>JAUESP010000310.1:3740000-4057500 GCA_030914335.1 Drosophila borborema
GTCTTGCTGGCGACTTATCTGTGCTGCTGCCTTGGGAAATCGTACGCCTTGCTGCTGCTGTTGCTGCAAATAGTCGGAAATATAAAGAAAAGCGAATATCAAATTAGTGAAATTCACGAGATCTGTAATACTCCACTTAACTAGCCTTTAGACAAAAGCACGCCACACTAATCATACTCTAAGACCTGCCCACACACATACCTAAATATATAGTAAGTAAGAGATTTCTACAGAATATATTCCAGCTTATAAACTAGCTCAATTTTAAGAAATTCAATTATAGCTTATCCACATACTTGCACAACATATAATTAAGTATTTCAGAAGTCTTCAAAATTGGGTTAAATGGTGCTATTTGCAATAGCAAACATTATTTTTGCTACTCCCACAGCCACTAGCAGCTACTGCTATTCATCTCACAATTCTCCTAATATTGATACAAATTTTATTGCTTAACATAAACTACTTTTTGAACAGATACTAACACTACTAGTTCTATCTTCTACTGCTATTTTTCCATACTCAACTACTATTATTGCATAACATAATCTACTACATTAAAATATACCAATAGTTCTAACGTCTACTCTTATTTTTATATACTTAATTACTATTATATATATTCTACTGCTATTTTTCCATACTCATCCTATGTCCTACTCCATATTATATCCTATTCTACGGCCAATTTCCCATACTCACTTACTACTATATCCTATTCTACGGCCATTTTTCCATACCCATCTGATACTATATCCAAATCTACTACTATTTTTCAATATTTAACTACTACTATATCCTATTCTACTGCTTTTTTCTATACTCAACTACTACTATATCTATTATACTGCTCTTTTTCCATACTCATTTACTACTATTTCCCATTCTACGACTATCCCATTCAACTACTACGTTATCTTATTCCACTACTATTTCTTCATTATTATATTACTACTTTTTATTTAACTATTCTTTCTATTATTGTACTCCTACTTTTTATTCTACTACTACTTCTTATTCCACTACTCTTTCTATTATTGTACTACTAATTCACTTTCTACTACTCCTTTTACTATTCTACTACTTATTAAGATTCTCCTAATACTCTTTCAAGTTCTACTACTGCATCTTCTACTGCCATTATTTGAGGTTACAGCTCTACTGCTGGCACTAATTTTTCTAACTCTACGGCTAGAACACATCCAACTAAGAAACAGCAAAATCTAATATCTTTAGGTATACCTTAATCTTTGTTTTTACATAGTCTAATAAGTTGTTATTGATGAACAAAATCAAACTATAAGCAAAGACAATTATTAAAATGAGCTTGTTTGAAATTGCGGATACTTAAAAACGAAACCAAGTCAATGTCTAAGCTAGCTAAAGACTCTAGTTTATAGCGTTAGACATCATTTCCCAACTGCATTAGGCAACATATATATTCACATATCTATCTATTTATATATAAAGTCTACATATGGTATTCAGCCTAGTTGCAGTTAACGCACAGACCGTCTCAATGCTGTGTCAGTTGCCTTGTCTGTGAGCGATACGCAGCGACCCATTGGCCATCGGAGCGTGGCATATGAACACATCATTATAAGTCACATTAAGTAAGAGTGATAACTGAGGTCGGCTCAATAAAACATAAAAATACAAAATTCAAACAGAAAAAAAACACGCATACGCCCAGTTGTACATGGCGCTTGACAGTTGCTTTGGCATTAAATAGGCATAAGCAACTATATGCATAAGTGAATATATACATGTATATATATAATATATACATATGTATAAACAAATCGTTTGGTTTATGGCAATGTGTGTCATTGCCTGTCGAGAAATCAATTAAAAGGCAACAGCAGCAAATTGTTTGGCTTGCGCAAAATTACGTTGGCAAATTTCACTTTGGTTTTTTTTCTTTCTTTCATAAAGTGCAGCTTGCTGGGTGCCACGCCCCGTTTTGCGTAATGCGTATATCCAAAATATAGATGTCTATAAATATATATGTATGCTCATATTTCTATGTCTAATCTATTTCAATTGTCATGCAGATACGCAGCAGCACCAACAGCCGAAGAATCCAAAGCCAAAGCCAAAGCCAACGCTCATTAGCATTAGCATTGGCTACCACGAATTATGCGGCATTTCTATCTTTGGCCACGACGCTTACATTAATCAAAAGCCTTTCACAGCCCCAGCGAAAAGCAGAACCCAAAGTTCAATGTACGCCCAGAATAACAACGATTTTTGATGCCTACTCCAAAGTAGCTGCCAGATGATTAATCGTAGTATATAGAATTAGTATAGAAAGAGAAGACCTCAAGCAGGATGCTTGAAAGCAAAAGATAGAGATTTGCATGACAGATGAACCGAAGCGCACGGAACATTCCCAGCGTCTCCCTAATTATAATAGCTAAAGACTATCATATTTTCGTTGCGTATATGAAGGGTATTATTAAATTTTAAATTAATTTTTGTGCTTTGTTTTTGCCCATTAAAATATTAAAAAGAAGCAGATAATATATAGATAACTATAAACACATATTCGCAGTTTAATTATAAGAAAGCCAACGCCATTTTTATTTTTTACATGCACGCGAATTTTTTTGGATACCCTGCAAAGTTTGAAAAGATTTTTGATATGGGGTATATAAGAACTAAATGAAGATGTTCAGAGATTGTTTTCTAGACATGGGATAAATAATAGGCTGAAAAAGGTATATAAAGCTCTATCTAATTTAACGTTATTCTCTTAAAAGACAACAACTAAACATTTATATTTTTTGCAAAAAAAAAAAAATGCATATTAATAGAAATTGAATTTCAAGCCCTGAGCTTAGGTCAAGGAATGAATGAATCAATGAATCTTTAATAAGATAGATAAGATAATCCATTGATAATAAATGTTTCTATTATGTACAGGGTATCTCTTGGTCAATCAAACATATCTGGCATCTGGTTACTTGCTTATTTCACTTCTGATTTTTTTGCTGTTTCTTAATTTGTTTATAACATCAGCGTTCTAAACTTAAAAACATGCGCACAATAAGTTTACAACGAACACGGACCCAAAATGTGAAGCTTCGCGTTGTGGCTTAGACAAATTAAATATTTTTTTTTTGTTGGCTGAAATATTGGGCAATGGCAGTGGCTGGAGCAGCGGCTGCCTTTGAATGGCAGCTGGAAAACATGGCAGATCGAAGCTCAATCAACGTCAAGAGTGAACAGAACAGAAATCTGAAGTGCCCGACAATTGGATGACTTTGAATTTGAAGTAATTTGATTGTTTGCCTGATTAAGTGCGGACTGGGAAAGAATCAGTCGAGAGGCAGCACAGGCAAAAACTTATGACAAAGTCAAAGCAAAAACGCCCACGTCGAGTCACAAAGGTCTTTCACATCAAAACATTTTTTTTTTTCTTTTTAACTATTTTCTGTGTTTATCTTTGCTTAAATAGTCGTTTTTATCAGAAATCAGCTTTCGTCTGGAACAATGAGACGCAGCTGATTAAACATGCGAGATCGTGAAAGAGAAACGAGCACTGAAATGTTTATTTAATATCAATACAATTTGATCAGCCAGAAATAACAATAATAATAATAATAGTGATATCTAAACAAATGGCAAAATGTAAAACAAGCGTTGTTGTAATCCCCTGGGAATAAATAAATACAAATAAACTCAGCTGCACCTTGAGGCCAAGTCGGTTAGCCATAAATTTGTCAGCTACAACTGTTATCGATCAGCTAAGCTAGAAATCAATCTGAGCTATGAGCAATATAAATAACGAACAAACAAGACATTAGAAGCCATTAAATAAACTCAACAGTAATTAATCCATTTATAAGCTAAATAAGCTACCTTAGCTCTCAAAACTTGTACCGATTAAATTTCTCGCAAAAAAAAAAAAAAATCTACTTTACTCGCATCTTTTAGTTAATTGTGGAAAGCCCCCGACAGCTACTAGTCACATAACTGATTAATTATATATAAAAATATATATATAGCTAGCTGGCATATCTAATCGCGCCGACAAAGCTTGGCTGCTGCTTCCTCGATGCCGTCTTATTACAAAATATAGTTATTAAGCTCATGAGCGCATGCGCAATTAGAAGAATATGCTAATACTTCTATATACAACTATATATATATATATATATGTATTTGTATAGTATATGGCATAACACGAATCACAATTTGCCAGCCATGAAGGTGAAGCGCAGTAGCAAAGGTTGTTTTTTTTAGTTTAGTTTCGATTGTTTTTAATTTCAAGCCACGCATGACATATTCGACATCAGATGTCGTCAACTTCCTTTTCGTACGTAATAAAATAATTATGAAGAACAAATATTAAGTTTGCGACACACAGACATACATACACATTAACACACAACTTAATAATACAAATAATGCATAATTTCAGCTGAGAGAGAGAGAGAGAGTGGGGGGTTTCACTGTATTTCAAGTATCCGCTGCTGCTGTTGATCGTGCATTTAAATCGACCCTGAACCGAGCCGCAGCGCACGTAAGAATGTTCCATGTTCCATTGTTATGTTTGCCCCCATGGAGAGCTATAATTTGTATCGGATATTTACACGTATAATTCTAATGAAATTCATACACACACACACACGCTTACACATGAATCACAGTTGACAAGCACTTTAACATGCTGTTGAAAACAAATTCATTTGTTTAGCAGAGAATTCTTTAGGTTAACAAATTGTTGTTGTTGAAACGTAAAGCTGAGTTAACACAGAGTTTCATATGCTATTAAATAGTATAGCATGTGCTGTATGCATATTATTGTAAAAGTTTATGTTAACATTTAGTAAATGCTATATATAATTTAACATGGACTTTGACTTGTTGCTTAGCATAATGTTTAAAGTTTTATGCCTGTCAAAGAGTGTGTCAAAGTGAGTCTCAAAGTGTGTGTCAAAGTGAGTGTTAAAGTGCATGTCAAATTTAACATATAACTTACATTACTTTAGCTAAAAGCTAGAGGGAAATTGAAAAGGCATCAAATGCAAGTTTACTGCCAACATGTACTTTAACATGCTGTTAAATAGAATTTCTCTTGACACCATTATGTAAGTTGATCAGCCTTTCAACACATGTTAAACATTGAATCTAAACCGATTCTTGTTACATTTAGCGCGTAGTTGAGTATGTTGCTTAACACATAGCCAGCTGCCAATGTGCTTGTTAGCTAATCTGTCTGTCAAACAAGTTGTTATCACAATGTTGTACACAATAAGTTCACATTTTCTTTTTTGTTGACAACAATGTCACACGTTACGTGGTACACAACACAACGTAATGTACATTTCCCTATTAGTTAAGTAAGATAAAAACTAACTTGAGGAAAGTAAATAACTAAAGTATATTAAAAAATAATTTTCCGCTATTCTCATTAAGTTTCTAATACTATTTTTTTTAGCTTAAGAGCTCTCTGATAATTATAGTTTCTGCAAATATTATTATAAATTGTTCTATTTATGGATATGACTTCTGAGTTATTGCAAAAAAATGTATAAAAAGAAAATAAGTGCTCGTTTAGGGCGCGGCACGTGCAGCTTGAACTAATTAAGCAAATGGTACTGGCAGTCACAAACAATGCTTTGAACTGTTTATAAACATTTCACAGCAGCACCAACTGTAACGGCTACTGACTCATGCAATGGAGTCTAGAAATTCCACAGAAATCGAAATGCAAACCCACGCAGAGACTCTGTCACAGTCACAGCTGGAATACCTCACAGATTAGACAAGTGTATTATCGACTCAGCATATAGCATGAGCATGATATAAAGACAGAGCTAAAAGCAGAAATGCAGCAAACACAGCAATTAGACAAGCTATTAAGGGAGGGGGAGAGAGTCGTCTAAAGAGTTTATATTTTAATTATAAAAAATAATATTTTATTTTTATGTCTATTAGAATATATACGGATTGATTGGAATTGAGTATAAATATTTGTATTGAAATGTTTTTTTGTAATAGTACAAGAGTAGTACAAGTCTCTCACCCAGACCATAGATCCCATGTCTGTTCCCATAAATGAACACATCGATCTAGAAATCACAGTCACATATCTAAGATCT
Organism: Drosophila borborema; assembly: GCA_030914335.1. Lineage (NCBI taxonomy): Eukaryota > Metazoa > Arthropoda > Insecta > Diptera > Drosophilidae > Drosophila > Drosophila borborema. The sequence continues at coordinate 3,746,111 of JAUESP010000310.1, forward strand.
ACTATAGTATTAGATCTAGGTTCTATTATCATATGATGTAGCTTACTCTAAACTGTTCATGAATTCGATAATAATCGATAACTAGCTTAAGTTACTTAGGAAACATTACTCATTTAAGAACCCGCTAAACGTACCATCCAGCTCATGGTATATCTTAGTCAGAGACTTTCCACCTCAACACTCATAGCGAACCTCATGCACGCCAATCTAAGAAACTTTTCAAACTATGATCACATCAATTAGATTTAAACATAGTCATCATAATTAGGATAGACGTATTGGGTATATCACAATCACACTCAACAACCAAAAAAGAAAAACTTTTTTCCTAAACTCGAAAACTTTTCAAACCAGCCTCGCATCACTTTTTTTTTCATAGATTAGTTATAATACAGCATTTGCACTTTATCACTTTGCCATTTGGCCATTATCTGGGCTGTTAGCCCAGTTAGCTAGTCGCATCCCGTTTCAATTGCTTTGCATTTGACTTAATGACTTGCTGGCACGTTAACTCTCTCGTGATTTTTTTTTTCTTTTCACCTTTCAGACAAATTGCAGTCGATTAATTTGCAATGCTTTTTTTTTCAGCCGTTTCACAAGTCCGGCTTTTGCAAAAAGTGTGGAAAGTGCAGTTTGCTTTGCCGTTATTGTTAACACACAAAAAATAAATAAATAAAGTTAGTGCAAGACACCGAGAAATTGTTCGACTTTTAAATCAAATGGCAATTCGAGGAAGACTTTAAGAGGCTACAAAACTGGCTTCAATTACATTTAACTGTTGAACTAATGCAAATATGGTTGCAATTAACAGTCATTAGCATAGATTAGACTTTTAAATAGTGCAGCTAAAATTACGATATTCAAAAGTCAAGGCTGCACAACTATATATTGAACCCGGAACTCCATGAAAGCAAAAAGCCTAATCAAGACACAATTCGAATCAAATGATTTCTTACTTCAGCAAAACTTTTTGGTTTCTTTAAGAGTTCATGAAGAACACTTTCAAAATGATCACAACAAAATTTATTTCAATGAACAACATAATTATATATAATTAGTAATTTAATGAACTTTGCTAAGATGAGCGAGCAATAGTTTTGATAGAATCTTGAAACTTATGTAAAACCAATGTATATATATAAATGAATATAAATGAAGCTGAAGTCTCAATTAGCTAAAAATATTATTTGCTTTGCCTACTTTTGCAGGAAGCGTGAAATGCTATTTAGAAACTGAATTTATTATCTTATAATTATATTCAAAGTCTGCGTATTTAGTAGGAAAAGTAAATAAATTTGATTTTAGTTTGAGTAATCTGCAAGCTGAAGCTCTTCAAATTATTGATATTTCTAGGCTATGTGAGTCGGGAGACTTTGATTATATATAAGCTATAAAAGTTATTCCATATATAGCACAAAATAATAATCTAAATTGGCTGATGCAAATAGCTTTAGCTTGACATGAAAGAAAATATGTGAAAAAGCTCAAACTTGATTACATAATTCAAATATATACTAATATTTATTATATTTAATGACACTCAACTCTTTACAGTCAGCAACAATTTTCATTTCACTTAACAAGTCTGCAATGTTGTTGCAATATTTTCATATAACTCCAGCATCATGTCCCTGAAATGGAGCATTTCATTTAAGCACTCTGAGCTGAGTTGTTGCTGCTGCTGCTGCTGCTGCTGCTGCTGCTGCTGCTGCTGCTGTTTGCTGTTGCATAATGGCAAAACGCAGATGCACAGACGCGCAACTAAATGCAACTTAATGCTCCATTGACTGACAACAACAAGCAGCAGCGACCAACGCTGAACAACAAACCACAATTAAGCATCATTGAGATCTGGTGTCCGGTTGCCTTTGCATTGACTGATCCGTTTTATTGCAGCTAACAATTTTTACTGTTAACAGTTAATGGTTAACCAATTGTTGATTTCTCTCCCTCTCTCTCTCTCTCTCGCTCTTGGCCATATCGAATTGCCACCGTTTTTATGGTTATGGCCAAACAACTTTTCAATTTTGTTCACAACGGTTCACACAGTTTCCATTACTTGTTTGCCTGTTTACATCTTTTTAACGTAAATTCATATTTTAATACTCGCCAACATATTTGAGGGCGGGCATATTGATTTTACTGCAATTTGAAAGAGCTATAACTATGATATATTTATTATATATAGACCTAAACCCAAATTATCTTAGCTCTTTAATTTATGGAAGCTATAGACTTGAAATTTGTCATTTACACAAAATTTGTGTTTATCTCGAGTCATAAAAATGTCAAGAATAATAGCTAGGCCCTATGCAGGGTGGCGTTGCAAATTTTAAATCAACTTTTAGTGTCTAGGCCTAGAAATACAAAATTTGGTTAGTCTATAGAGAGCCGCAATGAATAAATAAATAAATAAAAAAGAACGAAATTAGCGACGTGACAAGTCAGAAAAATAACAATAAGTTCCCCTACTTTAGAGCTGTAATCAATTAGCTTTAGAGGTATTTGAAATGCTTAATAGATAAAACTAAATAACTAGAAACTTGAATGGCTAGCGAGGTATGCTGCAGTCAGTAGGAGATCTTTTAGCTAATCTTGTTCAATAATATGTTCAACAAGTTGCTAACATTTAAATCCATTTTTGTAGGCGTGGCGGCTACTGCTGAAAAACAATAAGTATGAACTCTAACCTTTGGCTAACGCTCTAGCAAATGCTCCAGTTTAGGCCAAATAACAACAACTGTAGCTAGCCGGCGCTGGCAATTGGCAAATTAGAATGGCCCAGAAGCGGCCATGCAACTGGTCCGTGCAGATCGAGACGGAGGTCAGCCGGAAAACACATGAAAAATGCAGCCGCCATTTAAAAAAAAAAAAAAAGAATGAAATAAAATTGTTGACAGTCATAAGAAAAGCAACAACAACAATTATCATAAAGAAACAACAATAACAAGTTGACAACAACAACAATAATAATGCAGAACCAGTTCGAGCAACAAGTGCAACTTGGTTAACTCGTCCGTCTCCGTCCACATGGCCAGCTTGCAGCTCGGACTCCATGGGCCACGCAAAACGCAATCAGTGCAAACAGTGGTTCGAATCCCACATGGCTGAAAGCAATTAACATTTTAAGAGTTGTTGCACTTTTTTTTTGTAGGTTAAAGAGCAGCCCATTAGAGCGAACGATTATCTAGCCTGTGATTTGAGCCAAGAAATTGTTTGAACTTAAAAGTCGTTTGAACTTGGCGCGTTTTACGTTAAGTATTTTAAGTGTCTGCAAATTTTCTGTACTATTGAATATTGATAAGCCATAGTAATTGATGTTGAATACAAAAAATGTATCAGAGTTCAAATTTCAATGGGTTTTTCAATTTATGATAATAATTATCTAACTAGTAGGCTTGTTTCATATCTATATCCTATAAAATATCTTTCTATATAAATATTAATTGAGTGTCTGTATTAAGGTTGACAAATAGACCAATTAGCATATATATCTGTACAAAAACTAGAGATATTTAGTTTACTTTTCAAGCCCTTCGCCGTCTGATCGATGTGCCAGCTAAATATACCATTACTTAAGAGCACTTGTCTAATAAACTTAGTTTATCTATTACTATTCTACTTATTCTCTACTGATTTCATTATATATATCTATATTTTCTACCTATTATCTACTCCTTGCATAGTCAAGTCATCTCATATAATGGAATTTCAGCTTGTCTAACAAATTGCCTTGACAACTTGATTAAGCACAAGTTTAGCAAAATGTTATAGTAGATACAAATATTCTATATATATTAATACTAATTATAATTTTCTACTCAGAATCTATAAATAAATTAGTATTATGGAATTTCAAGCTAATTAGTTATTTAAGGGATTTATCTGAATTGTTAAGTAATATGCAATATTTCATAATATATTACTCTATGTATATATATATAATTCTGTTCACTGCCTTTACTTAGTTAAGAGAATAATAAAAAGTTGTTCTAATTTTGTTCAGATTTAATTAGTATATGATGCCAGTAAGAAGATAAGATATATATGACACTAACTCTCACTCCCTCTCTCTCTCTCTCTCTCTCTCGCTCTGTCTTCCTGCTGCTCTGTCTTTCTCCCTCTCCCCTTCTCCCCTCTCTCTCGCTCTGTCTTCCTCCTGCTCTCTCTCTCTCTCTCTTTCTCCCCTTCTCTCTCTCTATCTCTCTCTCTCTCTCTCTCTCTCTCTCTCTCTCTCTCTCTCTCTCTCTCTCTCTCTCTCTCTCATTCTCTCCCACTCTCTCTCAAATCTTTAAGCTTACTTGTTCATATATCTTCGTGAAGTTTTTTAGTATATTTCTCTCATAAATGTTTATTAGAGTTCCTTAAGTTGCCAGTTTCCAAAAGCTTTATATTTTCAAAATATAAACTTAAAAATAGCACTTTTTGCAGATCTTGTACATTGTATATACTCATATATATTCATATAAATCTAAAAATCTTTGTAAAGCTCAGCAATATCCAAATATCTAAGAGCATAACTTTGATATTATTAAATTATTTATATACCTTTGCTTCTCTATATTTTTATTGCATTTTTTTTCACATATATATTTTTTTTAAATTAAATTATAAATTTTAAATTAAATTTCCATTTATATATTTCTGTAGATTTCTAGCATTTTCGCACCACTGTGCAACCGTCTGCGTTTTTACAGTTGGTTTTTCTCGAAACCTTTTTCTATGGCCACTCTGTGTAATTCGTGTTGTTGTTGTTGTTTTTTCCTATTCGAGTTGTTGGCTCATTGATGACTGTTTGCATTTTGCACTCCCGTTTTAAAGTTCAAAGGTGCTCCGTCTTTGATTTTTTTCTCTACACTTTTTTTTTGGGCTTTCTGCTTGGCGTGAGAACCAAAAACCAAAGAGCGAAAAAAAAATCTAAGCCGAACAGTTTGTTGCGGTTAGCGAGAAACAGATACGTGTGTGTGGCTATAGAGTTGCAGAGACAGGTAGAGCTACTCGATGATATATATATACAAATGTGTGTATATATTTGCTTGTCAGTTAGATAATGGATTTACGATCCATAAAAATTGATTGTTAACTTACTTTAGCGGCCATTTGTGACTGCGCAAAAGGTGTTCAAAACAGAGCCGCAGCCGAAGTGCAGCCGCATTTCGGGACTCGATTCGGCCAGCCAGCTGTTGAGTTCAATTTGATTAGAACTTCTTGATGTTCTGTTTCTCTTGTTTTCTGGTTTGTTTATTTGTGTTTTTTTCTTTGCCGTGCTATGAATATTACGCCGAGCTTTCGAGCTAGTCCAAGCGGAAGAGGGATGGCAATAGTGGGTAGTACGACGATACTATGAAACACGACGTGAGCGAAGACTTAAAGACAGAAAACTGAACTAAAACAGATCATTTGCATATACATATATATAACTCGATATTTATATAATATTTATTTCATATATATAATTTTGTTTAAAATAAATTTTTACTTCGTATCACTCTTCACATGATTTAATTTGAATCTCGTTTCGTTTCGTTTCGTTTCATGTATTTATTTATTTATGCATTTGACCCGCTTTAAAGCTTTGCCCGAAAAGTAACAAAAACAAACTCGCAGCAATAACAACAGCTGTTTGTTGTTGTCGCTGTTGCTGTTGTTGACTTTGTATCTCGTTGTTGTTCTTGTTGTTAAATTCTATTCAACTCTTTAGCTGTTTTGCATATTTCTTTTTTGTTATTGCACTTGCTTATTTTGTTGTCGCTTTTCAAACACCAACACACATAAACACAAAAACACACAAACGCACACAAACACTCCGCTAGCGCAGCTTTTGGCTAAAATATTTTCATGAATTTTGTGAAATTTTTCAGTTGCGCGCGCGCGTTTAGCACCCACGAATTGTTATTGCTGCACTCTTTGCGCACACTGCCGTTGCGCGCTCTCTCTCCCTCTCTCTCTCTCTCTCGCTCTTTCACTGTCTGTTTCTATCGGCCGCTACCGTTCGCACTCGTTGCGCTGGCGTTTGTTCAGGTGGGAGGGGTGGGCATACAAAATTAAGCAGCGCGCGTTCCACGTTTTTCCAACTGTTGGCCACAAGCTGCGCGTGTCGACTGAGCGCAGAAGCAGGTGTGCCCTCTGTGCGCTGCGCTTTGCACTTAGCTTTTGAGCGAAGCTTTAAAGCTTTTACATTGTTGCGCTTATCTGTGATTGGCCTGTCTAGCTTTCTATAGTGGCGCCATCTACTGAGTTTGTAATTGAATAAAAGCTTTCGATCAGTTGGGTTGCAAAATAAATAAGTGAAGAACTGTTGTGGTCAAGCATGAATGAATTCGCTTTACTATTTGTTCACTTGTTTCTGCTTATCAAATTTTTAAAATTTATTTTAAATTTACATATATCAGATCAGTTATCAAATTTTATAAAAATTATTTGCATCAATTATCAAAAACGTTTCAGTTATTATGCTAAATTCTTTATTTACTCTCTAGAGCTGTGTATCTATTATAGAACGACGTATTCTGCTTCTCCTTCTCCTCTCTACTCTTTCTGCTGCTCGTTAGCACTTAGTAACCACGTTTTATTCTATTGCTTTAACTATTCATTTCGTGCTTGTTTCATCTAATTCCATTTCGTTTCATTTAGATGAAGTGCGTCTCCTGCTCGCGTACTCTCTGCTTATTTCTTCCTGCTAGTTCTTCTGTTTTCTTCGTCTTTAGCTAAAGAACACCTTTTGCTCTTTGTCCAAACTAAACTCTAAGCTCGAACTAAAAACAACATTTCTTGTGTTTTTTCTTCATTACGCCGATTACATCAGCGAATAAATATCCCAAGAGCTTCCTTAAATTCATAATTTATTTGTGGAAAAAGTTATATATTAAAAAAAAAATTAGGCAGTTTTTTTCTAAATCTTAAGATAGTAGCCTTAATTACTCTTGCCCAATTTTGTAGGCCTCTAATCTGATGAAGACCTTATATTTCGCTCTTCTCTTCCTCTAAGCTCATAAAAAGCCCTAAATATATTGCCTTAGATGCATATCCGACTCATTAACGCACATGCCGAAAGAAATGCGGAATTTTTGGGGCGTGGGTCCCAAATTATTTATGCAAGGGTCTCTCAGCGGCCACCATAAAAATCAGCTGAACGAAAAAAAAAAAAAACAAGAGTTAAAGTGAGGTGCGTGCCGCCTAATGTCGAATCGTAATGGGAATTGAGTTTGGCTCGTGAGAGAGATAGAGTGAGAGAGAGAGTGACTGAGAGAGAAAGAGAGAGAGTGAGTGAGTGAGTAAGTGAGTGAGGGGGTAGGGCCGAGCTAGAGCGCTGTCCGGCAGTTAATACTCCTCGACGTTTGTTGATCTTGAGAGGGAATGCCAACTGTTGATTTATCTCTCGTGGAGCGGAGCTCGGCTGCTGGCGCTGTCGCTGCCGTCACAGTGTCGACGCAGCAGCAGCAGCAGCAGCAGCGGCGACTTACTGACCAAGTTTATAAAACTTTGGGCCAAAATGCAAGCGTCGCACAGTTGCTTCGACAACGTTGCACGCGCAACCGCCGCGTAACCCTTCAAGGCAGATACAATACCTATACATATATCGGTTTATATATATATATATATATATATATATATATATGTGTATGTATAAAGAAGCGAAAACAAACGAAATTTTGTCGTGCGGTCGTTGAAGAGCGTTGAAACAGCAAAATAAAACGGGTTGCAGGGCCCAGGGCCAGGCATTGCGCTTTATCAGCCAACAGCTGAACGAGAGAAGAAAAAAAAACCTAAAAATAAATAAACATCATCAACGAAAACGAAAGTCTGAAGCAACTGAAATCAAGTAAAGCAAAAGAGATATAAGACACGCGGATCTTGAGATCTTGAGATCTCGAGCTCAATAAACGGTATTAATGTAACATCTCAGCTGTGTACTCGAAGGCAAAGTGAAAATTAGTCGCATGCCAACGTGCAAAAGAAATAAAAATAAATGTGAAAAAAATCCCCAGAAAAAAAAAGAAGAAACAACAAAATTTCGGATCTAAAGTTTCACATGTATGATAAAAAAGAAGAGTAAGTGCTCTTAAGTGTTCTGTGCTTCAATGTAAACAAATGTCAAAGCAGAAGAAAAAAAGTTGTTAATTGAAAGTTTTTTTTTAATATTTATCGACAAATTACGCTCAACTGCGCGCTCTAGCTCTCTTGCTCTCTCTCTCACTCTTTCTCTTTGGTCTGCACAAGTCAATATTATGTAAGGCCCCCCTCCCTCTCTCTCTCTCTCTCTCTCTCTCTCCATATACCACACAGACATCTGCCAAGAAGCAAGCCAAACAAAAACGCGCTGAGGAAAGCGAAATATGCAAAACGCTTCAACTATGCAAATTTCGTTTTTAACTCATTTTTTGTGACAATTTCTGAATGCGTTTCGACTCCGCTTACCAGCGCACGACCTTAGTCAATGCCAGCTGCCAGTTTTCCCTGCCAGCAAAATTATTCTCGGTCAACCAGCAACAACAACAACAAAAATGACAACAACTTCGCAGCGGCTGCCGCTCTTGCTGTAATAAGCCATTAAATGGAATTATTACGTGTCTCCGGCTCGAGCACCAAAACGAAATCGAAAGCCCCGCCAGCAGCAGAGGGCGAACCCAAAAACCAGCTCAGACTTGAGTCTCAGTTTGAGTCCAAGCCTGAGCCAATGATTCCAATGGTCAGTTGAGCTCAAAACTTGTCGGGAGATGTCTTTATAGACGTTGTCGACTCACTCTTGTTGCTGTTGTTGTTGTTTGTTTTTATTGTTGTCAATTGAACCTTAGTCGGTTGCGTTGGCTACGAAATTGGGTTGAGTTTGATTTTTGTTGTTATACCCAGCAGCTATTGAAAATAGGCTAAGCCACAGGGTATATTGGGGGCTAACAAAATAGATTAGGAGATTTTTGATTAACAACTGTAGCAGATAAAGATATGCTGAATACGTTTTAAAGGCCTTCAGATAAAATAGACCAAAATTAAATATTTAAAAAAACTTTAATAAAATATTTCGCCATTTTTAAAAAATAAAACTAAATAAGTAATAATAATAATAAATAATTGAAACCAAAATTAAATTGGATTAAAATGACAATACAAAAAAATATAATTTTTAAATTAAATTAATGAAATATATTAAAAAAAAAAAATGTAAAATAAATAAATAATAATAATAATACTAATAATAATAAAAATAATAATAATAATAAAAACAATAATAATAATAATATATAAAAAAAAAGTTTAAAAATCGAAAACAATTTTATTTTATTTTTTATCAATTTTTTTTTTTTTTCATAATATGAAAATAAATAAAAATTTGTATATTTTATAAAAAGAAGTTTAAACTATTCCAATGATAACTGCACTTAATTATTATACATATATATATATATATATATATATATATATATATATATATATATATATATATATATATATATATATATATATATATATATATATTGGCATTTTTAAATTTATTTTTTATTTTTTACTTCTTTATTTTGACTCAACGCGCTTTAACAAAAATTTTATATACAAAATTAAGCTCAATTACAGGGCATTTTATGGCCCATCAACTTTTAGCCAAACAAACCTAATTGCTTTTTTATTTTGCCTTTGCTTGAGCTTTTTTTTTTTTTTGTTTATCTTTTTGTGCGTTCCGAAAACAAAACTTTTACTACGTTTGACTGATGCGTTTGTGAAAGAGTCAATAAATAAATTAATAATAAAATATATATAAATAAATGTGAAACAATCGATAGTAATAAATAAAATATATATATTCAGGTGTGTGTAAGCAAAAATAAAATTATGATTAACTCGTGTGTAAGCAAAAATAAAATTATGATTAACTCAAGTCCGTAATAAATGTTGCATAACAACAAAAGAAACGAAGAGCCAAAGGCGAAGGCAAGAAATGCAGCGACCTAAGCAGCGTATGCGCAATATTCTAATTAGTGGGCTGGCGAGAGAGGCGGCATGGGCGTGGCAGGCAGTCAAACAAAATTAGCTAATAATGCATATGTGTTTATAAAAATATATATATATATATATATATATGTATTTCTACTTTTTGTTTACTTTCAGTTCATAACAACAAAAAATCAAGGGGGAAAAGCAAAACAAACTCAAATTGGTGTCGACTTAATTAGCACAGTTCACAAAGTTAATTGAAGTATACACACATTAGACATACTAATATATAACTATTACCAATAACTAGTTGGCTACTCAGTCGACCTTCAGACTAGCCCAAAAATATAAATATAAAAAAAAAAAGGCCAAAAGCAAGCGGGCTAAGCTAACAGACAATCTTTGTAATACCTGCGACACACACAACATAATCACAACAACAAATAAAGCAAGGTAACAGTTAGACAACATGGAGCTGTTGGAGCTCATGGTGCGCACCTTGGGGCTGTTGTCTTTAATGGGCGTGGCCAAGGGCGCCATCAACCAGAGCAACACAGCGTCGCAACTTCACTGGCAGCAGCAAGAGCAACAACAGCAGCAACAACAGCAGCAGCAAGAGCAACAACAACAGCAGCAAGAGCAACAACAGCAGCAACAACAACAGGAATTGAAGTTTTCAATCGATTTTCAATCAATCGTCGATGAGCCGCATTTAACACGCACTTCGGTCATCTTTGGCCTGACCAAAGTTGTCAATGGCAGCCAGGTGAATGCTCAATGCAACGCGCATTTGAAGCAGCTACAACAAGGTATACTCAGCAAGCAGCCATGGGCCATGAAAGGTGAGTGATTGAGTGGATTGAATGGAGTGATTGATAGACTAGAAATAGTAATGCTCGAATAGACTAGAAATGCAGAGATGGTTAAAGAGAGATGTTATAACAGACATTTTATTGCTGTCATACAAACTGTCATACATACTCAATCGATGATTGATGATTGATGGAGTAACTGATCACTAGAATAGACTAGATAGAGATGCCAATCCGACATTTTTTTAATTGCTTTAAATGAATGGTTTCATTGTCTTATATGATGATTGATGGAGTGATTGACTGATGCTTAGCTAAGACTAATAGTCAAATAGAGAATAACTAAATAGAGAATAACTATGAACACTATGAAATTTTAGACTGCATTATTAATTATTAAAGTGTTTCCCCGTTTGATTGAATGATTGATAAGCAGAGTGAGGGATTGATTAATTGATTGATGCTTAGTTATGACTGGAAGACTAGCCTTGGCTAGCTGTATCATTTGACGCATGATTTAAATAAGTATACTTAGTTGGATATTAAATTGTTCGAGTTGATTGATTGATTGATAGACATACAGATTATCTGATTGATTATATATTAAAGATACAAACATATGAACTGATTGATGCTATAACGAACACAATGAGACTAAAAATATTTATTTTGTTATAGCAGAGCAGGCTCTCTAATTGGGTTGATAGATTGATTCACTGATTGATTTAAGCTGATTGAGCTGGATATATAGTTATTGCAAACGTTAACTGAACACATTTTAAATTGTTTCTGATTAGCTGATTGAAGATCAAGAATAAATTTTAAGGATGACTGATTAATTGACTAATGATCGACTGCCTAGCTGACAGCTATCTAGCAATCTGTATAATCAATAACACTTATATCTAAATTATGCTAAATTATTGTAAAGTTAGACTTTTAGGCATCCGCAACGGCAATGCAAACACTTGAGAACAGGTGACTGGTGGTCAATTAGCATTAGAAAACAATTGGTAAATAGACAATCACTTGATAAGTCTATTTAAATCTATAGAAAACCCGAATGAGTCACAAATACTAGACAAAGTACAATGGTGTTAACAAGCGTGTTAGGCTGGCTTTGAAATGTGAATTACCTTTTGCGACGATATGCATAGAAATTGCTGAAGAACTTAAGTGGAATCTGAGAAATTGAAGATAAGGGGGAGGAAAAAAAAGGCGCTTAAAGAAGTTCTAGAAGGGTAAGAGAGTAAAAAACGAAAATAGATTAGAAGTTTTTAAAGAAGGAAAAGAGAGTGAAAGGAGGAGTTGACTCTAAATAGAATTCTATGACAAAGGTTAAAACAATCTAAGTAAAGCCATAAAGATTTTCATCATCATCAAATAATGCCTAAGCGGATCCAGCTCAAATCTTACAAATATTATTAGTAAGGGAAAGAAACTAAAAGTTTAATGAGCTTGAGCAAAGGGCTAGAGATTTAAAGATAATTTAGAATTTGAACCATGTACTCAGAAATGTCAACGAGATGTCAACTAAGTGAAGCCAATTTAATGATTTACAAAAAACTAAAAGTTAATTACGAATTTGAGCTATGAACTCAATTATTAAATTTTTCGCAGATTAGTTCTGTGTATAGAAAACAAAAAATCATTTGAACAGAACCCATGGAAAATTGGGAAAACTTATATTTTATATTCTATAACGTAACCTGGATAACCTGAAGTTAAAAGGTTTTCTTTTAAATGTATATGATATGCAGAAAGAGGCGTGGCAGATCACATATAGTATACTATGTTATATAGGCGAGAAGCTAAAGTATTTAGATTCTTGTTCAGGACGAAAAGCTGAGCCAATATAGAAAAGTATAAGAGGTAAAGACTTGAAATATTTGTTGTAGATCCGTGTAGGGCATGGACTTTTGTTATATTGATATATGTATGTCATATTTACTCTATAATTAAAATCTCTCCCAATTCCTTCTCTTTGCAGTGCTCGATGCCTCTGGCACAAAGCCTTCGGGTTTTGTTTATGGCCAGAACTATTGGCTGGGTAGCCGTGAGGCATGCAAGGGCGTGCAACGGCCCGTGGGCATTACGTTATCCAAGAATTTCGATAGAGTAATGCATCAGGGACTGATCACACAGCAGGCACCCTTCGATATGGACTATCGAGTCGTCTATTTGCGACACCATTCCCCGTGGCAGGTGGAGATCAAGCTAATGTCCGAGCAGATTATACACATTGGCCTGTGTCTGCCCAGTGCGTGCTCCTCGAGCGAGGTGAAACATCTGGCCGTGGAGTATGTGGGACGTGGTCTGTTTGCCGAGAACGATATCTACGATATACAGCCAGAGGTGCTCTATATAAAGGATTTGCAATTGAGTGATGCTTTCTATGAGCGCACAAGCTTTCGTCTCCTCGTCTCCTGTGTCCTGATCACAGCTGCTCTAATGCTCTGCGCCCAGCAGTTGTTGGCTGTGAAGAAATTGCCTAGCTCTGGCGAGGATCTGGGTCTGGCTCCTGCTGAATCTGAGCTATGGCGTGCGCTGCACTCACTGCTACGGCTGCAGAAGCTGCAACAGCTCGTGAGCTGCTACGATGTGTCACGCAATTGGAGCAAAATATTTGCCATACGCGAATCCACTCCACAGGAGATACCCATCATGAATGGCTTGCGCTCTGTATGTGCCATTTGGATCATGATCTTTCATGTGGTGTGGTTCATGTATTTCACGGTTCACAACAAAATCGTGCTCATCACCTATGCGGAACAGGCATTCTTTCAATATGTCTCCTCAGCTCCATTGCTGGTGGATGTCTTCTTTACGATTAGGTAATCCACCTATCCTTACTTCATCCTTGCTAATCTCTTGCTAATCACATTTTCTCTATACTTTGCAGTGGCTTTCTGCAAACGTCTAACTTTCTGCGCAACTCCGCTCAGCTGGAGGCAGTGCGTCAGAATGGCTGGCAACAAAATCTCAAGCTCTTTGGCAAGCTACTCTTCCACAGATACTTGCGTTTGGGTCCACTCTATTTGGTGGTCATGACTCTGGTGGATCTCGTCTATGCCTATATTGGTGATACCTCTGTCTATCACATCAACGAAAGATTCGATGAGATGTGCTCCAGCCATTGGTGGCGCAATTTACTCTTCATACAGAATCTCTTTGATCATCGCGATATGTGCGCCAATTGGAGCTGGTCGTTGGCCTGCGAGATGCAGTTCTTCATATTGGCCAATGTTTTGCTCTTTCTATATGCCAAGTAAGTTTTGATTGATTGCGATTGACTGAGAGATTCATTGATTGGGCAGCTTGAATTGGTAGAATTTATTTATCTTATAAATCTAGTTAGAATATATTGTCATTCCAATTGGAAGATATTACAATTCTCTTCATTTCTCTTTGTAGGCATCCCAGGTTAACCAAGGCCTTGGTAGCTACGACGCTTGTCTCCAACATAGCCTGGTCGTATGGCATTGGGTTACGCATCAACTTTCAGATCTCTTTCGATGCGGCCTTTGCCACAGGCACAGAGATCTATACATCTCCCTTTGTTAGGGTGCTGCCTTATATACTGGGTGCTATAACGGCTTGGACGCTGCTGGAGCTGCGTCCACAGCTGTTGTTGAGCGAACTGTGGGAGCGCTGCTCGTGGCATTTGGCGCTCTTGGTTTTCTTTGCCTGCATCTTTTCCACGATTCGCAGGGATTTGAGACCTTTGATGGCCATATCATTGTTTGTGCTGGGTCGTCTCTTCTTCTCGCTGAGCGTTTGCTGGATGATTGTGGGCAGCGCTCAAGGCAGAGGCGTCTGGTGGTCCCGCCTGCTCGAAGCCAAAGGCTTTCAGCATCTCAGTCGTCTCTCCTATGCCATCTACTTGCTCAATCCTCTGGTGATTGCCTTTTTCTACAGCTTAACAAACGCCAGCACTCATGCAGATCCTTTCATGCTGGTGAGTTGAAAGAAAATTATATTCCATTTAATATTTAAATATATAAAATTATTTATTTTTCAGTGCGTTGTTACCTGTGGCTTTGCTGTCATCGTCTATTTGGCCTCCATACTCTTTTCGTTGGCCTTCGAGTTGCCGTATAGCAATTTGTCCAGCATTCTGCTGAGGCGCAGTCAAAAATGCCCGAAAGATGCCTAATTATAATAATATTTTTATTAAATATGTCTATGTATATACATATATTGCACGCCTACATATTTCAATTGTGATCGCTTTCATGTACAACAAGTCATCTTTATCAATAATTTAGCGAATATTTTAGTTTTATTATTTTTTTGTAAATAACTTGTAAAATATTTAATAAAATATAAATACAGAATAAATAAATTTGCTGTACATAATTTAAATATTCGCGCGCAAAAACAGCTGTCTAGTATATTTTGGTATATTTGGTATTTTGCAACGGCTAAATAACGAGTATTTTTTAAAATAAATATATTTTAACAATGTATTCCAAATTTAAAATCTTTTTAAAAGTATTTTACAGTTAACAGTAGAAACATTTGTTTTTTCCTAATTTTTAAAATTCTTGATTTTAGTAATTTATATTTGGTATTTATTCGTCACATATAGCAGCACGTTAAACCATTAACATTTCATATTTGGTATTTTTAACAGAAATACTTCATGTTAACAGTGGGTAGCTATGCTATGCAGACATATTTTTGTTAACTACGCTCAGCCGAGAGAATGTTGAGTGAAACATCAATTATATTCTCTTCACTATTTTAATATTATTAATTTATCAAATAACGCTGTACATTTCAACAGGTACTCCAACTTTATTAACACAAGTTAAATTGAATGGCGTATCGATATATCGATAGTTCTCGAAATAGCCTTAAATATTGGAAAGCGCGTGCGTATCGGTTTATTCACTCTTTATCGCTCTCAATTCAGCCTCTCTCGCGTCTTTCGCTTGGTGTTAAACTGTTTAAATTTCTGAAATTTATGTGAGATTGTGTATGTGTGTACGTAGGAATCGCCCAAGTCAGTGGTACGCCGGCAGCTCCAAGAGAAGGTAATGCGCGTGTGGAGCGCGTATAATAAGAGTTGCAAAATTCAAGCGCGTGCGCCACAAATCGAAAAAAAAAACTCTGCTGTGTGCAATAACATTGTGAAAAATTCGCGCGATGCATTTGTTGAATTGCAATTAGCGTAAATTAAAAATAAAGTCGTGTAAACAAATATGCTAACTAAATACGCTTGTACAGTGACAAAGTAATTGAATGCGACAACAAAAGGAAATGTGAAAAATTTCCACAGGCCGAGCCGAAGCGACGCTCAGCATCAGCATCAAACGAAGCATCCTTGTGAGTGTTCTCAGTTTATATGTGTGTGTATGTATATGTGTATGCGTGGCTGTGTGTGTATGAGTCCGTGCTTCGCCCTCAGAGCAGCCACAGCCAATATGAATATGAAATATTTATTTATGTATGTCAAAAATCCAATCAGAAAGATTGTTAAAGTGCAATGTGCTTCAAATAATTATAAATATAATATTTAATTATAATTATAGCTGAAAATAATTAATTATAATTATATGTTGGTTATACGTTGTCATATACAAAATGATTAACTCAATTCAAAATGCAACAGCAATAACAAACAACGGCAAAAGCGCAGTGGCTTGTTGATACCCTGCAATGCACTGGCAAAACGAAAGTGTATTTTTGATTTGTCAATCATTTTGCAACTAATGCAAAAAAGAGCCATTAAACTATAGAAATAAAATAATACGTTTTAATATAGCTAAGTGTATATCTAATCAAGTCATCTGATATTTGTTATTATCATTGAACACTTCCGCTAAGTAAATAGAAAAATAATATGAAATTGAATATGCAATTGATAGTAAAATGTGTGCAGTTAAAATACAAATTGCCCAATAATAAATAGTAGCCAATTGTATTTAAGCAAATTTTGCTGCAAACAGGGTATTTGTCTGCCGACTTCCCTCTCTTCTTTGTTGTTTTTCAATTCCTTTCTTATCCGCGACGCCTACACAGACCTTTCCAATATTCCATCCTTGTGTCAATGTGCATGTGTGTGAGTGAGACCGCGACCACGACCGTTTACTTAATGTGCAAATAAAAGAGCCAAGGCAATGACAGACGGAGCGCTAACGGTTAAAAAAGCTCCATAAAGTGCTGCATATAAATTATATATTTAATTAGGCGTGAAAATGATGTTCGTATTCATGATTCCAGACATATATGTATATGAAAGTATATATGTATGTATACTCAGCTTGTACTATTCTATATTTGTGATCTTCTCTGCCACCTGCCAGCGCCGACGCGAACGCTAGCCGGCGTAGGTGTCGCCGCTGCTTATCAGCAACGTAAGCATCATTGAGCAATTGCTGTGCCCACTCTTACGCACACTCTCTGCCCGTGCCGCTGTCTCTCTTACACATGTTCGCTGTCTGTCTGGCGCGAAAAAAAGAAGCAAAGATGAGTTAAAAATAAGCTAAACCGAGGTGCATAGCCGATTAAATGCCCTAGAAGCACCAAGCATCAACAAGCTAGCCGAAAAGCTAAGAAAAAACTAGCTAAATGACACTTAATAAATACTCTCAAATTTACTGCCAACTGGAATAACACAAAATTGATTGACAGCACTGGCATCTTTCCGTTTTGGTTGCCACCGCGATTTCTTCTTGCTGCGCAATTGGTTATATGTGTGAAATTTGATTGCTACAGCTTTGTTCTTGTTCTGCGAGCGACGAAGTTTGGCAGTGCTTTGCATGTTGCGACGCGTCGCGCCTTGTTGGTCTGACCTTGAACAAGTTCAGCTGCACAGGCACTGGCAGCGGCGTCGCTGTTGCTGCCGCTGCTGTTGAAGCCTTGGCCTTGTGAATTTACTTAGCAGACACAACACACACACACACATAGATATATATGTATATACATACATACATAGAGGCACGCTTGGCTAATGTGCTGCTTGTTTTTGTGTATATGAACATTTATATTTATTATACATTATACGTTGCGAATACATATTTGTTATTAATATTTTCATTAGCGCAACTGCTGCTGCTTAAAACGCTTTCTCTCATCACGTGCTCATACGCTGTGTGTTCCAACAGCTTCCGTATAAAGCTTCCGTTAGTTCGCGTTCTCTCACTCTCTCGCTTCTTCTGTTTCATTTTAGGCTCTGCTGTTGCTTAACTGAAGTTGGGTCTGCCAACTTGGGCGCGCTAATTGCCATCACTCTTTCTCCCTCTCTCTTATGTATATATTGTATTTGTTTCAGTTTTTGCACACATGTGACTGTTTGTATTTGTGTGCGTGTGTGTTTGTCTTTATTTTTGCAACTGCTTAATTTGTTTATTTGCTGTGAGGGCGCTAAGAACATATAAAAGCAAAATTATTCACGGATATCTGTGCGTACATTGAACTCTAAACTTACGGCCATTAGCTGCATGTGACGTCATAAACAGTCGCACAATTGTTTTCATTACTCTTGTTCTCTTCTTACGTGATATTATTGCCTTTTTTTTTTGCTGTTATCTTCGCCATGATTCATTTTATTTTCGTATTTCTTTTGTTGTGTTTTATTTTTGATTTTTTTTTTTTTTTTGGCTACCATTCAACAGCGCCAATGCCTCTCGCGTTATCGCTCACTTTCTCTCCCTCTCGCACTCATTCATTGAAAGTTTGAATCCAAATTAAATTAACTTTCACTCCCAATTAATAGTCAATATAATCTCTATTGGAACTACACTTAATATAGCTTAAAGTTTGTCATAGTTAATTAGAAAATGCTTAGAATGCCAGATAGTGACAGTACATTAAGTTTCTCAATTTTATGCTACCCTGTTCAGAACCCTAACAATATCGTGAGCTTTATCTCAGGCTCATAAATAACTTCCGGCAATACTGTTATTTAACCGCATTACCTGACTTATCATGTCATATGAATAAAAATGTAATATAACAAAATTATATCAAATACGTATGTATGTCTATTACAGGGTATTTGTAGTCAGCTGTTTGCTCTTTGAGTCTCTCTATCATTGTTTGAGGTTGCCTTCATAAAAGTCATTAGTAAATATCTTTAATGAACTGTATGTATTTCAAGCATTTCAAACTTACGATTTTATGGCTTGTTGAATCTATAAGCTTCAACAAATATGTACACAAATAATACAAGGCGCTAGCAAATGTAATATATGTACGTATGTATATTCTGTGTTTACAAATGGGCTATTATACATATCTCAGTAGGTGTAATAGCTTTCCAATTTATTCACATCGACTGTAATATTGTATCTAGTCTTTGAGTATAAAGGTAGGTTATGGTATGGAATGACGTTTGCTTATATAGTATAAGAGAGAGTTAGAGACACGTAAAGAAATATCATTAAGAACTCATTTAGTATCATCCAAATCAATTATAAGACTACTATATAGAGTATTTGCTGGACTCTTTATACCAAAAATCTTAAATATTTATTAGTTTATAGCCAAGCGAAACTCTAAACAAGAGTTTATCTACAGGGTATCTCGCCGTCTACATATGCTTACAAACATTCATTTTTATTAATTTATTTGAAATGGAAAGCTGATAAAAATAGTTGCTTTATGCAAAGCTTCCTTATCAATTTACAATGAGAAAATAACTACATTTAATGCTGATGTAACGCTTTAATTGATATATTATTATATGTATGTAGATCGTTTATTCACAATTAAACTTCTTGCGAAAAATTATAATGAAACATATCGAAAACAACTTTTTGCGCTTTGTGATTTAAAAGCGAATTGTTGACTCAACATATTCACACGCTCTCTCTCTCTCACTTTATCCCTCTCACTCACTCTCATTATATACATTATATATGTAAATCAGCTTCAAGACTTTATTTTGGATACATAAATGCCAGCCATGTTCTTCTTATATATATGTACATATGTACATATATTCTCTTTGTCTGCCTTTACGAATATAATACGCAACACCAAAAAGACATCATAAGGGCTGTGCCACGCCTTCAATTTGAGGCAGCGCCTCTTATTGAGCGTGCGTGCCTGCCATTCGTTTGAGCGCTAATGGTGGCAGAGCAGAACACCATATATGGTGTGGGTGCTACAACTGGTCATTGGCCCATTTTCTTGTGAGCCGCGACAGCCGTGAAAATGTAAACAAAATGCGCGTAATTAAAATTTCATACGCGATGAAAAAGGACAAGGAAATATTAAGCATAAATAATTGAGAGGCAACTTGGGTGTGCCCC
Source organism: Drosophila borborema (assembly GCA_030914335.1). Taxonomy (NCBI): domain Eukaryota; kingdom Metazoa; phylum Arthropoda; class Insecta; order Diptera; family Drosophilidae; genus Drosophila; species Drosophila borborema. The sequence continues at coordinate 3,766,113 of JAUESP010000310.1, forward strand.
ATTTGCATACTATATATACTACATACATATATGCATGTATATAGCTATATATATTTATATGTATGTAGATGTTTGTATATACATATATCTGGATTTATACATCTAATACACTTTGTTAGCTGTTGACACTTTTTAATTGGCAATTTGCGCCAACGTTTGTCCGTCAATCAAGCTGAAAGCATTTCTTTTGCTGACTGAGCTCCTTTTTGCCACTCAACACGCGCTGTCTCCCTCACGCTCAGTATCGCTATCTCTGTTTACTTATCTGCAGTGTATATTGTGCGCTCATTGGAACATAGTTTCAAGTGGTTGCAAGATGCTTTTACAGTTGATGAATGTTGCTGACAGTTGACGAATTGCTGTTGCTGTCATGCCCCAACTGCAATATATATATATATATATATATATAGTTGTATTTATGAAAATTGTAGTAGTATATCCTTGACTTTCTTTTTGTTCACCTTTAACCTTTTCTTTGGATCGATGGCTCTAGCAGCCCGTACTTACTTTACTATTAACCACTATAAATACATAAATAAATATTTGGATAAATTTTAAATTTGATTTAGATTAAGGGTAAGGTTGCTTAAAAGGAATTTTATATACATATGTCAACTATTACAGTTAAATGTCTACAGGGTATCTGCAAGTCATGCAAGCTTTATGTGCGTTTTGTGCATAAAAATTCCTACCTACAGGATATCTTTTAGTCTAGCATAGTCAGCTCTTACCTCTAAGTTGCACTTTATTTCTGTTTTTGCTTCTTATTTCTTCTCTCTACCTCCAGGATATCTTTAGTCTAGTCAACTCTTACCTCTGTGTTTTCTCTTGTGCCTTATCTGCATCCTCTTGTGCTATGCGATATGGGCCTGTGGCAGGAAGCTGCTAGGCTGCCACATAAATGAACGCAGCTTTATGTTGCGCAGTTAATTACGCATATATATGTACATACATGTGTGTGTGTGTGTATCTGTGTATGCTGGCTGTGATTGTTTCCTACATCTTTAACAAATTTGCGGGCTATGCAACATATTGCGCCCACACAACTAGAGATGCAGCTATAGATACAGCTAAGATGCAGATACAGCTACAGCTACAGCTACAGCTATAGCTATAGATACAAATGCGAGTCAGTTGGCACATCCGGCTGACTGTCTGCCTGCCCTCTGGCATTATTATTTTGCATAAGAAAAAACTGTCGCACCACAATCAACACGCGACACAACCAACCGCAAACAGAGCAAATGAAGATCGAGTGGGGATGCAAGGGTTGGGGCGCGACGTTGCTGTTGCATGTTGCATGTGTTGTAATTGCGGCTTGTTAACAAGAAGAAAACTGAAAAGTTGCAAGAGTGAAAAAAAAAAGAAAAACATCAAATAAGAGTAGCTCTTATGACACGCCGGCTGTGGGTTAGAGTTGTTGTGCAACTACTCCGGAAATGTCTTTGAGTTGTGGAACAAAGAGAGTGAGTTTGGCTTTATTGACTCACTCCATGACAGGGAGTAGAATGTTCTTTAATCATATGAAACTCCATAAAGAAGGTACAAGATACATTTTAAGTTAAATAAATTTGAAATTTCTCATAACTAAGTTATCCTTGCCGCAAGCTTCACAGCTTTCCGCCCTAGGCAAATCGAAGTCAAACAAATTTGTTCATATTAAATTCAAACTCAAGCTGAACACAAACAATTGAGAAACACAAACTCATTTTGGTGTAAAAATCAGTCAAAAATAAAAACAATATTCACTTAAAAACAAGATAGAAAACATGTCATCTGGTTCTTCTAATATTGATCCCCTTGAGCTGCATGCATCACCGAATGCGGTCTCATTCATGGAACGACGACGACGAGGACGACCACGCATCGGACCACATTTAGCCCGTACCCAAATTAATATGGTGCGTAACCATGCTCAGCAAATATATCGTCGCATGGCTGCACGTCAGCGAACGAGTGCTCAGCAAACGGATTCGACTTCACGGCCACCTCGAGCGGCTGTACAGGGCAGACATGTCAGTGTTCTGCTGCGATTGGTAACACAGCATCCTGGGCAACAGGAGACGGGCACCATATTACGCTTGACCATTGACTTGCCCGAGCAGTCAGACAACATAAGTCCAGAACATACGCAAAATATGTTCCCGGAGACAAATACAGCGGAAGCAGATCAAGCTCAGACACAGACACGACATCGAATCGAACTCCTACAACAGTCAATGCCACTGGGCAGGCCAGTGCGTTTGCAAGTGCCATTGTCAAGGTCAGTGCCAATACCACTGGCTCAGCGTCAAACTCTGCCAGAGTCTCAGTACCAAATGGAGACTCAGTTACAGATGGGATCGCAGTCTCAAGTTGAGTCACAATTGCCTGAGCCACAAGCACAGCCAGAACAAATGCTAGGCACACAGTTGCAGGCACAATCACAATCAGTGGCCCAGTCTCAATTAGAGGAACAGCCGGAGTCACTGTCTCAGCCTGAGCAACAGCCAGTAATTCGAGTTGAACCACAGCTCCAAGCGGAATCACCAGTTCTGTCAGGACCACAGCCTCAGGCGTTTGTACCGCCAACACCACCTCAACAGTCACCAGAGTTACAGATTCTATTTTTGCCCATGCTGGGTGTAGAGCCACGCGTACAGTCTCATCTTCTGGGAGAGCTAAGATTTCAGCCAGAACAAGCGTTTCAGCCTCAGCGGCGTCGTCGAGCTCTTCATAGGCATCGACGTCAAATGGAGCATGAAACTGAATCAAGAAATCAGCCCCAAGTTTTCTCAGATCCAAGTGAGCAGCTCCAGTCAGAGGCGCCCCAGCAATATTTAGACCCAAATAATCCTCAGTTCCCTCCCTCAATTTAGAGTTTGTAATGAAAGGGAAGTGTACGCTATTTATATAATAATTCATAATAAAATATAAAAATGCAAAAAAAAAAAAAAAAATGGAATTTATAATTTTATATATAATTATATGCGGGTTGATTATTTAAACCAATGATATCAGCTTTATATATATGAAAGAGATTTGGCTGCTAGAAAATGTTGAGAGAGTTGCTTCGCATGTCACATAATGATAATAATGTATGATAATAAATGTAAGCATTTATATATTTATGTAGGCTTTGTGCCATTGGGATCAGTTTTCATTTGGATTCCATACTTTTACTCTCATTATTAATCTACTTTTTCTTAATCTACTTTCCAGAATGAGATTAATATACTTCTCTCTCTCTCACTTAGTATTTGATTTTCGCTCTACATCTCTCATGGAGTGTGAGTCCTCCACAGTCTTTCAGTCATATATTGATTTGGATATATGTATAAATATATCTGATTGCATATAGATATATATGTACATATAGACATCAGTTGAAAAGCCAGCATTATTTGGTAAATATCTTACGTTAATTTTACCTTATCTACATGTTTTCGTTTTCACTATTTATTAGAGCTCTTCAAATGGCAATATTCAACTAAATGCCGATAAAAACATGTCTACAAAACTCTCGTCTGTCTGTGGCCTTAAGGCAGCTAGGTGCTAAACACATTTCCAGCCAGAATTTATAACAATTACATACACAGACAGACACACACACGCATACACATTCATATCACCTGAATAGCACATCATATGAAAATGTTATTGAGAAAAATAACATGAAAATGCTCGCACATTTGTTTACCCTGCCATTCAAGCCAAGTGGCAGAGGCTGTCAGGCATTCAAAGCGTTTTTGGACAACAGCCAAGTTATTTAGCCAACTTGCTGCCCGTCGTCGAGTGAAAGCCAAATGCAGTGCACTCTCTGTGTAGGGGGAGGTGGGAGTGGCTGGCTATGGCGTTGGTCCTACATTGTGTGTCCGCTGCAAATCAAAGCCTCAATAAACAATAGGCGACAACAACAATAACAACAACAACCAAGTTGGCCCCAAAAACTGCAGCGATATAATCTAACCTTCGACTTGAACGAAAGCAAAAAGTCGAGAGAAAAAAAATTAGCAAACTACAACAAACGCAAACACAGTTGCCTGTTTTTGTTTTCTTTTTCTTGGCGAGTGCAAAAATGCAAAAGCTTGCAAAAAAAAAAAAAGAAGAAAACATGAAGAGTTTGAAATTCCAATGGCTGGCGACTGGCAGGCAGCCCAAAATACCCTGCACACTCCAGTCTAGTCTGGCGGGAGACATTGAAGGCCTCTGTCTGGCCCCTTGTTTGTCGCTTCGCTTTTCATCGCTTACTCTAACCCTTACTCTCTTGCTGTTATCATGCGATTCTTATATGTGCATTGGAATGTGGCTTGGTGGTGATTCATCGCCACAGCGCCTTATATTACTTTAGCAACACTTGAGTTGCCCAAACTTTGTAACGAGGCCAATCGATTGCCAATATGATGGCGCAGAGATTGCTTTGAAATGTATATAATTAATCTAGAAATTCCACAAAAGTAACGTGGCTTAATAATTAATAAACATATGCGTCTTATGCTCTCGCTCTTCAATTCGCTCTCTCTCACTCTCTGCAACTCTTTAAATTGTTTTGTTAGCGAAATTTATGGCAAGCAGCTGTAACGTAATATAGCCAGCTTAAGATAGATATAGATATAGATATAGATATAGATATAGATATAGATATAGATATAGATATAGATATAGATATAGATATAGATATAGATATATAGATATAGATATAGATATAGATATAGATATAGATATAGATATAGATATAGATATAGATATAGATATAGATATAGATATAGATATAGATACAGATATAGATAGATATATAGATATAGATACAGATATACAGATATAGATAGAGATATAGATATAGATATAGATATAGATATAGATATAGATATAGATATAGATATAGATATAGATATAGATATAGATATAGAGAGTAGATATAGAATAGATATAGAGATAAGAATAGATCAGATATAGATATAGATATAGATAGAGATATAGATACAGATATAGATACAGATATAGATAGAGATATAGATACAGATATAGATATAGATAGAGATATAGATACAGATATAGATAGAGATATAGATATAGATATAGATATAAGAATATAGATATAGATACGATGATAGAGATCGATAAGATCATCATCATTTATTAATTTGTATAGCTAATGGAACTTTTCCGCTAATCAGAATTAGCAATGCTTGAACTGACCTATAGCTTAGGTAAATCCAAACCGATCAGCGATATTTATAGTTTTTCTTAATCATATTTCATATTCTGTGACAAATCACATGAAGTGTGTAAACATATTTTCTACGCTTTATAAAATTGAATATTACTTAAATGGAGTTTTATATTTATATGTCGATTACTTCTATTCAAATATTTTAATGCAAATTTTGTATATATTATTGGGTTTTCGAATTTCTTCATATCTATATTAAAATCAATTATTAAATTGTTTTTTTTTTTTTTCCCCCATTTTACAAACTTTAATGTGTCTTGATATTACAATTTTCAAGTAGAAATTAAAATTTAAATAATTATTATTTTGTGATGATAGAAAGGCTTTGCTGTACACTATTTAATACCATATGCTGCAAGCTTATTTCGTCTTTCAAACTGCAACTTTTTAGTCTCTCTTCTTGCCCCTCTCTCCCTCTCTCTGTCGCGCTCTCCGCTGACGTCATGCTTTAAGTGAATTTCTATGCAGTGCTTGTTGTTGGGCTGCTGGCTGGCATTACTGTAGTTGCTGTTGTTGTTGTTGTTGTTGTTGCTGCTGCTGTTACTGCTTGTATCGTCCGCTCTCGTGTCCTGGCCACAGGGCGCGGGGCGTGGCAGTTACGTTGCGTGTCTAGGCGCCTTATGCCATGCTCCGTCGCACCCGACAGCCAGGCAACCCTTATAGGTATATGACTCTGTCGCGGTTGTTCCACCATCCACCCAACCCAACGCCCCACCGTCGCGACTCTCAACGCATTTACATGAATGTTAAAATTTTATTGCCGTCAATGCGGCCGTCCCGCTGGCGCTCTCCACTTTCGGTTTGGCTCATTTTGCGCTCCTTTAATAACCTTTGCCATGAACTTTGTAACGGCTTAAAAAACTAAAAAAAAAAAAAGTAATAGTTAAGCAATAATAATAACGACGACAGCAACAGCAGCGTCAATATAGATATTGATCTACATTTTCCATTTCTGCCGTCTGGCAAATTCAAATGGCACATTGTAAATGCTTATTACTAAACTATAATTAAGCAATAGATTCTACATTTGATATTGCTTATCTTATCACTTATCGATTTATATTTATCTTATCGCTATGACAATCCCAAAAACAAGTCCAGTCCAGCCCAGTAACGACAGCTCTACGCCACACGATCACGTTTATATATGAAGTATTATCCAATGGATTTTCTTCCTTTCATTTTGTTATTCAATTCGTCTTTCATTCAACTGTTATATAGCACAAAGAGTAATTGCAATTTCGTGAATATATATATTGATATTTATTATAGATTATAAAATCATTTATATTTATGTAAGCTTTAAGGTTGTGAGTTGAGAAATAATCATGTAAATTGAAGTATAAATTGAAATCGAAGTATAAAACTGACTATATGAATAAAGTATTATTACAGCACACATTGCACAGACATTTCACAAGTGTTTCCTATAAGAGTATATAAATTCTTTGCATATATACATACATTATAAGCACCATATACACGCACACTTATAAATACACTCATTCACATTATTCACATAAATAAGAAAATATTTATGTACTTTACGTAAAGAACTTGGCTTATTTTTGGTTACGCGCTAAACGTCTTAATGTTAGTCATTCAATCATGGAATAATGAATCAATGCAACAATCAAATATATATATTTATATATGTATGTATTGCTGCCCATGTACATTTACATATATATTTTGTATGTGTGGCAAATTACATTGCACTTGCTTATTTAAGATGCAGACACCACAAATTTCAATTACACTTAGCCAAATGCGTGTGTCCATGTGAGTGTGTGTGTGTATGTGTGTGTGTGCGTTAAGTTGCAGTTACGTGACCGTCTGAGCCAAGAGCAGCTACCGCTGTTGCCTTTTGTGGCAACACGTGAAGACGTGCTTCCCAAACTTGAATTCAATTTTTAAATTTGAAACAGGCTGGCGGAAATTGAGGGCAAAAATAGGTCCAAATAAGCAAAGTTGAGATGGCTGAGCTGCATATATATATGTAAATTGATTAAGTATACAATATTTCTTTTATTAGTTGTTTTTTTTTAAGCATTTCTCTTTTTCACACCTAAAGAAAATGAAAATTAACATATTTAATTACTTTATTTATAGCAATTTTAATTTCCCATTTACTGGGAATTTTTATAGTAATTCACAGTAAATTAAGATTAAATTCATATAAATATAATATATATTTACATAAATAAATTTTTAAAAAATGTAAAAAAAAAAAAAAAAAAAAAAAAAAAAAAAAAAACTATAAATAAAGCAAAAAAATATATAAATATAGCATATTTATTTTATTTTGATAAATACTAATTAATTAAATTTTGTTTTCAAATATTTACAAACTCAAATTCAATATTAAATAATTTATTACTTCGACGCTTACTAAACTGAACTTTTTTATATCAATTTCAACTAATCTTATAACTGCTAAAAGTCACACATTGATTGATTATTGTTTTTTAATCTGCAGTTTTGACTGCACGAGCTACTGAAAATAGAACAAATAAGTCAAGTATCTAAATGTGCCCGTGAATTGTTGCGATAAGCGCAGCGAGTCAGCGATAATGGGCGTATACCCTAGATAAACACACTTGGATTGTGTAGCAACAACAGTGTGTAGTAGGGGCATGCCAGACGTTAGAGTGCATTTGATCGCATTCAACTGTCAACACAGTCACACGAGGCTGAAATCCATCAAGTGTCATCTTAGGCCTGAATGCCATAATTGAATGACAACGACGTCAAGGGCTGACCTAGCCCTCTAGCTGGTAGATATAAAAATCTAGTATAATAGAGAATAGTACAAAAATAAATGGCATATCATTAAACATTTCATTGATAACATTTATCAGCAATCGAAATTGTTGAAAAAGCAACAGGTAAAAAATACCACGTGATTAAAGCGCTTTTCGTAAGAATCAATTCGATTGTTTTATTTGTTCATTAATTTGAGTCACTAAAGTACATTTTCTTGATGGATCTTCAAGCCTTTTTGTATCAGTAAAATATAAAGGAAAATCTATAACAAATTTCTTTCCTTAAGTATGTTTTTCCTTATCTCCAGAATATGTTCCATGACAAAAAGATAACTGAAGCACTTGAAATATTTTACAGTTTTTGGCAAAAAAAAAAAAAAATGTTTGGCTGAAATATGATTTCTAACTTTACTTCAATTTTATTGATTAATGAATAAATATGTGTAATAATATATTTTTCTTGTTAAATTTTTAATTTATTGGTAATTTTGTTAAATAAATTACTTTATTCCCTTGGCTTCACTTGATGCGCTATTGCCAGCTTTACAGCTTTGGCTTGAATACAGCTAACTTGCTCAGCACTGTGCGCAACTATCAATAACAAGGAGTGGGTCATTAAATTGAACTTCGACTCGAACTCTTGGCCAACGGCTCGCTCACTCACTCGCTCGAGCCCACAGAGTGCGCGTCCTTTCGCCAGTTGCCAACACAGTTAGAGCAAAATTAACTTGTCTCTTCCATATATATATATATATTTATATATATGTGTGTGTGTGTATGTTCTGCTTCTACTCTAAGCCCCCACTCTCTTTTGCCTGCTTAGGTCATGGCGTGCTCAATTAAATTACTGTTTATTCTTCGCACCTGTGTGCGCGCATTGCAGATAAATCGCTGATTGATGGCGAGGCAAAAAAAAAAATTAATATAATTACAGTATTGTCTGACTAAAGTGAACATGAACTCTTCTAAACTTAACTTACTTAACTAAAAGCTTAGTCCATTGAAATTTGCAGCCCTCTGAACTTGGCAGATTATTGCAAAGTTCTGGTTAGCCAGTCTTCACTGTAATTTAATTTTTTTTGTAGTACTTATTTGTATTCCATTAATAATTATTATCAATTTCTTCCGTTTTTATATTGCAGCCACGTCAATTGTCAATTAAATGGCAATGCCACGCAGAAAACGCTTCCGTTCGAGGTGCAACCAGAAAGCAGTGAAAGCTCAGGTGGCGCACTATAATGGCTGCAGTAGTTAATCGTGCCACAAGCAACAGCAGCGGCAACTACAACACCAACAATAGCAACAGAAGTAATAGCAACATGCCTAAACGTTATTTAGGCATATTCTTCTTCTGCTGCTTTCTGTTTATTTGGCGAACAATCACAGATGAGCCACCACCAGCCACAGCAGCAACATCCCAGCAGCAGCAGCAGCAGCAGCAATTGCAATCGAGTGCCAATGGCAGTAAACCAAACCAAATAATACACGACCCTAGTCGCACTCAGCCACTTAGTAGCAACCTTAGTAGTTATTCGAATTATTATTATTATAGCCCTAGCCTAGTTAGTGTAAATAATGCTGCAACGCCCGCACCACAGCCCACAGCGGCCACATCATTCCAGCCGTCGCAACAGCCATCGGATGCCAGCCAGCTGATCGATCTGCAACACTTTGGCTATCTGATGGAGCAGCCCGCATGTGATTTGAACATTCTGGCTCTGATCTTGATTCATACGGCGCCGCGGAATGCTGAGAAACGTTTGCTCATACGCCGAACGTGGGGCGGCTTGGGCACAACAACAACAACAGCAGCAACAACAGCAGCGCCATCGCCACTGCGCGTCGTCTTCCTATTGGGTGCCGTGCCCCCAACGGAGCCCCAATTACAGCACTCACTGGAGCAGGAGAATGCCAGATTCGGGGATATGGTGCAGGGCAATTTCCAGGATGCCTACCGCAACATGACCTACAAACATGTGATGGCACTCAAGTGGTTCAATAGCCATTGTTCGCACGCTCAGCTGCTCATCAAGGTGGATGACGATGTCTATGTAAATACACCGCAATTGCACAAACTTCTGCGCGAGCAGCAGCTGCAGCAGTTGCAACAGCAGCAACCGCAGCCATTGCAACTGCAACAGCTGCAGCCAAACTTGAATCGAACGCTCTCCCTTCGCTCACTGCTGCAGCAACCGCACGAGCTGCTCTTCTGCAAGCCTGTGCTCAAGTCGCGAGTGAAGCGCTCCTATAGAGTAAGTAAATTTGAGATAAGCCTAAAAGTCAATCAGATGATATTGACTGATTCAATATTGTATACAACTCAAGTCAAGCATATTATATGCTGAACTACATTAAGAATAACAACATTCTCTTATCACGCACATGAGCGGAAGTTCAGCATTAGGAAATTTATTTATTTAAGTAATTTAGCAGTTATGCTTTGTTTGCTTCCTTCATATTTCAAGCAAAAACAGAAATTTGTACGAAAATCATGGAACAGTCAATCAACGCCATCTAGCGTTAACTTTTGGAATTACTCACTTCTAAATACTCTCATCTAACTAATTCTCTCTCTCTTTTTTCTTCACAGTCCAAGTGGCGCGTCAGTTTTCGTGAATATCCCGCCCATTATTATCCGCCGTATTGTCCGGGCTTTGCGATCGTCTATTCGCCGGATGTGGTGCAGCGTCTCTATCAGGCGGCGCAGCATAGCAACTACTTCTGGGTAGATGATGTGCATATAACTGGTGTCCTGGCACAGCGTACAAATACAACGATAACCACACTGCAGCCGTATGTGCTCTACGAGACGGACTGTGAACGCTTGCTGAGCGGCGAAAGCGATTTGCGGCAGCTGGAGTTTCTGTTCACGTGGCACAGTATCTCGCCGGAGCAGGTGAACAGCTTGTGGCAGTTGCATGTGGCACAGAACTATACAAATGTGCAACTGGATGCAGATGTCGGCCAGGAGACGGGCCTGAGCTAGCTTTAAATATATATAAATATATTGAGGATTTCTTTTGGCTGTTTTAAATTCTCTTTGCATTGTATTCAGGGTTCGTCTCTCTCTATCTAGATATTTAGTTAAGTTGTTAATGTAGACTTTTAATATTTAGTTTATTAGTTATTTAACTTAGTTAGCATTTGATAGTTGAGGATTATAATGATGATGATGATGAAAAAGTTGATAAACATTGCAAGTCAAGTGAACCACCAACCACCTGCCTACAATCATTCGTATATATCATATTTGATAGCATATATATCAGAATCATAACGATAAGTCATATATAGAAAGCAAAAGCCTCTCTGGGTGATAAATACAAACCACACACACGCATACATACATACACACACATTTGCATATGCACAAATCTTAAGAAATATATAAAATATAAAACATAACAAGAGCAAAAACAAAAATAAGAAAACTTTTTAATCCGAATATAAATCAGAAATATAAATTGCAAAACATGACAGAATAGCAAAAAGTATTTAGTCTGATCTAAATAAAATTGTTTAACTTATTTTGTATATTGATGATAATTATATATATGAAAAAAAAAAACGATATACATATGAAATATATATAATGGCATGTGAAATCTGTTGAGCGTACTTAGTAAATCAAATGAAAATTTACCTATAATGTATTTTTTGTATTCGTCTATAGCAAAAAGTAAAACTATCTAATTTTTTTATTATTCAATTGAATAGAACAAAAAAAAAACAAAAGAACGAAATACAAATGAAAAAAGTGAGTTAAAAGAGGGAACATTTAAGCCAGGAACGTTAACACAAATATCAAAATGAGAATGAAAGTAAATGAGAATTGAAAAAAATAAGAAAAAAATATGAAAAATTTGTAACAAATGAAATTTATAAATGTCTAAATGAAATTAACTAAATGTTGAAGTTTGTCAGAAATTATATACATACATAAATACACACACATATATGAATATATACATGTGTATATACAAAACGAAAAAATTCATATAAAATAAAGAAACAAAACTTACAAAATGTACAATGTAAACAATATATAAAACGAAAAACGTTTTTTAATTAATTTTATTAGTGATATTGAACTGCTTGGTTGAAACACAGTGCGCAAAGCAGTTCAAACTGCGTAGGCTCTTTGAGAAATAGTGCAATAGCTGTCAGCTTCGTGTCAGTTTCACTTCAATTGGAGCATATAAAGCAGTTTTGTGCAGCAGCGGCTGCAAAGCAGTTTCTCTTTATTTCCTTGGCAATTCGTTTCACATTTAAGAGCTAAAATTTAATGGAATAGCTCGTACTGTGCTTTAAGCAGTGCAACTGCTCAAATGTCGTGCAACCGATTTACATAGCATTGAGCTTCTGTATGACTGCTTTTGGCGGGCATATACGAAATTCCATTTTTTTAAACCAAAACAAATTTTTTTTACAATTAAAAAGCTAATGCTAATTGCAGTGCGCGAAAAGTGCTGACAAGTCGTCAAGATTGTGAATTATTAAAGCAATGGTTGAAATCAAAACAGCTGCAGTCAAGGACATGCGAAAAATATCAGTTTATGTGTTCAATACGCCACGTTGAACAAATACTCAAGCTTTGACATTGACCATATGTATATTTATTTTAAGCACACGTTTTGGAGTGCATGCGCCAAAGGTTTGCTTAGTTTTTTTTCTTCCTCCATGTGACTGTGATAGACCCCACTCACACGCCCACAATTGGTAAAGTGTGACGTCCTTTGGCCTTTTCACGGCACTAATGACAATGTCCGTCTATTTGCCACAAATTGTTGCATGTTCAGCGTGGTTCAGTGTGCGCTAACTAGTCAGCGCGTGTGGACATCAGAAACAGTATAAAGCTTGTTGAATTGCTACTATTTGGATTGTTTGTTTGTTAAACTAGTTGCTACAAAATGGGTTCGGTAAGCCAATTGAGATTTTTTCTAGTTTTTTTTTTTTTTTGTCTTGCTGCTGCGTATTTATTTTAGCCGAGGCTTAAACAAAGCAAGTTGAGTGGCACAGAACAACAGCATAAGCTTCAAGTGTGTTGTCGCCGCCTTCGTTAGCTGCAAATTATTTACAAGTGGCAGGCAAGCAGCACAAAACTTCAGTTGCAGCAGCAATTGCAACAATTATGTTCCACATGGAACGTAAAACTCTACTCGGAAGCTAAACAAAAACAGTGCGTGGATGCTGTTTATGCGAAAAGCTCGCTATTGAAACTTTAAATGTGTGTCAAGTTGTGAAGTTCGAATGCCTTATACACATTCCAGTAGCAGCAGCATCAGCAGCATCGGCAGCATCGGCAGCATCAGCAGCAACGACAGTAGCAGCGCAGGAGTCGTTGCCCCTGCGAAAAGCGCGCCGGCGCTCAGAAGTATGCTACAAAATGTTGTAGCCGCAGCTTGTGCTCCTGCCACTGCCGCTGCTACTCTTATCTCGGCTGCTGTATGCTCGTCGGCAGCTGTCGAACTTCTGTTTGGCCAGTTTTTGCTCAATTTTGTCATCTTCTGCCCAATGTTGTTGTTGTCGTTGTTGTTGTTGGTTTTTTAGTACAAGTTGATGCTCGGGCTGGTCGCTTCGTGCGGCACATCGCTTCGGCCTGGCTATAAAATGTTTTGTTTTTCTGCAGTTTGTTGTTAGTGCTGAACGGTGAACGGGCAGCGTTTGGTTGCCATCATCATCATCAACAACATCTCTCGCACACACTGAGCACAGCGAAAGAACGTACTTGTTTCGACGACGTTATCTTCACATTTCTCCATATAAATATGTATATGTATTTATATAACACTCTGTGTGTGTGAGCTAAAAATAGCGCCCAAAATCAAGTGCCAACGGCCAAGTGACCAAAAAAAAAATTATATATATATATATATATATATAATAAACAGACAAAGACAATCAGAGGCGAAGGCAAAACAATAACAGAGAGTGCAAATTGAATAAAAACAGAAACCGACGAATTTTTATAAAGTGCAAATAGTGCAATAGAAGAACAGCAACAACAACAGGTGTTTCAGCTTTAATTACGAATTAATTAACCTGACATTTAGCAACTCACACAACCACATATGTGAGTGTGTGATATCTGTGTGTGAGTGTGAGTGTGTGTTTGGATGTGTATGCTTAACTGATTTCCTGCTCGCACGTGCAACAAAAGATGGTTGAAGAGTTTCTCGAGAAATTGCCAGAAATCGACACACGTTACGAGGTAAGTTCCTCTATTTAGATACGGCTGCTGCTGTTGCTTCTTCTTCTGCTTTGTTGCTACTTTTCAGCATATGCTGCAAGTATTTCGCTGCGGGTAATCGCATTGCCAGGCCAGTACAATAGTCAGTCCTGTCACGCATATCCAGCTGTGCAACTGTGGCAAATAGCAAATACTCGCTAAAGTGGAACGCCTTTTGTTTTCGCACAGCCACCTGCTCGACATCCTGTCGTCGTCGTTTTATCCTGGCCTAGCTTAAGCCGTCTCGCTGCGCTGTTTGTTTTGTTCTTCAAATTACATTTCCATCTAACATGAATTCATATAACGCGCTTCGAGGCGAGAGAATGTAGGCCGGATATTTAATCAGTTTGCAGCTGCAACATTTGCTTTACGGCTTTCGCGTAGCGCTTTTAATGCAAGTTTTAGTCAAATATTTGGCAACTTTTGTTGAGCCGCTTGAGTTGCTTCTTCGCTTCAGTCAGCAACGTAAAGCTTACATGTATCCATGTTTATATAGCTGCATCAGCATCAGCCTGCATGCAGCTTAAGAAACTAATTCGCATTGTAGCTTAAATCAAACCCAACTGAAGTGGACTAAACTGAATATATTTATTTACTTTTTTGCTTAATTTTAAGGCAAAAGTTTCTACATCCATAAACTTAATCATTGAGTGAACAGGGCTGAGCGCTGTATTAGCCTACAGCGAGGCTTAACAGGACCTAGCCTTGGCTCAGCCATAGCTTATTGGCGTCTATTGAATTTGCTTTTGGTACAAGCTCAACAGCTCGTTTTACAAAGTTAAAAATTCATTTCAGTCTTCGCTGCAAGCAGAATTTCAGTTTGCTTAGTCAACATCGGTAGCCAGAAAAGATTTAATTGCAGCACTCAACTTCATTATTTTCGCTTGGGTTTTCTGTTTAGTTAGAGATCGAGTATAGATGAAAGCTGAGATTTTTGTTGTCAGCTTCAATAGTCTGCTTGATTGGCCTTTTCATATGCAACTGTGAAGTTTCAGACTCAATTTATATTTTATATCGAATTTTATATATGCTAAATAGTAATACAAACAACAAATATTAAACTTGCAACTAAATATGAGACTTGTCAATATATTTAAAACATAATATATGAAGTAATATTAATGTTAAATATTAGTTCTTCTTTCAAAGGTTTTAGTATTTTAATAATTTCAATGAATCTAATATAATAATAATAATAATAATAATAATTATAATATATACTATTTATGTTGGAGATTGACCGGTTTCTATTTTTTCGAATTCCCTGCGTTGTTGCTCTCTCTTCTTTTAGTGTCTAACCTCTCGAAGTTTTTCAACAATAATATCTAGTCAACACCTCTAGACCTAGCCAACTAGGTCTAGCCAGGTACTGCAGCAGCAGCTATAATCTAATTTGAGTTTATCAGGAAACGTCCTGCCAACTTGATTAACAACTTTAATATCTACACTAACAATATCACGGCACGGTATATTCGTGCGACAACACATATACATATAAATATTTAATATTAATATTAATATTTATAGAAAAATATGTTGGTCTAACATCATTTTCCATTTCATATACTTTAATATTACTTAAATATTACTTAAATATTGTGCTACTATATACACAAACACAGTTATACATGTACATATTTAGGTTAAGTATGCAAAGTGGGCTGAATTCTCCCATCACACATGCGAGAGGAGAACACAATCTACGCAGCTGATTTGATTCAATTTATATGCGGACGAGACAGAGTTTAAACCTGTTTTTATTAAATCATACAAAATTATATAAAATATATAAAATCAATTCAACTGTTTATCACTTTTGGAATCAATTTCAATTATTTAATATTCATATTTATTTATATATAGTATAACCAATCAGGTTCATCTGTTTGTTGCCTTTCAAATTGTTAGCTTACTATCTATATATACATATATTTATATACCACTTATATATATTCTACTCAATCAGTTCATCACTTATCGATTCTAGTTAAACACTTGGCAAACTAATCAAAAACTAATTAAACTCTATTGATTATTTGCATTAGGCGCCATAAGGACAAATCCCCATAAGTGTTTCATGTCAACCATAGAAAAATCTTACAATCTCACTATACATATCTAAATATGTCAAAGGCAAAATCCGCCTGAGAGTTAAGACAACAGCGACAGCTTAAAAGCTAATTAGCGCACTTGCGACCCGGGCCATGAGAGGACCCAAAACTACAGCAAGTCAGGGCCAACAGTTTAGCGCGCACGTTAACTTTATTAGCCACAGACAACTAAATCAACAAGATGTATATACACGTATATATATATGTGTATGTATGTATGTATAGACTTAATCAGGCAATGCTTTTTTAACAATGGCCATTCACAAGCCTTTTATGCCCCACTAACTGGCAAGCAAACAATGCCTGTAAACTAATAAACTTGTGAGGGCATCTACTAGCTATATGTATGTGTGTGTGTGAGTGTGTGTTTGTGTGAGATTGTGGGTGTATGGGTGTACTTGCCTGTGTGTGTGCGCAATCGCGATCAATAAAAGTTAATTATTCAATACAACAAGCTATAAACTTTCACTCGCACTAATCCAAACACAATGTGTGCGTATATATATACATATATATAACTATAAATGTGTCTGTGTGTGTGTGCCGTGTGAGCCTTTGTTTGGACTTACAGCTGTATGCGGCAACTAGCTGCTCGGCATCTGCCGCAACTTTTTGTGCCTTCCTTCGTGCTGGTCGCTTTGTCAGCTGCGCTCTTTGCGCTCGCCACAATCGCAATTTACACAATTTAACCGTTAATTTACATTACAAAGTAGCTGCCCCAACCGCTGAAATAACAAGCAGAAACAATAACATAAAAAAATATTTTTAAATAGCTGAAAAACAACATTTTAGAAAGCGACTTCATAAAGTTAAACTGGACATATGGCTGCGTTCAGTGCTCATGCACTGAGAGAAATTACGTGCATAATTAATAAATATTATCGATTGAGCAAAGTAGAAGAACGTTTAAATTCATTAATAAATTCACTAATTTCTAGACTAGATGTAAAATGTAAAATGAATTTCTAATATTTAACTTCCATAGCTTATGTTCATATGACTAAGGAGAGCGATAAGGCTTGAATCTTGTATGTTCGCTTAGACTCAGTAGACGGTTATGTATAAATAATTAGACAGCAATGATATTAGCTATGTAAATGAACTTAATGAGCACTGCTGACTTTTCGATAATGAGGCTGTTGTAGTTGGGGCCCGATACTAAGTATTTCCTCGACTTTATTTAGTGTAAAAGCTGTGTCTTTTTTTTCTTCTTAGTTAAGTGTAGCGTAGTTATGCAAAGAATGTAGAAAGAATATCCTAAACGCCGATTGCGAACCAATAGGAGAACTGCAGTGGGGGTTATGCTATTAACAGAGCATAACACTGTTAATAGCATAGCATATCGTTGTGAGGGAGGAGCAACTCCTGTTAATGCAATCTTACATTAACAGAGGCTACAATTGCGTATTAAATCTACAAGCATGTGACAAATAAATTATTTAAGAATTCTGTTCAATTCAGGCTAAATGAGCAGTAAAGATTTATGCAATTAGCTTTCAGATTCAATTTGTATATATCAAACTATACTCTTATTTTTATCAAAATGCATATGCCGACTACTGTAGAGTATGTAGAGTATTTACTAACTTTATTTATATACAAATTCACTCCCCTTTTTTTTGCCATGTAGACATTAGCCAATTGTGGACTAAATGTAGCTACAAAAAATATTTATATCATCTATAAATTCTAGTCTAGAGCATATAGAGTATGTTGCTATACTCTATATATGACTCTCACATATTACCCCCACTATAAACTTTATTTATTTGCAAATTCACTTCCCTTTTTTTTTGCCGTGCAGCCATTTGCCAGTTGTAGGCTAATTGAAGCTCAGCTGTAGCGCCACAAATTGTGCTCAAGTTTTGCTGGTTAGGCCACGTAAATTTGCAAATTTATTGAACATCAGCCTCATCATCATCAATATCATCATCATCATCATCAGCAGCATTACAGGTGGCAAAGGCATAGATTTGTTGGCAGCGAACTGCTCTGTTTATATGCAAACAAAAAAGCAATTTGTGTGGACATTTTAATTGAAGCCTCGTCTACAGCTACCTGTACGATGCACACACACACACACATATACATATACATAGATTCGCACACACACTCATACATGCACATGTAGATGTACTTCATGGCAGTTGGCATGCAGCCAAAAACTTTGACAGCTCGCATGGCACTGTGGCAGGCAAATGCTCGTTGAGAACTTTGTCACATTCTGCACAGCCGAAAAACATTTTCAATATGCAAAAGTCGTTAATATGGCAGGCGCAAAGAGGCGTGGCATGCCTCTTAAATTGCTGCTGCTTCTCTCTCTCTCTTTCTCTCTCTCTCTCTCACTCTCTCTCTCATTCGCTGGGCACGTGGCGTATGCGTAATATGCTGCATAATGCGTGTTTAGATCAAAATTGAATTGCGCATTTTACATGGCGTATACGTGATGCCCATTTTGACAGCCCGCATCGTCTCACTCTCTATTGCTGCTGCTGCTGCTGTGACGCTTCTGCCGCTGCGACAGATTAAATTGAAAGTTATTGTCAATACGGCGTGTTCCAGCTGACAGATGAAACCGATAGCCCAGTCTGGCCAGACACCAGCGAGAAAAAAAGAAAAATAGAAAATAGAATAAAAAATAAATCATTCGCTGCGCATTGTTGGCCTTTGATTTATGAGCAAAAAAGCATTTGGCTATTTACTGTCGGCATGTTTTGCATTTATTTATGCCATTTGCTTTGCCTTTCGGCATTTGCAGCTTTTCGCCATTGAATTGCAAAATTTATAGAAATTTGCAATTTTATTGCTTCATTATGGAGACAACGAATGAATGTGATTCATGAATGGCAAATAAAGAGAAAATTGAGAGTGTTTCGTGCAGTTGATTATTTGTGCTGCGTAATTGTTGTAAATTTGATATCTATCTAGAGTAAATATTAGAAGAATAGTTGTTGTTAGATGGTTAGCCCGGGTTTGTTTGCTTTATCTCCCACTTTGCCATCTAAATTTAAATCAAATCAATCAATTCCTTTTTTTAGTCATATTTTTTTTTATTGAATTTGAAATTGATCGATTGTCAAGTATTGAATTTCAATTAACTAATTGAAATTTACTGTGGGACCATAATTTTTTTTTTTTTTTTGTCATCAATTCATATTACCTCAGCTATATTCAATCAAGTCAGTATTTGACAAAGCATTATATTTTTGAATCGTAAATATCTACTGTATCATTTGTAATCAAAGCTGTGGAGCTATGAAACACATTCAGTTTCATACTCTAAACAAATGGAAATGCGCTATTCAGTATATGATGAGTGTTGGATTATGTTAATAATATACTGCTGTGCTATAGCAGAGTCCATAAGGTATATCTCTCCTTGATCAGCACGACAAACTGCTATATATAACTATATATCACTCTCATAGCTCGCAAATATCTGTTGAACGTTTATTAATGTCTGCAAATGAGTATCTTTCACTCACACTTTGAGAACAAACTCAGAGAGAAATCGATTGCTTCGGTGCTGCAACGAGTTCGTTCGTGAACGGACCGAAACCGGCTCTCTCAAAAAATACTTTTTATATATATGTGTGTCTATGCGAAGGTTGTCTTCGCTAAATACATCAACAGCGTGCGTGAGTATAAATTTATGCATGTGTATGAGAGAAGATCGTTTAGAGAAGATCGAATGCATAGCTCTATGAGTTATATCTCTTCACTTACTAAGCCTCATTAGATGAGCTTCAATCGTTTCGCTCTCTAAACGATGTTCGTTGGAGCATGCCACATGAACTATTGTTGATTCATATGTATGCGTAAAGAATATAGTAACTGAATAGACGCTCTTCGCTGTGTTTAGGAGATGTTTAAGTCGGTCACTCCCGACTCAAACACTCTTTTCAGTAATAAGAAATACCTTCATATATATATTAGAGAAAGTAAACCTATATAGAGTCATTTTTAGATCAACAACTTCAATTGCCTGTAACTTGTTAGTTGACAGCCACTGAAAGTTAAATTTGGCTTAATATCTTTTATACCTTTTTATACCTTTTTCTTTGACAGTTTAAAATGGCAAAAATCATTCTGGTAAATGTCAATAGGTAGAGCAGTTCATATATTAGATTTGATTTAGTCAAACTAAGCTGACATATACTACCAAAGCTTTGGCTAAAGCATATTACTTTCACATTTCTACCACACAAATGTTCAATGTTTATTGACCAGCTAGAGTGAACTGGAAACCCATGAATTATCAAGAGTTTATCTGCACAGAATCAATCATGTGCCACAAAATATGTTCACATAAGCAAACCGTAGCAGCAGCTTTAATTCACATTTTGTGTTCAGCGCTCGTTGGCACGTTTAGTTGAGCTTTGCTCGAAAGTCTTCAAACAAAACATTTTATCTGCTAATTCCCACATTGGCTCAGCGTTCAGCTGGGCCAAATGCGTTTATTACAGAACTAATCCTGCAGGACAATGGCCAACTCGGCTCAGTGCAAATTTCATTAATAAATGTCGACGAGCGCACAGAAAATAATCCATTTTACTCAATGCCCCACAACGAGCAACGGGGCAAAAAGGCTGCCAGAGAGAGAGAGGGAGGGAGTGGGTGGGAGTGGGCAGCGGGGCAATGGAAAGGTTGAGGGCGAAAATGTGGCAACTGAATGCAAACAATAAACATTGAAAAATATCACAGCTCGATGGGTAAACGCAGCAGCTGCTGCTGCTGTTGCTGCTGCTGCTGCTGCTGCTGCTGATGTTTTCGCTGCTGCAGGCACTGCAAAGCCGAAGCCAAAAGCTATGCAGCTGGCCAGGGAGCGGGTGGTTGACGTGCGGCAGTGGCAGCATTTAAAAACCGCATACGGCAAATGCTTTTGTTGGCACAATATGAGCAGTTCAAAAGGAACAAAAAGTGGAAAAAAAAAAAACAATTTATCTACTTCATATTTTTTGGGCGAAACAACCGCAACGAACTGCATGAAGCGCTGAACGTGTGGGCTGAACAAGTGGATTCATAAAGCGAACAATCAAAAAGAAGAAAAATAAACTAAAGTAAAGCAAATCTTTACCGAAGATTAAATATCCTATTGTGATGCAAGTGCATATAGAACAGATGAGCAATGCATTGTGACGGCTTACTGAGAAGCTTTCATATGTGTGCGCCAATTGTTTCAATGAGAGATATGTGATCATAAAGTAGCATTTAAGTTAGTCGGTGATAAGTGCAATAGGATTTTAAATAAATGGGATGATATTAAATACATAAGAGATGCGTTGAACAGGTATTAAACTCATATACATAGACATATATTTGCTCTATATATAAGAAGACAAAAAAAAAACCTTAAGAACAAACAAACATACGACTGCTTTAGACACAACTATAAACTCTTAGTTCTCAAAAAAATTCACAAATTCTAAGCTAAACTACATTCATATAAGTTTATATACATATATATGTATAGCCATAAAGGCTAACACGCATTCCGCTTCAACAATTCCCAATGACTTTTGCCTAAAGCGTATTCCACACAAAAAGAGCAGCAGTAAAATACAAAATATGCAGACCGTCTGACATGCCATCCACCATCGAGTATTTGAGGTGTGTCCATGTTTTCTGGATAAATGCAATTTGGCTGCCCGTACACGCTTGCTAATTAAGTTTCCACACAACTTTCACAACTGCCAATGGGCAATGGCAACAAATTCTTCGTACCGAGCACTGACAACATTTTTGCAGTGCTGCCAAAAGTTTTTCAAATGAAAACTCATATATGTTTTTTGTGTATAAGATATTTCACAGTTGTTATAATACTCAGTGAAAAGTTTTGAGTGGGGTATATTGGATATGTGAAAGTGGGAGTTGAGTGTTGAAAAAGGTTTTGTGAAAGATAAATTCACTTCAGCACATTTGTAGAACAACTCTTGCAACTACTCAAACTCTCCCTACACGCTAACAATCTAGCCATCATATCTTGACTGTCAGCTCATAGAAATTCTTTTACGATCTCTTGCAGGATATTGTGCCCATGGAACAAGTGAGCTCGATGGTCTCCAACGGTGGCGGCAGCGTAACCATGCAGCGCGACGATGAATACCGAAATCGCATCATGAAAAGTAAGTGTGTCGCTTCTCAATGTGTATATATATATACATACATATATTTATATTTATACAAATATATGTATGTATGTATGGACATGTGTATGTTGTGTGTAGAACACCCAAAACCCCATACCGTTAAAGAAAAACGAAAAGAAAAAAACAGCCAACCTCTCACACCCCCCAAAGAGCCAACATAGTGCATATAGAAAAGGTAACTGCTTCTGCTGCGGCTGCTGCGCTGCGCTGCATTTTGGTTTCTTTGCATGGGAGTATTTAACTATCCCTGACCTACTGGCTTTGCAGTTGACATAGTTTAATCCCGCAGTCGCAGCAGTCGGCAAATAAATAGCATTTCACATTTCGCTTAGCTGTAGTGCATATGTGTCCCATACCCATACCCACCAACCAGCGTTCATTCCCTGCCCCTTACGCAAAACCCCACACACATGCCCAGCATGCAATGCCTGCATGAGTTAGAGACTTAGATTTAACTATAATATCGCATTACATATAATAGATTTACATATCTATATATATACATATATAAATAAATAAATAATTTCAACTAACTTCAAACGTAAACATTTCATGTTGCTTGCCCAACAAATTCGCCGAATTTGGAAAACGCTCTCTGTACAAATTTGCATAACAAACAAATAACAAAAACGCATCATCAACCAACTAAAAATAATAATAATAATAAATAACAACCAACCAAACCAACTAACCATAAAAAAAACCGCTTCTCTCTCACAACTCTCTCGCTCATCTGTAGTACGTAGACTTGGTGAGTCCTAAAAACTAATTTAAATTTAAATGCTATAAATATTTTTCATTTAATTTCGTAAATTACACAATGAATACATGTGTATATGTATTCGTCGACTGTAAGTATAAATATTCAATGCATTTGCAATTCTCATTTGATTTTCTATTACATTTTTGATATGCAATTGAATTAGTTTAGCCAAAATCCAAGTTGCAAAGTGCATTTACATAACTAAATCATTTTCTCTGTGCATAAAGTGTGCAAACTTATGTATGACAGTGTTTACGTATATATGCGTGAGTGTGTGTGTGTGTGTGTGTGTGTGTGTTTATACAGCACATTAGGCTAACATTTGCTAAGTGCTTTGCAACCATAAAGTTGCGTCTTGCGGCCAAGCGAACGCAGAGAGTTTGCTTGCTTAGCTGTGCTCTGAAGCGTATACTTGATATTTGTTTCAGCTGGTATGGGTCAACCTCCCTCACTGTCTCTCCCTCTCCCTCTCTCTCTCTCTTTCTCTGTTAGTGTGTGTATCTTGCTTGGCCTAAGGCCGAAGCAATGACTATATCATAATAAGTTTGTCCACACACACTCAGGCGGACAGGCGACATCTTCATTTGACGCTTTCCAGTTGCTCGTATTAAGAGAACCCATAAACCATCATCTGCACTCGACTTTAATGACCTACGCGACCTGCAAATAACAGCGAGGCCGAGCAATTAAATAACTGAGTGAAGCATAGCATAGCAAATACCCTGTAGATTGTAGAGGTTGCATATGTGTATAGGCAAAGCCTTTAGACAACTGATATACTCTCTCTCTCTCTCTCTCTCTCTCTCTCTCTCTCTCTACTCTCTCTTTATTGTCTTCTCTCTCTCTCTCTCTCTTTCAGTCTCACTCTGTAACATCTCATTTCGTTCCAATATCTTAATATGTATTTCTCGCTCTTTCCTTCTCCCTCTCTTTGTCTCTGCCCCCACTGTATTTAAAAATCATAATTTTTAATTACTTTTGTTCCATTCTCAATACCTCTCTCCCTATATGTTTCTCTCTTTCGTTTCTGCCTTCTCTCCCCTCAACTTTGGAGATTTCTCTTCCTCTGTCTCTCTCAATAAATGTTTCATTTGTGTTTCTGTTTGTCCATCTGTCACACTTCGTTCCATTTTCCATTTCTGCACATTTCGCTTTCTTCTTTTCCATCTTACCAATCTACCCTGTTGTCAACTTTTTGCTTGGGTATGTCAAAGCTGACAATGCAGAACACAACGTCCAAGTATTTTTCATCATTAGTTAATTAAAGCTTGTCCCTTTGGCCTTTCGGTCTGACCTCTGTTACCAACCTCCCGAAGGACCCCCAACCATTCGACTATTTAGGTCTCTAATTTAACATTAAGTTGGATTTTAGCAGCTGGTAGCTGGCAGTTGGCAGCTGATACTCTTCTGCGCAACGAACGCAATGTAATCAAAAGTAAAACAAATATATTGCAGGCTAAACAAAACGCAGCACAACAAACAGATGGCCAAACTAAAAGAAATTAAAATTGCGAGACGGTCCACGTTCCTCGGTCCATGTTCCACTTTGATGACCCGCTGGCCCTTCCCCCTCTCTCTTTCTATCACTATCTCTCACTTGCTCTCTTTTCTTTACTCTGTCAACTGCGGCCACAAAGACAAACACAAAGCGCAGCCAAGGCTCGGCCCGTGGCGTTGGCTGCCAACCAATCGAGCAGCCAGAAGGAACAGCAAGATGGCTTTAGCACAGCGTCTGGTTCAATGCACCGACTGACGCAAGGGGGGGCAGAGCCTTGGCAAAACTTAAGAAAAGCGCCTAAGCCTCAAATACGAACTGAAAAAAAAAAAAAAACAATCAAGCACACTCTGTATAATACTATATACCCACTTGCATTTAGCTGCAAAACTTTTCGTCGGCTTTTTCACTTAGTCTTCCGCTTTGCTTTCCCGCTCACTACTCTGCCTCTGCCTCTCCCTCTCTCTCTCTATCTCTCTCTCTCTTTCAGTCTTGAGTTGTGCCAGCAAATATCTGGCCTGGCCGGCAGTCGCTTATGAATTTTCAAGATAAACGACAGCCATTTTTTATCTTTTATGTCATGCTTAGATTCGAATATTTTATTATATTTGATTTTGCTTAATACCCAGCAATAAAATCAAGACATGAATAAGTGCCAAAAATAATATATGAAAAAATAATGATATGGGAATATTATTATTAATGCAGGCTGGACATTCTAGACATTAAAATATTAGATGAAGGAAGTGTCTGAAAAGTCTTAACAAAGTTTCTCAAAAAAAAAAAAAAAAAAAAATTATATTTGTTTATGAATTTTTAATCTGAGCTTAAACTATATTTTATTTCATTTTATTTATTTATTTTTTTTATAATTAATTTAAGAATAAATATTAATTTGTAGATAAACAATAAATAATTTTAGTCATTTATAGTCATCATTTAATTTAATTTATTTTTATTTAAAATTTTTTATTTTCTATGATATGTTCTAGTCGCGCATTTGGAAACTTCTTTCGCAATGGTTCTCAGTTGGGAAATGCTTTAAATTTGAAGCAGGCTTCAGGCACACAAATTGTTCACAACTTTTGGGCTGCTCGAAAGTTGCGAATTAGATATAAAACGAAATTTGTAGAAATTTTGAAGTGTTACAAAACGAATGCTCAAGCATGCTCAAAAGGAGAGACGATTGCTGCTCAATGCAAAAAGGTATTTGAATGACATTTGAAATTCAATAGGAATACGAATGCATAGAGCATTTAGCTGGCACTTAAATATACTATAAAAAGAAGTTAAATAAATCTAAATGATAATGCTGAATAAAGTATTTCTTTGGCATTCCCTCCAGATATATCTTCTTGTTCGAAAAACTTTGCTGTTGAAAAGATTTTACTTTGATTAATGCGCGGCTCACTTTAAATGCCAACTTAAAAGCTCTTATTAATTAATGTCCTATTACAGAGGTCTGCAGTCTGCAGTCTGCTGTCTGCACTCTGCAGTCTAGAGTCGAGCTGTGTTCAGTTTGCTAAGCTGCTGCCATTTTAGCTGCCATTAAAGCGCAATAATAGGCTCTGCCAGTGCTAGTCAACGTCTTCAGCTGGCAGCTGGCCAAGCGTTGACAATATGGCCAAAGTGGCCTGCGCCACTATCTATGTCTGCTTGGTCCTTCCCTGCAACTCTGTCTGTATCTGTCTCCGTCGCAACACAATGGAGCATAGAGCATAGAGAATGACGCATTTGGGTGCAAGTGGCATGTGGCCTCATGCGGAAGTTGTTAATTTGACGCACAAAAGGCGTCGTTGTTGAGCACCAAAATGGGCACAAGTGGCGCCTCAGTGCAACAGGGCGTATACGTAATTACTCCTAGACTGACGTATATTACACAGAGAGCTGCACACTCATAGCCGTGGCCATCACTGTAGCTATAGCTGTGTATCGGCTATACCGTGTGGTTAACGTGCAACTTGTTGCCATGGCAAGCATAGGTAAACACTGGACAATATCCAATAAGACTGTGCCAATAAAGACTGCGCAGTTTATTGCCAAATGCATTCAGCAGAAATGACACAACAACAAAAAAGTGAATAGAGCTCCAGGTGTTGCAGGTGGCTTAGGTGGGGCTGGCTTAACGGCATGTGGCACGTAGCCGACTGGACAGACAGACGGTCAGGCAGGACAGGTAAATGGCCACAGCACAAACAACTAATTAAAGTAATTTATTCTAATTGCACGTGCATTTTTTTGCTCGTTATCCTTAATGTAATGGAGCTGCGGACAGTATGTTTTTATTTACCTTTTGCCCTTTGTTTTATGGTCTATAAAAAGTTGCGTTGCTTCAATGCGCAAGTTTTTATTGATATTAAATAAATTAAATTGTGTTTAATAGTAATAAATGTTAATTTCATATGCTGAATTCATTATAGTTTTAAATGTCAACTATTGAATTTTAATGTTCATATCTGAATTCGATAATTAAAATAATAAATAAACTGATGGGGAGTTTTACTTTAATGGTTCTCTCTGACTTTATATATCTAATATAGAGTTTCTTCTATCCTTATTCCTGAGAGTTCACGTGAAATTGAATTTTTATATATTTTTCAGCTTCTTCATATATATTAATATATCATATAATGAGGTTTTATTTCATTCTTCATATCTTTTTCAGCTTCTTCATATATGTGCTTATATCATATTGTGAGGGTTTCTCTCATTCTGCTTGCCTTTCTCTCTGTCACCGTCTCTATATATCGCTTTCTCTTTTTCTCTTTCGCACTCTCGATCTCTCTTTCTTTCTCTGTCTATTGCTGTATCACTTTATATTGCTGTATCTGCCTCGCTCTCTCTCCCTCTCTCTGTCTCTATCTCTATGCATCTCATATATCTTATGCATCATATATCTCATATATCCATCTTGTTCTTCATATTGCTCTTCCTCTCTCTGTCTCTTTCTCATCAGTCCTCACTATCTACAATCCCTCTCTCCTTTCCTCCTTTCATTAACTCACTAATGTCTTAATCTCCCATCTAGATAGTCAGCTTTAATATTGAAATACATCGTAAGCAATTTCACTTTAACAATTGAATGCACAGGTGCCACTTAAATAAATACCTTGTTATTTACACTAAGTTTCTCAAGTTCACTCAACGCCTGCTAAAGAATAAAATAAAAACGCTGCTACTTAAATATTTACAATTCAATTTTTGAGCAGGCACAACGATAACGAGTCGACAGCGGGCTTTCAAATGTATACAGAGGTGGATTGCAGTGGCGCATTATAAAATATTCAGGTTTATGCAAGCATGTAAATGCCAGCAACGAAAGAGCAAAATAAGGCAGACAGAGATAGCACGACAAAGAGAGAGAGTCCGAGCGACTTTCACTTGCTATGCCTGCCCACGGGAGCAACCGGTTGAAAGTCAAAATACTTTCAGCTGTGTGTCCTAAGAATATGCACAAAATGGCCTACTTGCCTCGTGCCTCGTGCCACCTGGCACTTGCAACTTGCCCTGGCTTTTACTTGACTTTTGTGACCAAGTCCAAGTCTAACATAATGAAGCATGCTGAAGCGGGCGGTGCGGCATGCCGCAAGGTTCGCTCACAATTACAGTTGCTCGGCTTTCAGTTTATGTGGTTTATGCCATTCTCATCTACCGTATCGTATAGATATATGTATATATATGTATATAGATGGGTACATATAGGTTTACCATATCGTATCTAGCTCGAGGTTGATCGCAAGGCATAAAAGCTGCTTTTGGCCTTTAACATAACCGAGATGCTGTTTTCCGTTTTTTTGCGACAGTGCATATCCTGCATCCTTGAGCTGAAAACGTATGGCCGCGCGTGCAGCCAAATCTTCGTGAACGGAAACGTTCTTTGCATTCAAGCTATTAACATGTCCATAGCTTTCCAATTCCGCAAATTGGTCGTCCATCAAAGTAACTGACCCCAACCCTCGATGCGACGCCATTGTACGTGACCAACTGTGCATATTACGCAAAACCTGAGCAGGACATGCACTATTTGTGCATGGGACTATTTGTGCGCCACTCGGCTCCCTACCTATGCAGGCAATAAATAAATTAAATAACACCAGAGTTCAGTTCAGTTGGGCCTGGTCTATAAACAAAGCTGGTGGTCAGCGCACGGCGCAACGCTGCAACTGCAACAAAGCCAGCAAACCCTTACAAGTGCATGAGAAAAAAAAAAAAAAATAAAATAAAATAAAATAATACAACAAATAAAATAAAATAAAATGAAATTTAATTAAAATTAAAAAACAAAGTGAACAAAAACAACATCGAAACTCGACAGCGCATAATTTAATTTTGTTTAAATTAGTTTCAGCGTGTTCTTGGCCTGCACATGAGCACGAATAGCCGCAGCAGTCAGGCGATTTTGAGTAAGCGAAACTGTTGTTGACTTTAATTAGAGTTGTGTTTCATGGAGTTATTCAAATGAGCTACATAATCTAGTCAGTATAAAGGTTTTCAATGCTCTTCATTAGAGAAGTTCCTTGCATCGTTTGTGGCCTATAAATAGTTTAATAACTGAATAACATAAGCCCATGCGAGCCCTTGCTTGAAAAACTAAACTTGAATTCGCTGCTCTAGCTGCATTTGTGTTTATGAAATTGCCTTTGTTGCTGTGCTCATTTAAATAAATTGCTAGTGCATATTCGTACTGAAAGTTTGTGAAACTTTTTAATAGAGTTCTTGGCTTGTAAAGCATTCGAGTGTTGCTTAAAGCGTAACTTAAATAAACGAAAAGTTTTCGCAGCAAGTTTTCTGTTGCCACAACTTGTGGCAATTAGCAGTAGCTAATAGTATAGAAAGATCTATGTTTAACACACAAATTGTTCACTGATTGCACCACAAAAATTTGCACATTCAATTGCAATTGCAATTACTTTGGCAATTGAAATTTAAATTGAAATTGCGATTGCGATTGAATTCGGAAACGGCCTCAAGATATCGGACCGCACGGATAGTCTCTGGCAGTCGACAGCTGCCAGCATGCCAGCGGCTGTTGGCCAGCAGCGGCATGCAGCACGATCTATGCAACAGCAACAACAATTCATGCCACAGCACCAGCACCAATACCAACACCAACACCAGCACCAGTACCAACATCAGCGCACCACCAACGGCCAGCGTGCCAACAACATTTCGAGCAACTATAACAACAAAATGCAGCTAAACAGTAATCACAGCAGCCAGCGCGAGATAAGTGCGTCGCCTCGTCGCGTGGCACTCGATACAACGGCCTCGGGGTCGACAACAGGCTTTGGTTTCAGTCGAGGTAAGCTGTGCATGCAAATCGGCCAAATTAGCCAAAGTTGAGTTAAAGAGAAGAAGAAGTGCATTGCGGAAGCAAAAGAGAGTGAAATAATCATGTATGGAAGACATCCCAAATCAGAGGAAATTTGTTTGTATGCATGCAAATGAATAGATAGAGAGCGCAAGTTAAATAGAAAGAGAGAGAGAGCGAGTTGGAGGGAAGCAGAATAAGTAGTGAGTAGCTATCGATATGATATATATTAGTGCGTTGTCGTTAGCATCTATATTAGAGTGAGATAGAGTAGTTGTGTGTGTGAGGGAGATAGAGTAGTTGTGCGTGGGAAGTAGATGGAGTAGTTGATTGTGTGTGAGGGAGACAGAGTACTTGCGTGTGGGAGAGAGATAGAGTAGTTGCGTATGGGAGGGAGATAGAGTTCTTATATAGTAGTAAGTGCGTAATATATATGCAATAGGCAATAATGAGTGTAACTTATTTACGTATGGGCAAAAACATGCTTGACCTTCTACAGAGTAAAATAAATAAATAAGTAAGCATAAGTGCTCAGTATTTCTTATACTCGTGTGAGCTGAGTAAGTAGTAGAGTAAATAATATCAAATATAGCTATTTTCGGAATGTGAAAGTGAGTAATTAAGATTATGATTTAAGATTTTATAGTAGCTATGTATATTCGATTAAACAGTATAAAAACAGTATATAAATAATATACCTATCAACAATGATTATTCTCACATGATTATTTTTCGAGTTAAGAACAATAAGCACTGAGAAGTAGACTCGAAATATAATGGATTAGTTATGAATAATAAAAAGTAGCTGAATCATATGTCACTCTCTGCTTCAGAGTAATCATAATCTTAGACAACGCTTCATCCATCATAAACAACATTGTTTAAATTTTGCTTTCATGTATACATTCCATGTGGTTTAAGAGCAATCATTGTTATCTGCATAACTCTCTGATCAGCTGTACTATATTTGGACTCTAATGAATGTCTAACTATGCTAATGAATAATTGTGCATAGTAAAAGATAATGAGCTGTTTCAAGAGGCATAATCAAAGGGCACACATATGTACATATGTATCAAATAAGTAGGTGAAGTACACATAATTGAAGTGCAAAAGCCGAACAAATTTTGCGTATGAGCTGTTACATAGTAGAGTAATGCTCATACCATGTTGAAGAGTAGCAATTTATTAGGTCAAGTACGAGTACATGGAGCGAGTACATGGAGCGAAGCTGGAGCAGCCGAAGAGAAATTTAAATGATGTGGAAGTGAATGAGAGCTGCGAACAAAGATTATCTTAGAGCAAAAGCTGATGGCAAGCTAAATAAATCAGAGCAAAAATATGAATATAAATTGTTATATGAATACAATATATTCGCTTAAAAATTAATTATTTTTATTAAATATATATAATAAAAAATTGATAAAAGAGTAAATTGTTTTCAATTAAATGAATTTAGTTAATATAAAATGCTATTTATCCCAATTTATTCATTATAATAGTTGTCTTCTTCTGTCTCATTTTAATTTACATATTATAATGCTGCTCTTCAAATATTCATGCACATTTATAATAATTGAATGCGCATTTCTTATTGTTAATGAATTACGCGCATTTTTTGCATCATTAAATCAACGTGGGTCTTTTTAAATTAATTACTGCGGTTCGTCGCAGTTGATATTTCATTTTTCATTTCCCATTTCCCATTTTACATTTACCCCATTTTCATTTACCTTTTTAGCCGACTTCTTGCATTTTGCTTCACTTCTGTTTTACCCCCGTCGCCCAACGCCTGTGAGGACATTTTTACTTGCACTGGCAAAGGCAGTGCACTCAAGTGAAATATGTTTTAAAATTGCCGAGGCGTGTTTGGCAGCGTCAAGTGGGGCTGTTGCTGCTGCCAGAGGGAAGGGATGGGATGGGGCGACTGTTGCTGCTGTGTGCATGTGTGCAAACACACATTTCCGTTGCATGCAGCGCCACATCCGACGCTGATAATTAAGTTTTGCTTCCGTGGCAAGAGGGAAGGCAGCAAGCCAAAGGACAGACTAGTCTGGGCAGTGACGCGCATTAAGTCAGCCATAAAGCAGCCACACATACAATCACACACACACACACACCCTGTGCTTGTTAGCCAGCGCTTTAATTGATTTTCCAGTTGGCCACGTTATCAGCGTTTGCCTGTTTGGCAGCTGTCGTCTACTGTCTGCTGTTCTGCTCTTATTTTTTTTTTTCTGTTTTGTGAAATCAATTGTTTACTCGCGTTTCACAATCCTGTTTTACATATCCAGTCCTGTCATGTCCTTCACAACGCACAACTCCAATTAACTGATCCCAGAGCTCACGTCACTTGCGCAGCTCAAATAAACATGCGTCTTAATTGTTGCCAAGGGGCTAATCATCCTAGAGAATTGGGAGTTCGTTGATATCTATGCTGCATGAATACAGCTCAAGCTGAATTAATGGCTATATATATGTATAAGACTTGATGAACATTACGTTGCATTTTTTATGTCTACAATTTCATTAAGAGAGCGGAAATCATGATGAAACCTTTATAAATATATATCTTTAATATTGCTTTGCATATTATTTCGCTTTAAAGTAAATCAATGCATTGACTCTTCACCAATTTTCACTTTAACTTTATACAGTCACATACAGCCACACACACGCATATATATATGTATATACCTAAAGACCCAGACATTCATACACTTACAGCAATATTTCATGGCTCGTCCCAATATCAAAGGACACTCACAGAGCCGCACGATATAATCGGAAACAAGCGCAAAAAAAAAAAAAAGAGCACAAAGATAGTCAACAACAATATAAAAAAAAAAATAAAACAAGTGGAAACATTAACTGTTTATAGGCGAATACTTAATGCTCTTTAATTACCAGTTGACAAATTTGTTGTGAATGAAAATGATGTAGTTTAGTCTTTGGAGAAAAAGCCAAAGATTGAAACTGAGCATTGCTGCTTGATTAAAATAAAATACTATGACATATTACTAATTTTCTTAAAAATTGCTGAATATATATTGCTATTTATTTATGTAAAAAAATTTTTTAAATATTTTTATTTATTTATGTAAAGCCATAGATAACATGTCTATCTACTGATGGACAAGCAAATCTATTGATTCTCAGACGTTTTCGGTGCTCAATATAAAAATTGTCTGCACAATTTGTAATTGAAAACTTGTATTGAAAAATATGATATATTCTTTTATGAAAAGCTTGCAGCATATATTTCAAATATCAACTATGGAAAATGTGCTTGAAAATTCCTGAAAATAATAGAAATAACAAATATATAAAATAATTTTTTAAAATTGCTTAAAATAGACATGTAAGCTGACAATATATGTATATTGAATTCTGATATTTCAACAAATATTCAATCACAAAACAAATGCCTACACTTTAATACCCGAAAGCTAGAGCATTACAAAAAAATAGAAATGCAAAAGAAATTTTTGCGACAGTTGCTGCCGATGTTGGCGCCTGACATTCATTTGATATATACATATATATGTGTGTGTGTGTGCGTATATAGTTGTAGCTATACGTAACTATGCCAGTGAATGAGCGTAACTGGGAAAGCAGCAAAGTTCGCTTTGATAAAGTCATTTCATGCTCATGACCAGGCAGAGCAGGTCGATGAAAAGGCTGCGGCATTGGCTCGACAAAGCACACAGCACACCCAGCATCCAGGTCCTGGATAAAAACCAGAAACAGAACCTGGCAGACGCGCTAAATTATTGTCGAGCATTTGCAGCATTTTCCTCATTTCTCATTTTTCATTTTTCATTTCAGTTTTTATTTTTTTCTTTTTTTTTTATTCGTCTTCATTTTATTGCCAAGAAACGTGTCGTCAATGTGTGCAGGGTTATGAATTATTGATTCAATGCTCAGCTGGACAGCGTAGGCCAGGCGTGGGCGTGACAAGGATTAATGCCCAGCCCAGCTCTAAGAGCAACGCAATTAGTGAGCAGCCACTGATTGCAGCTGAACTTATCTCTCTCGGTTTGTGTGTGGCTGTGTGTGTGTGTGTGTGTGCATGACACTTACCCCATGTCAGCTGCCCTCAAAACTCAAACTGAAATTCAACCTCTGATTCAACATCAACTTTAACTTTCAATCTGACTTCGACCGACAGCGTTCATTTCGCTGGGGGCCAATCAGCTTCATAAACTGAATGCGCATATTTCATGTTGGTCGAGCTGAATAAATTTCACTGCGCCTTCATATTTTATGAGCGAAGGGCAATGCAAGCGAATGAGCGACCGAACGAGAGGCGGTCCGAAAAGCCAGCCAAAAGATAAAGAACTAATAGAATTGTGAGTGAAGGCGCTTGGGCAATCTAAGTTGCCTTATATGTAACTATCAATAACTGATAATATACCCTGTAAATAGTCGTAATAAAGAGCGTATTGAGAGTACAATAAATACGAAAGATAACATGAATATGCTTGAAAAGCGTACCCATTAAATACTCTGTAAGAAAAAGTCTAAAAGTTTGATGATTATATATATTATTCTATATATACATACTTAATAGAGAAAGCTGTCGATTTTTGTTAGAAATGTTTGCCAATCAGAGCTCACAAATATATGTTGATCGTTTCTACGCAAATAAGTGTCGTTCACTCACACTTTGAGAAAACAACTCAGAGAGCAACTGTTTCAACGAGTTCGTGAGCGTTTGGAGTGAAACCTTTAGTTGAGTATTATGATAATCAGAGAGTATTCTATGTATATATTGATTTGTATGCAAGGGCTGTGCTCTATAAACACATCCATAGCGCACTTGAGTGTGAATGTGTATGTGCCTGAGATGAACATTTGCATTGTCTTTATTACCTGCTCATTTACTGAAGCTCGTCATACGAGCATCAATCGTATCGCTCCCCAAACGATGTTCGGGAAAAGAGCATCATAACACGAATAGTTCAACGCTCGGCACTCATCCGACCGAAGTCTCCTGCTCTCAGCGAGTGCGTATGAGAATGATTCTGTATTGGTTGATCTTGCAAACAGAGCAGGAGAACTTAACGGCTAAATGTCATTGGCGCGCTATATAGCTAACTGAGAGTACGAGTACATAAAAATGTATAAGCATTAGCATCAGCCGACCAGAGCATATTTGTATACCCTACAGTTGTATGTAATGAAGGGTATATTGGCTGCAAAATAAATAACTAAATGCTTCAATATATGACATATATCCATATTGACAGAAGAATTGACATAAATATTTTGAGGTATTCAATGAACATTTTGATGACAGAAAATTCTGTAATCTAAAACTTCCTCTAGAGTATCAGCTAGTCACATATACTCATCAATTACTGAACCATTTGTATATGTATTTTCAATGTGAAGTTGGTTACGTGAGTCGCTAGTCAAGTATTCATGACTGCAACAGTTGTAAAAGTTGGTTTTCGAGTGGGGACTATGTGGCGTATGAGCAATTGCTGCTATCTGTTCACTATGTGTGTGTGTACCACAAATTGTGCTACAAGCGCCCACAAGTTGCAAGTCGAGTCAAGTTGTTGTAGCTGTTGTAGCTGTTGTGGCAATGTTCAAGCGAACATTTGCTTGACTTCCAGCTACATAATAGACCTACAGCACAAACAAACAAAAACGCCAAAGTGTCAGAGTAACTGCGTCTGTTTGTGTTTATGGATATGCCATGTGTATGTGTGTAACTGGGAAGAACTTTCACTGCGTATGACGACGAGACAGGGACAGTGACCTCATATGACAATAATTCGACGCATTTGTGTCACATGGCACAAGGCACAAGACCCAGCAGCAAAAAGCGCAAACGTCAACAATTACGAGGCGCAGACCAAACCAAGCAAACCAAGCAGCTCAAAGCCAGCCCCAAGCCACCCACTTTTAGCCCAGGCAATTGCCGTGCCAGGACATTGTGTCTGCTTCCTTCTCCCTCTCTCTCTCTCTCTGCCTCTCTCTCTCTCTCTCCCTCTCTGTGTGTCCGTTTTTGGTATCTCTGCCAGGCATTTTGGCCGTCTTCCGCTGGCAGCCTAAGTGCGACATATTTGCCTGGCTAATTTTCGCACACTGAACTAGCGCGTCGTAGGACATGCGGTTCGAATGTCCTGGGCCTATGTGAACCCGCATCCGTTTTTGGGTTCACATTTGCAGCCACATTATGTTTTAGTCTGCTCACAACTGGCAATGTTTCCTTTATTTTATATTCTTTTTTTATTATTTAAATTTCTACTCTAAATAGGTGCCCAAGCAAAGGGTTCTGTAATTATGTCACGAAATATTTGCGGCATAACAAGAGATATTTAAGAGTCCATTAGATAAATACATGTATATACGTGTGCATATTTATGCAAATACTATGTAAATATGTAAAGCTAACAGGGCTTCAAACTTTAAAGTCTACCTAATACAAGTGTTTTCTTGCAGCTTTGCATTTATTTTTTCTTAAATTTAAAAATATAAAAAAATAACATTCAAAACTATATTAAATTTCTGCTAAACGGAGTGCATAAAAATTGTTAAATATAATATATATATTTTTAAATATAATATCTTAATATGTAATATAATATATGTAATATATTTAAAGATTTTAAAGATTTTTCAAAGATTTTTTTAAAAAATGTTTCATATATAAAATTTCTATATATTTATTTACCAATAATCATATCAAACTTTACATATAGATATCATAGACGCTTTAGTAAAGGATCTTTCACATACTTTCGTTCTATAAATATCTCTGCTCATCATTGTAAGCATTGCAAATTGCCGAGGGTATTTCATTTTCTATCCTCCCTCGATAATAGTTTTTCTACTTGCTCTCTTTTTCATTCCTTTTCTTTTCTGCTTTGCTTTTTAGCACTTCTCAAGCGCTTTGCTTTGCTCGCTATGTCATCCTCAGCTCATTGTCATCGTCCGGTTCTACGAATCCGTTTCCGTTTTCGTTTTCGGTTAACAGGCAGCAGCTGCCTTACGACGTTTGCCATCAGCCAACAGCCTTCAACTCTCGCTTCTTGAGCTCAGCAAATCAGTTTATGATTTTTTTTTTTCTTCTTTTTTTTGTGGTTTACGATTTTGATTTGATGGCGGTTTGGATGTAAACTTGTAATGTTTTCTCCGATATGCAAAGCGTTTGGCGCCTGTTTTCCTTTTATAGGTTTGTCTATAAAAAAGAAAGCGACCTTAAATCAAATGCATTGGAGCGTGCTGCGGCTCGATACGGCTTAAATGCTGCAGAGCTGTGTCGTGCCTAGGTCACACAACTGAGTAGACTAAAATAGCTAATGCTGCATGCTGTTGTTGTTGTTGTTGTTGCTGTTGTTGTATTCGTTGATTTGTGAGCGACACGAAGAGCGTGATGCCCAAATCAATTCGCACATTAATCAAATGCCAAAGATTAATTAACTGCGCGCTCTCTGAGTGGATGTGAAGTGGGTCGCTTCTCGAGTATGGCATTGTGTATGCATAAATGTCACACATAACAGCACTCATACGCACTGTAGTGCCACATTTAACACGTCGCTCAATGGGGGTTGCTGGGTGCTGTGGATGGAGCGCAAGCTTGATGTCCCGCTACTTGGCCCGATTGCATGCAGGCAGCAGGCAAGCCACAGGGAGCAGGCAGCAGGCAGCAGGCGGTAGGCATCGAATGCGCGTGGCATTTAATGAAGCGTAAATGGTAATTGACGACTCAAAAGCAAAGCCTCCA
Source organism: Drosophila borborema (assembly GCA_030914335.1). NCBI lineage: Eukaryota > Metazoa > Arthropoda > Insecta > Diptera > Drosophilidae > Drosophila > Drosophila borborema. Next base: position 3,803,886 of record JAUESP010000310.1, read on the forward strand.
ATGCCTGATGACCCAAATGTGCGACGGCGTACGACAAGCGTTCGAGCTGGTTCATTAGAATGTCTGTCCCCCTTGACTACCCTACACCATAGTCTAGCCATAGCCCTATCCCATCCTATTCTAGCCATAGCCTACCTCTACTCCAGCCATAGCAGACACAATTTTCGCTCCGATTGAAAGACGCATAATGCTGAGGTAGAGGCACTCATATCGTTTCGTGTCAGTAAACAAATATAAAATGGGTTTTTTGCGCAAATTGAAAAGCGACGCTCAAATGTTGACAGGCGGCCAATACAATGAAAATCAGAAACAAGCAACAGCAACAGCAGCAACAGCCGCGGCACGTGTCAAAAATACATTTTTGTCACCTGAACACGAAACGGACATCGGCTCGAGAGTCGCGAGTCGAGTCGAGCCCCACCATAGAAATATTTTAGTACGCGCTGTGCTAAAAACTCACCGACAACTCTTACTCTCTCTCTCTCTCATACTCTCATACTCTCTCTTTAACTCATTTCCCCTACTCGAAAGCTTGCGCGGTAAGCTTTATTCCTGAAGTTCAGGCCAGGCAACAAAATGTTAACGTGTCGCACAATGCGCAAGGTCAGTGCAAGCTGGAAAAGGTAAAAGCTGGAAGGGGTAGCTGCTAATGCTCTGCGGCTGCTGCTGCCGATGCAACTGCTGCAACGCAGCAAAAAAAAAAAAAAGCTCTTTGATCATTTGCCATGAGAAATGGCGCTGCCCTAACAACGGCTGCCAAGCGCTTGCTCTGCCTCTGCTCAACTGCTGCTCAGCTGCTGCTGACTATGCTCATCTGCTGCCTCTGCTACTGCTGCTGCTGCTGCTCTGTTGATAACAAAGTTTTTGCACTCTCACGCAAAGCTCTGCTCCTGGATAAAAAGGATGCGCGCTGCCAGCACAGTTTCAGTTGGATTTTGAGCGAGGCAGCGGCAACAGCCCAATAAGAAGAAGAAGCACCAGAAGTCGGAGATAGAACTATATATATATATATATATATGTATATATAGGCAACGCAGCCTGGATGGCCAAGGAGTGCTAGCTAGGAAACTAGCTCAGAGTAGTGTGTGTGCTAGCGAGCGCGTGTGAGTGTGAGTGAGTGAGTGATTGAGTGTGTGTGTGTATGTGTGTGTGTATGTGTGAATACATACAATTCAATTTGTTTAAGTGTGTGAGCCGCGAAAGAAAAGTGGAAAAGTGTAAGTGCGTGTACTCTCCCTCCATCTCTCACTCAATCTCACTCTTGCTGTGGTCATGCAATTGGCTGGTGTAGCCAAATAGTTGACTATTCCGCTGCCTGTCACACTCACACACACACATAGAGAAAGTTTAAGCGCAGCTTGGTTTGAGCCAGTGACGCACTAGACGCCTCGCACAGCCGCCGCACTGGCGTCGTTTTGTGAGCGCGGCTTGATGCCCGATTCGATGATGGATATGGAGCATCGGGATCATCAGCTGCATCGTCCACTACATCAGCAGCAGACACATCGCGTGGTGGCCACAAGCAGCACTAGCACATTTGCACCACCAGCGCCAGCGCCAACAGCAACCGTTGAGGCGGCATCAACAACAACCGATAGGGACCATCAGCTGCCCATCACAGGCACACCAAGCATGCAGCACCATCAACAGCACCATCAACAGCAGCCGCCACAGCAGTTGCATCTGCAACAGCAATCGCAGCAGCCGCAGCAGCAACAACAGCCACCACAATTAAGAGAACGCGAACACCACCAACAGCAAGTAGTACAGCAGCAGCAGCAGCAGCAGCAGCAGCAAATGCAGCAGCAGCCAATGCAACAACAGCAGCAGCTGCCGCTGCCACACAGCCATCATGCGCTGATGCAGCAATCGCATCAGCAGCAGGCCATACACAGAGCCGAGCAGCGACGAGGTGAGTGAGGAAGAGCGCATAGTGCAAATGCCTGGGAAATGCCTGTACATATATTAATAAACATATAAACACTTATACATATAACTAATTGTGTATATATTGAAAAGAAATTGAAGCTGCTTGCTGGCTTTTTCCTTATTTATTTATTTTTTTTTTTTTTTTCATTTGATATTTGACTTTTGAGTTTGCAACATTCTTTATGAACTTGTTGCGCGGCTGCTCTAAAAAATATGCTACAAATTTTTTGAAGCGCTGCTTTTTAATGACTTCATGAATTTTGGAATGTACATATCAACGAGGGTGGCCTGAAAAATTGGCGAACTTAGCATATAGTAAACCGCATACATATAAATATAATTTAGTTTTATCTCTTGATTTTAATATTCACTTCATATCACTTCCCATTTATTTCACTCATCATATTTTAGTTAAATCATAGACTTTACTGTCCACCCTCGTATATATATATTTTTAAAGGCAATTTTTGTTGCCAATTTCATTAGCGAAAATGGCAAACGTTTTGCACTCACTTCACTCAACAGGCTCATTATTTATTGATGCAGTTTCGCTGCCAAAACTGATCAGAAAAAAAGCTGAACGAAAATTTCTCATATACTTACCTTTTGAGCCCCAAGTCTGCCAAGCTAATCAAGTATAGTGGAACATGTGTGTGTGTGTGTGTGTGTGTCTAATGTATCATATTGTATGCACGCTAATCGCTTCATTAGGCTGAACAAAAGGGTTTGTGCGCCCGTAAAGCCAGGCTTAGAACATTTTTTGGCAAGCACGCATTCTGCATGCAAAATTCAATCAGAGTGCCTCGACAAGAAACACGCACACACACACACACACACACAGAGAGACTCATATATAACAAGAGCAACAGCAAAAGCAACAGCAACATCAGCCGCAACAACAAAAATAACAACAACAACAACAACAACGTGACCCATTTTCAACGTAAAGCTTTTTGCCTGGGGCTGCTGTGCTATGACGTATGCGTGCAGGGGCGTGAAAAGGAGGCGTAGCATGTGGGCGCGTCGGTGGGGTGGGGTGGGATAGAGGGGTCTCTTTGACAGCCGCTGGCTGGTCGGTCATTAAAAAATTATGGACCACATGCTGTTTTTTTGGCTGGCAGCGCGTATTAACGCAACGCATTTACATTCAAGAATTATCATAAGCACAAAAACCTATCTTGTCTTCATTAAATGATATACAAATTTATGCAAAAGCAAGCTAAATATAGCTAAAAATATTACGGTATATCAGTGAGAGAAAAGCAAAAAATATAAATAGAAATTAATGCTTGAAATATAAATGAAAAGAAGTGGAGAAAAAAATAAAGTGCATAAAAAATGCTGAGCTGTGATATTTATATTTTGAGGTAAAATATTTCATTTGAAACGGGAGAAATGTATATGAAAAAATTTTTAATTAAATATTAATTTATGTAGTTTAATCATATCAAAGAAAAAGCCTAACAAATGCCTAGATTAACTGAGATATTTATATTTTTATAAAAAGCAAAAAAAAAAAACCTTTAAATAAAGTATAAACTCCAACAACTATAAATGCTATTCAGTGTATAATGAACTGCAATCAAATGCATAAATTATCTACATATATTAAACTCCAATCAAAAAGAGTATAGCATATATATATAGTGTATATGCATAGTATATAGTATATTTATAAATTTCCTAGCTAATTGTGGCACGAAATGTATGCTAATCCCAAAAAGGTTCAATTTTGCCGCTAGCTTAAAAAACTTTAACTCTTTCTCAACTTTCGATTTACTTTGAGTAAGCTCCTACTTTACCCGAGCATATTTAACCTAGTTTTAAAAGTCAATTTAACCGTAAGCCAACTACTCTACACAGTCACAGCTTCAGCTCTCTGATTTCTATTCTCTTTCTCACCTGAACACACATACAGAGTGCCCTAACTCAACTGATTGCTAGAAATGTAACGCGCAAACAGCCTAAGCTTATATCTATAATACTTTTCTTTCCCCCCTATCCAACTAATTACGATTTGATGCTGGTTTATTTTTAAATTTAGCTCTATGGCTATAAATCTATTACCACAGCCACAAACACACACACATACATTTATATAAGAGACCTTCATTTGTCAGCTTCCAACCGACACCTCATGCCCATTCCCATTTCCATTTCCCATCCTCATCCCCATCCTCATCCGCATCCGCACATTCAAATTCGACGTCAACGCCATTGCAATTATTTCGAAATCAATTTCAATAAAAGTTTCGTTGCGGGCCCAAGTTGGTCCTTGGGCGAAAATGTTTAACAGCTTGTTGGCTTAACGTGCTCTTCTATAGGTAGTTACCCACAAATACCCATCAAAGTTGCCATCGCGCAGAGTTTCAGCTAGTATTTGCAGCTTTTTGCCATACAGCCTTTTGGTTTTCGTGTGTCTGTGTGAGTGCGCCGCCTGTGTCGGTGTGTGTGTGTGTGTGTGTGTGTGAGAGCTCGTTAAAAACACTTTGCTTGGCATTGTTGCAAGTTCTCAATGAACTGTAATTGAAACCGAAACGGAAGGCGGGCCAAAAGCAAAACAAAACTAAAAAAAAAAAAAAATGAAAATGTAAGCGACACTAATTGCCAGTTGCAGTTGCAAGCCAAAAACCGCAAGACAAACTGCAATTGTTGCAGCTGCAACGAGCGCCATGCGCGGCATTGAATGGCATTTAAATGCATGGCATGCAACATTTATGATTTTCGTTTTTTGCCGCTTTAGCTTTAGTTCCAATTAACTAATTAGTGGCTTTTGCATGCAGCGAACACGTCATCAAAAATTATGACAACCATTCCAAATGACAAAAGTAAACTGAAAGAGTATATGCCAAGCCCGCGCGCCCAGTGCCCTGCGCCCCGCCCCCCCCCAACCACTCCTCAAATCCTATTAATTTTTGACATATATTTGATTTATCGTATTCTTCCAGATACACAAGCAAAACATTCACATGGATTTCTCTATTGTAAGTCGCACGAATTTGGAAAAGAAAATGAAGATTAAATAAAAAATGAAATAAAGTAAAAGAAAAAAATAAATAAATTTTCATTTTTATAAATGTTTTTATTTATTGTCAATTATTTGCATAATTTTTTAAACTGTTTATTTATTGGCAATAAAAATACTTGAAGAGTATTTTGAATGAATTTGAATTTGAGTAGTGGAACTCTCAGGCCAAGGTCTGGCAAACAAAAATAAAAATATATAAAAATTTATATATATATATTATATACCCTATCCACATTCCCAACAGACAGAACAATACAAAAATACACAGAACTAAAGCTTAACTACTTTTTAACTAAGATTATTTACCTATTACATATTTGTTATTCAACTTCTATTACTACTACTCTAACTTTTTTATGGTTCAACTGTCGCGCGCTCCTAAGTATGCTACAGTTCTTTTTATCATTTTACTTTGCTCAAGTATCCCGATGTGTGTAACAAACTATTTTTGATATCATCTCTATCTCTCTCGGGGTCTCGACAACAGAAACTTGCAAATTTTTTGGCTAAACTTTTCTTGTGGAAATTTGTTATTTGATATTTGACATTTTTAGCTCGTCTCGGAAGAGAAATATATAACCATATATACAGCTATATAAGAATATGAATCTACATGTTTTCAGTTATTTTGTGTGTGTGTTTGTTAACTCGATTTGAAGTTTGCAGCATTTTTCGTATTTCGCTTCCATTTTGCGCTATAATTTCTCATTTTCTCATCTGCAGCGGACGAGGAAATCAGCGACAAGGCGTCAACATGCGGCAAATTGCTTATATTTCTATCCGTCGCACTTGTGATAATGACGCTGCCCTTCAGCCTCTTCGTCTGTTTCAAGGTAAGCCCCATCGTCAATCAAATGCAACTCTTTATTCGCATTGCAGAGTGAGCAAACAATTTGAATATATATGTATATATATATATATATATATATATATATATATATATATATATGAACGGACGTGGCTGCAGGCAGGCCAGAAGCCAAGCCGAGTTAAAGGCTTAGCGAGTGACTGACTGACGTAGAGCTGGACTAAAAGCTTATTGGCTGAGTTGAATGATTGATGGATGGATTGACTGACTGTATAATTAAATGACTTAAGGGTTTTTCGGATGGATTAAAAACTGACTAACTGATTTATTGGTTAACTCATTGGTTGAACAAATTATTGATGGAGTAGTGGGCTTGTAGACTGATTCAAAAACCTATTGAGTCATTGACTGATTGAGTGAACCTACTGATTGACTCACTAATTGATTGATACTTATTGGTTAACTGATTGATTAAACGAATTATTAATGAACTAAAGAGCTTCCAGACTGATTCAAAAACTTATTGACTCATTGACTGATTGAGTGACTGCTTAGCTCAAAACCTTATGAAATAACTGATTGACTGGTACAAAAACCTACTGATTGATTCACTAATTGATTGATACAAAAACTCATTGATTCAGAAACTTGCTAATTGAACAACTTCTTGCTTGATTAGCTAACTGACATATTCTATACATATACAATAAATGAACTATCTGACTGATAGCTATAACGTCTATCTATCTACTGACGAACTGAGTAATTATCCAACCAAAAAAACAAAATCAGTAAAATGAACTAAATTTTCACTAAATAACTAGCTTATGATAATGCAATTAGAATATCTTTCGTCTCTCATTTGATTTGGAAATGAAAATATAGAAAATCAAATGTTTTTATTATCGATTGCAAATGCCAAGAGATAATTTACGCTCAGCTTATGGTCCGATTGATATAATTTATATTCAGCCTTTTTTTTTCATCATGACTCCGGCAATTAGTTAAAAGGAAGCTTAAAATGCATTTAAATGAGATACAAAAAAGAAAAAAAGTGTGCAAAATGATAGATAACAGAAAATGAAGAGGAATTTACGCAGACAAAGATGGATAATGGCTAGTTAGTAATGCATAATACTTTATTACGCATGAAATGCCAGCTGAGCTATGCAGATAAATCATTATTAAAAAACAAAAAAAAAACTGCTGCAGCTGCAAGCTAAAGAATAAAATTCGCTGAGAAATTGCAGCTCATGGCCGTTGCTTGGCGAGTTTTCAATTTCATTTTGCACAGTTTACTCACGTTTCGCTACCCTGCTCTCCCTCCCTCCCTCTCTCTCTCTCCCCCTTTCTTTTTCTCGCTCAATCTCTCTTTTTACAGGTGGTGCAGGAGTACGAGCGCGCGGTTATCTTTCGCCTGGGTCGGCTCATGCAGGGCGGCGCCAAGGGTCCAGGTGAGTGTGAAGTGTGGGGCTAGGCGGTTGGGTGGTTTGGTGCTGCAGCTATGCAAATTGAAGTGTCGCTGGCGTCGAGAATTTGTGTTAATAGCTGCACTTGCTCCAAATTAGCGTCAACTTTTATTTTTTTTTTATTTTTGGGGGCCACACCGCTCGAGTAGCTGTCACTTTCCAAGCCCTAGCCTGGCCAGCTGCAGATTATGACTTACAAACTGTTTAAATACCAACTCTCTCTCTCTCTTTCTCTCCCTTTCGCACTCTCTCTCTTTCTCTTTAACTGGCTCTATTTGCAGGCATTTTCTTCATATTGCCCTGCATTGATTCATATGCACGCGTCGATTTGCGTACGCGCACATACGATGTGCCGCCACAAGAGGTAAGTGTGTTGCTCTATTCTTAACTAATATTTTTAGTTTGTTTTTGGTTTTTTGTTTTATTTCTTTGGCAGCAGCAACAACTTTTCGTCCAAGTGTTGTTGTTGTTGTTGTTGTTATACTCTCTCACACACACATACAAATCAGCAGAGACATACATATATTCACGTATACACACACACACACTCAGCTGACCATTTAAACGCTGCCAACTAAAAACAATAAACAAAAAAAGTGAAATACTTTAAATACGAAAAACTTTTAGCTTTTGCCACACAATTTGTTTACCAAAAATTTTGATTTAGTTTCTGGCCCCCAACTACACACAGCTACAATTACTGTTAGACATTGCTCATATGACAACACACACACACGCACACACACACACACACATACGGCATACGCAACTGGAGCGTAAATTACGCATACGCAACGTTTTCTTTGCTTTGCTTTCGTTTCCTTTTCTGTGTGTGTGTGTGCGTATTTTCCTTTCCATGTGTTGTTCATCTTGTTGTTGTTGTTGTTCTTATTCTTCTTCTTCTTGTTGTTATCGCATGTCATGCTGTTTACTTTGGTTTTCAGTTTCAGTTGCTTTTCTTTTTTCTTGTCGTTGTTGTTTTTTTTTTCCTTTTGCGTTTTCCTGCGTAACTGCGTTTCCTTCCAGCTCTCGCTTTCTCTCTCTCTCTCTCTCTCTCTTTCCCTGTCTCTCTTTCTTTCTGTCTTTAACTTTTCACAAGCAGCTAAGATACTTTTCTAAGCCACTCACACACACACACAACTAACAGGAAGCAGCAGCAGCAGCAGCAGCAGCCGCAGCTGCACTTTAGTTGCCTTTGCTCACTTTTCTTTTTGCATTTTGTTTGCGGTCACACACACACATGCATACACTCTCTAATATTATTATTGTTGTTGTTGTTATTGTTGTTGTTGATAGTTGTATTTGTTGTATGTTTCAAATGCTATTTACATATATGGTAATCGTTGTCGTTCTAATGTTGCCAATTTAGTTGTTATCATAATTGTCATTGGTTATGCACTAGACCACAACACAACACACACAACACACACACACACAACACACACACGCACACACGTACTCCATTTTATTTGATTGTCATTTCTATTCCCGTGCATTTGCTCGCCTCATTAATTATTGGCTTTTAATATCATGATGCGCGTGGCAAAGTGCAATAATAACTAGAGCAAGGCAAAAAACCGTATTTAACGATGACGTCACTTGGAGCAAACACAATTATGCTTACGGCAACTTTTCACTAGCTTTTCCATATACCCTATATACATATATATAAATATATATATATATGTATCTATATAATTTTCTTACCAACTTTTGTGTTTTCTTTTAATTCTTATGCCAACATTTTTGCAATTTTTCCATTTTCAGTTTTGGGTTTTATCCTGATATACTTTCAGTTTTTTTTTTTCTTTTTTTTTTTTTTTTTTTTTTTTTGTTTAACGCATGAAGGACACTGCGGCCACACACAACTGCAATTTTTTGGCATTTTTTTTGTGATTTTCCTTTTAACCATCTCGCTGTTGTTGTTGTCGTTGTTGTTGTGTGAAAAGTGCATACGAAATGATATTCGTGTCGCATTCATTTATTATTTACCATTGAATTCCTTCGTTTTTTGTTCTGTTCTGTTCGTTGTTTATCGGTGTCTTTAAGCGTCTGTTAAACTTCAACTTTATTACAATTTGCATAGTTGACAAAAAAAGAAAAAAACTCTGATTGTGTTTTTTTGCCAATTAGAAAAACCCAAAAAAAAAAGAGAAAAAATCGATAAAAAAAATACTAAGCAAATGCTAAGCATATCAACTGAAACTTATAACCTAATGTGCTCTGTGTTCAGACAGAGCAGTGCCCTTAATGCACAGACACACAGACACACACACACACACACACACACACAGACACACAGAGTGAAGATTTGTACTAATTGGTGGGCGGGGCCCAGTTGGGGTATGGAGGAAGGTGGCAAAAATTAAAAATCCAAAAACTGAAAGCTGAACAAAAATTTATTATCAAAATTGGCTCGCTCGAATGATACTGAAAATGAAAATGTATGTGAAAATGTTTGTTCACTGAACACAGGGTATAAACACGCCCACACAGCCACACACACACACACACACACACACAAGCACATAGCTTAGGTTTTGTGTAGTAAACAGAAAGCCAGCCAGAAATTTCATTGAACTTGAATGCACACACAACAAACCAAGCAGTCTATCTCACTCTATCTCTATCTATCTCTCTCTCTCTCTATCTAAATCTTTGTGTAATTTTAACTGTGTCTTGCTCACTCGCCCGCTCGTACCAAATAAAGTTAAGCAGCCTCAACAGCTGCTTGGCACAAACTCCCTCTCTCTCTCTCTATGTATCTCTCTCTATCTCTCTCTCTCTCTCTGTCTAACTCTGTATCTTTCTCTCTCTTAACCCAAGCTCTATAACTCTATATATGTATACCGATTTTGTTTTTGAGCTATGTTAGTTTTGGTTTAGCAAAACAATTTTTCTTGATATATACAAAAATTAACTCCCCCCCTCCAAAACAACAAAACCCCAAATGATAAAAAAAAAAAAAAACTACAAAAGTTACTAATAAAAAATAAGAACAGTTACACGAATATAACCAATTGCACTTACTTTTTGATATACCCCCACTCTCCCAACGTTCGAATAATATTTTTGAGAGCATGCTAAATATATATATATATTTCCATAAATGTCTATTCTAAAAAGCTTTCTAACTGTCAAAACTAAAACTTAAATAAAATACAAAAAAACAAAAAAAAAATCCAAAAATAATTAAAAACAACAAGAAAAAAAAAACTCTTAAAACTCGTACACACACATACACACTCACATACATACATACATACATATACATATTGTTGGTTTTCAACTGAAGTTCAAGTACAAACAAATCATTCGATAATTGAATATCCAACATTTTGTTGTTTTTCTTTGATTGTACAGTTTTAGTTTAGTTCACACTCAACAGACACACGCATACACATACATACATGATCGTATAATACATGCTTTATAGTTTTCGACAAAAATTTATGAAATATATTCGTATATTGATTGTACTTTACCAAACTAACTAAATAACCGTTAACATTTGTTCTGTTTGAGCACTAGCGAAGGACGCTAAAAACAAACGTTCGCACCCCAACAATAAAAGAGATCATGCACAGATATATATATGTATATATAACTATATGTATTTATCCAAATATGTATATGTATGTATGTACATGTATATTGTCATATATGCCGACAGATATATGTATGTATATATGTATGTTATGTATATAAATTTATATATATATATATATATCAAGCAAGCAATCCATGTCGAGTTCATCTATGTGTGTTTTGCGTGGTTTAGGCTGTTTAAATGTGGGTAACACTCCAACAACAAATTTATAAATATTAAAAGAAAACTGAAATACAAAAAGCAACAACAAAAAGTCGCAGCAGCAACAGAAAAAAAAAACAATAAACAAAACAAATTTCGCACGCATGAAAATCAAAGAAGAGCAAAGCCGCCGCCCGCTCGCCCAGCGTAACTGTAAAACCAATAGAGTTAGCTCAGCCAACACTAGAATCTAGTAACTATATAGAAATATGCATATCTGTATATATATATATATATATATATAGTACCAAGCAACATCGGTGTTTTCATAACACCAGCGAAAAACTAAATGGAAATGCATTAAATCGCATCTTAAATCCAATTCCCGCTACTCTATCTCTCTCTCTCTCGCTCTCTCTAGCTCTACACTATTGCTATCTCTTTCTACCCACCTCTCTTTCTATCTGCCTCGCCCCCCCAGTCTACCCTAACCCAACTCAGTCATAGTCAGTCTATATATGCATCCGGTTTTAGCTATGTTTTTCAGTTGAAATATGATTTACATTTGGATGAAAAGTAAAAGCAAATTAAAGAAATTTCTAGCTAAACGCTGTGCAAATTGTAATAAATTATCAAATATATAGCTATATATATATATACACAACTCTCTCTCTCTCTATATATATATAGCAATAAAGCTCATTAGTTTAGCTGTTACAGTGTATAAACAAATATGTATGAAAAGTGTTGAAAAATCCTTTTGTTTCAAATTAATTCAATTCTATGAAATTATATTAATTAACAATTTATAATTTATCTATTGTTCAGTTCACGTTTCATTGTTCTCTCATTTATACTCTATATAGATATGCCATGCACACACATACGCTCACACACACACACACCGTCCCCATTTCAACAATTTACAGCCAATTTATTCCACCCACACACATACACACAGAACACACACACTCACACTCTCGCGTCGTATTGTTCGCAGTGTAAGCCTTTGTTCTCGACAAAACTTGATTTAGAGAGAACTACATAGACAGACTCTGAAGCATAAATTTTCAGCATTTCTAAACACTCACATTTGAGAACTTAAGTGAACGATAAACAACTTGAGTAATGGGCCAAACAAAGTTTTGTGGCCTAAACAGATAGTAAAGATAATGCAGCTGCAAAAGTTAAATAAAAGTGCAAATGGCTAAAAATTCTAGAGTTAAATTTTGTTCCTAGATTATTTAGCCAAACTCTCAAAGCAGGTCAAGAGAGAAACCAAAATTAAAATTAAGTGTATACGTCCTGGCCATTTGATTATAATTAAGTATACGCACAGTTGGGCGCATTCAATTCAATTAGGTATAGATGCACAGCGAGGACTTCGCTCATTTTCAATTGATTTTCAGTTGATTTTTATGCTAATATAGTAAAAGGAAAATATTGTTCAACTTTTGTGTGTGTGTTTGTGTTTGTGGCAAGCGCATAAAAATGCTTGAGCAACAGCCACCGCACGATGCTAAACAACATTGACACCCGGCCCAGAGTGTACAATAAAAAGCGGTCTAGACACGACACGCCACAGCCACAGCCACTGCCAACCGTCCCTCAATATGCCAAGCTGTAACCGCCCCCAAATGTAGCCAGGTCGTAAAAATCTCAATCCTAGTGAGTGCAAAAAACAGAAAAAGGCAATGTCGAAGGCGAAGAAAACTTTTGCCTTTTGGTGTAAATAGTTTTGATGGGCTTTCTCAAACTGTTTGAGTTTCGAGTTTTCGTGGTATAAGCGCGCACAGATCATGTTTTTTTTTTTTTTTTTTTTTTTGTTCTCTTTGCCTCTGGGGCAGGTCAACAAGAGTACGAGAATTTCGATAACGGACGAGTGAGATAGAAGGCTGCAAGTAAGTAAAGAGCAGTTAGAAGGCGCGAGTAAGTAAAGAACAGTCCACAAGGAACCAAGCAAATATCAAACATGTACAAAAGAAAACATATATTGCTATATCTATCTATTTGCTACCCCCCCCCCCCCCCACCCCCTACCCCTCTCTCTCTCTCTCTATCTCACCATCTCTTTCTATTTCGCTGCCTCTCTTGTCGATAACTTATTTATAAACATGCGAAGCTAACAATTTTTTCCTTTTTCTTGGTATTTTAAGTTCATTTCGTCGTTTTGTAAATTTCTTAATTTTTGTACATTTAATTTGCATAAATTTTTTATTTGTGTACATAATTCTGTGCTATATATAGACAAAAGATATTTATATACGTATATACATATGTATATAAATATATTCATATACGATTTTTTGTGCAATAAACATGCCTATATATTATACACTGTAACGTCAAAGCTCTTGAGTTTGCTCCACGTATCGCTATCGAGCTCATATCACAATGAAAATGAATAAATAAATAAAACAAAAAAAAACAAAAACAAACAACAAACTGAGCTTGTATCTTGTATCTAAGTCGCTTGACTTAAGCAGCTAATATGTGAAATGCAATAGTAGAAAAGAAAATGAAAAATGGCTTTGTGTATAGAAAGCACACACACTCACACACTCACTCAAGTCCAAAGCAATAATCAAAATAAAAGCCACGATTTTCGTTTGTCTGTAGAACACATTGTGCGACGTCTCTCTCCCACACGCTCTGCTACCCTCTCGCTCTCTCTCTCCCTGCTTGGCGTCAAAGTTTGCACTCTGCACTTAGCTCTAATAAGGAAAATGCCACAATCACGTTCACGTCCAAGCGCCAGCTGAAGACGCTCCAAAAACAAGTGCATTTCGTGTGCATTATGCTATTCTAAGCAAAAGTGCAGCTGCAGTTGCAGTCACTAAATTATTCATATATAAGATATATAGATGCAAGATACGAGCCAAGCACAGATACTGAAGCTGCGAGGCAAGTGAAATCTGATGGCTTTGTCGCATTTTAGATACTCTTGCAGATTGAGGTTTAAGCTTGAGCTAGAGTTTGCTCTCACTAACTTTTTTATAAGAGTTTTAGTATTTTAATTAGTTATAGATTAGATAGATAATAGATGATGCGCATAGATAAGTCATATGCAGAGTACGGTATATTTTGTTTAATTTATATATCAAAATATTATATATAAGAATTCTTACAGTGCAATTTAATTCCAGATGACATAGATTTTAGTCAATTAGCCTGGCAATAGGTTTAAATTTAATTTTGCTAAGTTTCTCTATATAAACTAAAACTTTTTTCAAATTGTCAAAGTAAATGTTGGAAAAATATAAAAGAAAAATATTTTTTTAAAATAATATACCAATTTTTATACCCTGAGCCCAATGAAAATGGGAAATCAGGTTATAATGGTTTTGTTAAAAGTATATAACAGGTAGAAGGAGGCGTGGCAGACTCCATAAAGTATATATATTCTTGTTTTCATATAAAATCTGAAAGCTACTTTATCTCAATAAACTAAAAAGCCGCCAAACTTCAGCTCAAAACTCTTCAAGAAATTTCAATAAAATTTGTTTACATAAACTAACTCAAATATATCTGATTTCTATGCTCAATTGTAACGACCTCACTGCAAGAGTATACAAAAATATGAAAAACTTGAGCTTATCAGCACACGCACACACACACACACTCATACACACACACAAAATATGCATAATCTAAATAAAAGAATAACAAACAAAAAAAAGCAAAGCAACAATAGAGCAACAACAGCAAAAATAATAATAATAATAAGAAAAACGCAAGCAAGCACGCAAATAGAGACGAACAAGCAACAACAAAATAAAAAAACCAAAACAATATAAAACAAATAGCAAAGAAAACATAGCAAGAAAAAAAAACAGAAAACAGAAAAAAAAAAACAAAAATCCACTGCATCTTGTAGGTTCTCACAAAGGATAGCGTTACGGTTTCGGTGGATGCAGTGGTTTACTATCGCGTATCAAATGCGACCGTCTCTATAGCGAACGTGGAGAATGCTCACCATTCGACCAGACTACTGGCACAGACTACTCTACGAAACACAATGGGAACTCGGCATTTGCATGAGATACTCAGCGAGCGTATGACGATTTCCGGCACCATGCAGGTGAGTACCCCACACACACACACACACACATACGCGCCCGCACACAATTGCTGGAACCAAGGCTGCCCAAGTCCTTTATTGCCCCTGTCTTTTTGCACGTAATTGACTTATGTGCACTGTGCCAACGCCGCCAACTCTGCGCCGCCTCCTGCCCCCAGCAGGATGGCTGGCTGCCTGGAAGACTGCTGCCTGCTGCTAATTATTCAGCGACTTTAAGAGTTCTGCACGCAAACTGAATACTAAATATTAATTGCTAATTGCAAGTTTTGCAGCAGTTGCCAAAAAAAAAAAAATAGGAGACACGAAATCTGCCTGGCCAGAAATGTTCAGCAAATCCAAAATGGCGCGCTACACTCAACAAAATTAACAGGAATTTGTTTACAATTTAATTCTTTTGCTTTAACAATTTTGCAGCAAATTTAATTATGCTGACAACAATTTATATAAATTTTATTTCATATATTTTCCAAAAAGTTTTACCTTTAAAATGTTTTAAAGCACTTGAAAAAATTTTAAATTATTAAAAATTTAAATTTGACTACAAAAACTTGCTTACAAATTTCGAAAAATTCTTCAACTAATATTTTTAATTCTACTACAAACTTTAGCAAAACATTTTCCCAAATATTTTCGCTCAGTGCAGTTACACTGCAGCAGATCTCGACGGCTGCTGCTGCTGCTGGCAGCTTAACCCAAAATCCATGCATTTCTAGCTTTTAGCTTTAGATGCTTTTCAGCCACGACTCCAAATCGTGCTGCTTCTTGTTTATTTATTCAGTTTGCTCTTTATGGCCATATGAAAAATAGTTCAAAATCAGGCTGAAAACTCACGTCGAACATGGCTAGAATTCCAAGTTGGGCCAGTTGGCCAAGTTGGCAAACGCGTCGCTTCTACCAGCAGCAAGTGCTGCAGTTTTCGTTTACTTCCATTCAGTTTAACGGTTTCAAGGATGCTGCAACGACCCACAAAAACAATGTGCAAAGAAAATGTATAGAAAAAATTAAAAAAAACTCCCCAAATGCGAGCGACAGAAAGAAAAATGTGAAATGTGAAAAGCATCACAGTTAACAGCATGTAAAAAAAAACAAACAAATGTAAACGTGTGTGTAAACAAAAACTAATGTGTTTTTCTACTGCTATTTTCAAACCCACACACACACACACACTCGCACACACACATATGTACACACACCTGGCTCTGCTATGTGGGCCAAATCATAAACAGGTTCAGCTCGACGAAGCGACCGATGCTTGGGGCATCAAAGTTGAACGTGTTGAAATGTAAGTAGTGCAACTTTTCTCACACACACACACACACACACACACACTCGAACACTCGCACAGCCTTTACACAGGTTTCTATGTCATAAATGTAGGTTGGGTTGCGTGCCTTCTCCACTCTCTCCCACCACTCCCTCTCTCTCTGTCTACTTTTCTTTTTTATTACAGTGTAGGCGTGTGTATTGGTCTTTGTCGGCTGTCATAATTTATTATTAACCGTGCTGTGGGACAAGTGGATGCGCCCGCTGTTCCAGGCTTCAAGGTCTGACCAGCTGACAGCTTGTCAAACACATGACCAACAAAATGGCTAACAACAACAACAACAACATTTTGTGGTCATGTTTTAGCAGCTGCAATGGCCGAAAAACAAACGTGAAGCCTGCTTTGTTGTTGTTGCTGCTGGCCATTGGCCCGTGTTGGCTCCTTTGTGCGTGCGTTCACTCTATGAAAATTTTGCTACATTTTCTTCTTTCTTTTTTTTTATGACAATCTTCGACGTCAGCTTAACGCATCCGCAAGAAATATTTTTATGAAATTAATCAGCCGATAAATTTTTGTTGTCATGACCAATAAAATATGGTCAACATTTGATGGCCAAGTAACGAAAAGACTAGTCAATGTTGATATAGCCTCAAGGGCACACATAGGTTCACATGCTTATATACATATACAACAATTTAATTTTGCTGAGCCTTTTCTTTTATTAGACTTCAAGTTCAAGTTCTGTTGCGAGCAAATATTTCTTGGAAGTGAATAAATTTAGCTGCTCTTGATGTTGGCTTTAAGCATTACTCTGCACAGTTTATCGACATATTTTCTAGTCAATAAAAAACCATGTGAAATTTTCACGCAATTTTCTTCACATAAGATTTCCGCCATGGAGCTCGCATCAAATTTCCACTACTCCACATGCTTTCGTCTCACATCAATCATCAAACAGATGCTGAGCTAAGCAATGCACAGCAACCTAATGACCTTTAATGTTCGACCCACTCAGAGCAGAGCTTCAAATGGCATTGTAACTTTGCAGTTCGTTGGGGGGGAGGGGAGGGAATTCGTTGTCGTTGTTGTTGTTATTGTTTTCTAGTTTACAGCTAACACGACCACGTTGCGCGGCTAAGTGCTTGCAACATGGCTAATAGTAAACTCTTCTTCTCTCCTGGACAAACAACAGCAAGGATGTGCGTTTGCCCGTGCAGCTGCAACGCGCCATGGCCGCCGAGGCCGAGGCAGCGCGTGAGGCACGCGCCAAAGTAATTGCCGCCGAGGGCGAGCAGAAGGCATCGCGAGCATTGCGTGAAGCATCCGAGGTGATTGGAGATTCGCCGGCAGCGCTGCAGCTGCGCTATCTACAGGTAGGCGTGGTCAACAAAGATGATGCTCATATATATATATAAGCTCATATATGCAATTGAATGAAAATCAATAAATGTTCTTTATATATCGTTTTATTTTTCTCATTTTATATCATATAAATATACCTGCTTTTTATTGCTGCAGACTCTCAATACCATATCCGCGGAGAAGAACTCAACGATTGTATTCCCGCTGCCCATCGACTTGATAACATATTTCCTGAAGACTTCGGAGGCAACCACTCAACAGAATGCGGCCGCAGCAGTTGCTGCCCAACAGCAGCAGGCTCAACAGCATCAGCAACTCATGCAGCAAGCACAATATGCACAACCAATGCAACAGCAGCAACCACAGCAGCAGCTGATGTCACCGCCGCTGCAGCAACAACAGCCGCCACAACAACAACAACAGCAGCAGCAGCAGCAATACCAACAAACGCAGCAAATTTCATCGGCTATGTAAATGACAATGGCCAGGCTTAATACAAATTTCGGCTTGGCCGAATTTTGAATGTGCTGCATGAGAACAGGAAGGATAAGAGTGAGACAGCTGCGTCGACATAATGAGATGAGATATATGAAAACGTGCAGAATATAGTTAAAAATACAGAGAGACATTGCAAGTTCAGATGAGTGCAAGGATCCAAATTTAAGACCATTTCCAGACTAGGACAGAAAGCAGAAAAGAAGCGAATATAATAGGCGACAACAAAACACAGAAATAAACATATGATAACAGCTAGAGAGCATTACAAAATATTTTCCTAATCGATTTGCTATGCCCTATACAAACTGAATATATGATCAAACAAAAGATAAACCTACTCGAGATCAGGGTCAAATTAAATATGAACGCGTATGCAAAATGTGGTAAAACTAACTGCATCACTGCCATGTTCATTAACATAGCCTTAACAGAATGTTAGCAGTATTACATGCGAGTATAGTATAAACTGTATTAAGTGCAGCGCATTCCACACACACAAACACTAATACACTCACACAACAACGATTTCGTATCGAATCAACAATGATAAAAACAAACAAAAAAAAAAAAAACAGAAAATTTAGTTCTAGACACCAAAAAGTGCGATTCGTATGCATTCGTATATAATGATATACATATATATATAGATAACAGATCTTTAGGTACAATGCCACAAAAAGTCAATGGAGCTAGTGAAAATTCTAAAACCAACCAGTTTTGAGAATATTAAAATGAATTAGTAATACGCTACTAATACATTTTGAAATACTCAAAAATGGTTGGTTTGGTTTTGAATTTTCGTCAAATCTAGTTTTTATCTATTTGTTGGCAAAAGATTTCGAACAGTTATCGAACAGTTATCGAACAGTTTTCGAAGAGTTTTCGAGGCACATCTATGTATTAGTAAAGTTTTTGTGTTTTTGTAAATGTTTAGACGATAAGCGATGTTAATAAAATGAATGCATTAGGTAAATTTCTTACATATATATATATATTGATATATATATATATATAGTATACATACTCGTATTGCATTTACAAATTGCTCTATAGCTGTGTGTGCCAATTGTGATAGAACAATTTGTACAGCTTGTAGCAAATCGAATGGAAAACTAAGATTATGTAACTATATGGCATATAGACAAGGAATACAACATATATATAATCGATCTGCTGGCATATATACCAAAATATATATATATGTATATGTTTACAGAGTTCATCTGATTTGTCAGTCCGCAGCCAGTTGAACGATATTCGCTTTCAACAGCTGCCTTACAAGTACGTTATATGTATATGAATATATATATATATATTGACCCAATGAAAACCCGATACAAAAACAAAGAACATTCTCATATACAATAAATAAATATAATACGAATTTATTGTACATACAATATTCACAAATCAATAAATCAAGACAGAACTGTTTTTTAGAACTTAATAGAACATACAATATGAATATATATATGTATATTACATATATATATATATATATGTAGTGCAAACATACAAACATTCTAATCATACGTTGGCCAGTTACGTCTATATAGTTATTATAGTAGGATTTATCCAAATTGAAATTCAAATTCAAGTTCAAATTACAAATTGCTTAGAATACATTTGCTTAAGTCTTCATTCCAAGTCAGATCGTTGCATTAGTAATGCATTAGCAGTTCATTAGTCTTTCACACACTCAGTGTTTACTTTTTCGCGCACTTCATTCAACAAATTAGCAAATGAATTCTATATATATACATACATTAACAATAATAATCAATTACATAAAACATACGAGTATATATATAAATTATGTACATTTTTGCCTTTGAACAATTTTTAAAAACGAAACGATTTCATTATTACTTATACATACATAAAAATATATATATATACATATATGTATATGCATGTGTGTATATATATATATACCTATATTCAAATGGGAAACGTACAATAACAAAAATAAAGCAACTTTTTTGACATACAAAAAAGCGAAAAACACAAAAATCCAGTTCGTTTTACTTATATTTATTTATTTTTTTTTTCAACTAATGTAAGTTCGTAAAATGGGACCTTTAAGAGCATACAAAAATAAATTTTATGCTTGAAACGTTTCATTTACGCACTTCCAATCAGAGTCCAGCAGCATTTCCACTCATGTTAAGTGCAATTTACGTTGCGTGGAAAGAAACAGAAAAAAACTTGGAAGCCACTGAAATGTACGCTATTATATGAGAGTAGTAAAAGAGACAGATAGTGTGAGCAAATATTAAGTCATATAATATTTGCTCACACTATCTGTCTCTTTTACTCTCTGCAAGGCAAACACAAATGGCCTCTCACAGGAAAGATGGCGATCTGCCATCAGAGTGCAAAGAATGAGAGAGGCAAATGGAAAACGAAAAAATGTAAAATATATGAAAAATCATATTAAATCGAATCAAAAGCCTTAGCAGTTCTAGGTGCATTTCTGATGCATTATTATATTATGCAAAGCCAAAAGCGAACGATTTGCGACTGATTTAAAATGGTGATCGCGCTCTCCACACTCCAACTTGAAATTGAAATTGAAAAGCTGGAAGAGAGCGCGTTAGATATGCGAACAAGAATGTTATGAAAAGGAATTTAAGAGAGAGTTAGCTATGACACAAACCAAAAATTAAATTCTATCATTACGTTAGCTTGTGAACAAACCAAGCAAGCAAAAAGTGTAATTTTATTACGATATTGAGGAATTGATATAATATACGAGCTGCAACGCTAACATAACAGTTTTAAATTGATTTTGCAAATAAATGGCATTGAAAAATAATTAATAATAAGGATAGCTCGCTATTGCGAGGTATTGTCAATTACGAAGCTGATGTAAAAAGCTAGCCATCCTTACATTTATCTAAGACTTAAACCAATATTTGAATTTAATTAGCAGAAGCACAAACCGAAATATGCTTAAATCGTAAATAATATTTTTAGGATAAATATTACGATATTCATATTACTAATAATTAAAACAAAATTCCGCAGTTTTATTACATATTTTGTTCATTTTATTGATTTATTTGAATTTATTTCTTATACATCAGCTAAATTCAGTTTGCATTATTATAGCAGTTTCATTTTTTTTTTAGTTTTGTTTTATTTATAATTTAATTATGTTTATAATTAAACATATGACAGTGTTTAGTTTTTGTTTTTTTTTTTTTTTTTTTTATATTCTTTTATTTTCATGATTTTACTTGAGCAACAAACGGGCGGCACGCCCACTAAAAAAGGCGCAAGTGTGGAAAATTTTAGAAATCTGTCCATTTGATTGTATAAAAATTGTTGTTGATGCCACCTGAACCGTTAGTTGTTGTTGTTGTTGTTGCTTATTATTTATTTGTTGCCTATATTGGTTTGTTCTTTATTATAATTATTATTATATTAATATTAATTCAATTCAATTTCATTTATTGCTACACATTATGTCAAGTAAATATATATTTATATATATATACAAAAAATTCATCAACTACGCTAAACAATTTCACTGTTGCTTATCATTTTCTTTCATGTTTTTTAATTATAACAAATATGTTTAAATTTAAATTTACGCTTGAATGCAATTTCATACAATGATTAATTTAAGCTGCGTATGTGAAATGCATAAATGTTTTTTTTTTTTGTTCTTTACATATACATTTAAAGATATATATATTATTTCTCTTGTTTTTTTTTTTTTTTAATACGAAATGCTAAACTTTGGTTTTATGCTACAAAACACAAAAATTGAAACATTAAGAAGAAACTTAAGAACTATAACAAAAATAATAATTGAAAGCAATAAATTATGTGTATATATAATATAGATAGCTGTGTGTGTGTGTGTGTGTTTATATATAGTAATTGTTGTGATAAGAGTTCTGATTGATCATATATGATATAGCTATATATATGTATATCAATTATCCATTTGAAACCCTGGAGACTGCAGTTTATATGGCCTTTTGACTTGGTTTCTTTTTATTTTTAGAGCACAAACATATAGAGGAGAGGAACTAAATGTGAGCTATAAGGCTATTAGAATATATATATATATATATATATATATATATATATATATAGATCGATCTAAATATATATATATTTGTGTGTATATATCTTTTTTGGACAGTGCTTAAGTGCACAAAAGAAATTTTTGTTTATAATTTTGGCATCAACTTAACATTTAGAAACAAAAACAAAAAAATATATACGTATATAAATTTTTAAAAATTTTAGTTTTTAGTTTTATAAATTTTCTTTTATAATTAATTTCTTTTTTATAGTTTCAGCATTAAAATAAATGGTGTTACTTGGAAGTAGCTGGTCGGACTCTCTCTATATAAAGTTAAATGCCAACATTACAATTTAACTATATCAACTACAATGTTTTACTTATTTTTTTTTTTTAGTTAATTGTTCAATAATCAATTGATTGTGTTAAATAATACTTCAAGTGTTTTTTTATATCAAGAGGACAAAACTAAATTAGTTCAGCATTAAATTAATTTAAGAGTAGAAACGAAGCACTGAAAATTTTCATTTTGTTTGTTTTGTTAATTTGAATTAGAAAAGTTTTGAAATCAGTTTTTCTTTAGAGTTTTGCTTGTTTTTGGGGGGGTTTCCTTATATTCTTGTTCTTCTCATTTACTTGTTCTTTATTTTATTTTCTTTTCTTTTGGTTAGCTTACAAAACTAGTTAAATACTTGCTAATTCAATAGTACATACAAGTAGGTATATAAATTATAAAATAGTTTTTTTTTTCGCGTGTAAAATATAAAATATTTCATTTGCATATGTATATATACATACACATATATATACGCTTAAACACATATACATATACGTATATATATAGAATAATATTATACTTCTTGCTGTTGTTGTTAATGCCTTGCCATTGTTTTTAAAAGTCTTAAGAATTATAGTAAATATGTATAAATGTGTTTTACGTTATATATATATATATATGAATAACGATTAGTATATATATATATATATATTTATAGATGTGTGTGAGTGTGTGTGATGTGACTGCTGCTGCTTAATCCTGCACCTCCCGATACGGCACCTCGGATGTCACCGAAAACGATTCGAAATAATGATTCAAAAACTCGAATGTTGGTCGCTTCTCGGGCACCGCGTCCCAGCATTGCAGCAATAGATGATAGATATTATCGGGGAAATAGTGTATTGTTGGCTTTGGCATACGGAAACCCCGTTCAATATTTTCGATCACCTCACGACTATGCATGCCCGGATAGGGCACCTGTCCATATGTAAACAGCTCCATCAACAGTATGCCATATGACCAGACATCCGATTTGATGCTGAACTTGCCATAGATAATCGCCTCGGGCGCTGTCCACTTGACCGGGAAACGTGAGCCCTGCTTCGGGCAGTACTCATCGTCGGCTATGACACGCGCCAAGCCAAAATCACAAATCTTCGCCACATTATTCTCGCCGATGAGCACATTGCGTGCCGCCAGATCGCGATGTATGAGCTGCTTGGACTCTAGATATTCCATGCCGCTAGCCACCTGTGTGGCAATATAGATGAGATCCTCGAAATGCAAATAACGACCCTCGCCCTCGCGCAGAAAGTCCAACAGGCTGCCATTCGACATGTACTCCTGCACAATATAAATGGGCTCCTCCTACAAAAGAGAGAATAACAAAATTAGAGACAAAGTTTTAGAGAGAGTTTTTGTGCATGGTTCAAGCGTTAACCTGTGAGCAGACGGCATAGAGTGCCACGAGTCGATTGTGTCGAAACTTTTTCATGATGGCCGCCTCCTGCAGGAATGCAGCCGTGGACATGGTGCCCTCACGTAGAGTTTTAACGGCCACATCGATGCTATTGCGCCACTTGCCATAGAAGACTTCGCCAAAATTGCCGCGACCCAGCTTACGTATCAGCTGTATCTCTGAGCGTGGTATTTCATATTTGTCACGCAACTCTGGTCCCAGATCCCACATCTGTGGCTGCGGCTTGGGGCAGGGACGCGACAAAATGTGACACAGACCCAAAGCGTTTTCTATAAAAATAAAAATATACGATTATCGCATTTGCTAAACTCTGTAGACGAAAAAAATTGTGTTTTTTTCTACTCACTGCTGTAGGCCATGACAAGCGCTTGCAGCGAGGCAAACGTTTGATTTGTGGCTATGTAGAAGCCACCATTGTCCAGTGGCTTAATGCGATAGTGTTTCACATGATAGCCACGCCCATCCTCCCAGTCCTTCACGGACAAAGAATAACCATTTGGATTGTGCTCGGAGGGGCGTACAAGAAAGGTGCCACGCGGATTCTCCTCGGCCAGCAGCAGCTTGTCCGCCTCCTTGCGCAGCACGTTCTCAAAGAACCAGCTAGAAATAGAAAAAGAGGAGATATATAATGAATATCTGTATATTTTGATATATATATATATATATATGTATATAGAGAGGCGCACACTTACTCTTCGCTATTGACGCTGCGCTCTTCGGCCACAAAATTGAGCGGTATGAGACCCTGTTGACGTGTGCTCAGATTAACGACGCGCCACCAATCCGATTCGGTGTCATCGACAACCTCCATGCGGTCGCCTTTGGTAAAGCTCAAATCGGATTCATCGCGAGATTTATAATCGTAGAGAGCAACAACGACGCGTCGCTTGGGCAGACCGCCAGGCACGCCAGCTGCTAAAGAGCGAGAGAGAGAGAGAGAGAGAGAGAGCATGAGTGAGATTGGAGTGTGTGAGTGTGAGTGAGAGGCACATAACTTTCGTCTGCTTGCAAATTTGATTTGCGGCTCGACGAGGCAGAAATTGCAATTTATGTGCGACAAATTGGCAACAAAATTTTTTTTAAATATCTAGTTAGCATCTAATTGGAACTTAATGAGTCTCTGCACCAGGTCTGCCATGCGAGGGTGGTCTAAAATGTTGTTATTTTATTTACTTTATTATTATTTTATTAATTTATTTTACTTTTAAAGAGAAATTGAAAAATTGATTAGCATAGATTGCCAAGCCACAAATTCAATTTCGTTCTAAGCCTCATTTTTTTGGCACTGCATTTGACATTTGACTAATTGATTTAGCCCACACGGACAACAACTTGGCATGTCTTTGCATTTGTTTAAATTTGCTATTGTTGTTGTTGCTGTTGCCTTGCCCTGCATTCCATGCACAAGTGCTGACGCGTAAATCTCGTTTGAAGCTTTTAGCTTTTGTCAAAGCATTTGTCGGTTTTACACGACCTAAGCGGCTTTACCTCTAACGAAAATCTGCATTAGAAAGACACGCAATGCAGCACTAAATCAAGCGACAATTAAATTCAATCATTGCTGAGCAACAAAAAGGCCCAAAAGGTGCTAAATGAAGAGTAGATGTTTTAGAGAGTAGAAACAGGCAGACAGACTAAAGCAAAGGTCCAATAGCAGCATGCCAGAAAATGCTCTCAAATCTTCTATACATATATAACACATATATATATACATATAATCCTCTTCATTATAAACCCTTCAACTTTCACATTACACGCATACATCGCAACTCTATATAGTCATATATAACTTTCGCTTGCCTCAAGTGTCAACTCAAGCTCTAATTATGCAATTCGCAGTTGGCAATTTACAGTTTACAGCCTGTCAGCTCAAACAAACGCAATAGAAATAGTAACAGTAACTCTGGCATTAACCGGGCCAACACACACAGTCGCTGGTCAAGGTTAACTCAAGCTGTCACATAAGCCATGCAAATATGCAAAAGACCTTCTGTAACCCTCGACTCCCGAGAGTGCAAAGTTGAAACTGGGTAAAAAGCAAAAAAGAAACCAAAAACAAATAGCTAATTAAAAGTGAGAGTCAACAAGGGCAGCACCTGACAGCACCTAAACTCTTGAATACCTTAGGAGCACAAGATTTTTATTTATTTAAAACATTTTTAGCTTGGTTTTTGATAAACAGATTTGGTATTTCTATATGTAGCTATAAGCTATGTCATATATATATATTAAAGAAGATAATCTATGTCAAATTTAAGCCTCTCAACACTTACTTGGTGTGGTGCGCGTTCGTATGATATCGACGCCGCCTTTGGCGCCGATCTTCAGTGGTCCACGATTCGGATCTGGCGTATAGCGCGAGTCCAAGGAGCCGCCATTATTGTGCTTCTGGCCAAGAGCAGCGACAACGCCGCCGCCAACGCCACCGGCGCCGCTGCTATTGTTAATGTGTGTCTGGCCGAAAGTGTAGTCGGATTTCTTATAGCCGCCCGTGGGATAGGCTAAAGCCAATTCCTGATCCTGACGTTTGCTGCAGCATTTGTTGCCCATGTTGCAGCTGTCGTCAAGTGTTGTTGTTGTTGTGGCTTGCTGTTGTTGTTGCTGCTGTTACTTGTTCGTTTCTAGTTGTTGTTGTAGTTAGTTTAGCAGCAGCTGCAGCGGCTTTGCATATTTGGCATATTACGTGTTTTTGCAAGAGTTTTACTTAATTATAATATTTAAAAATGTTTTCTTTCTTTTTTTTCCGTTTTTTGGTTTGTTTTTTGTTCTCTGCTGCTGCTGCTGCTGCTCCTTATATTATTCCAGTTGTTGTTCTGTGTGTTTTAAGCTATCAGTCAAGTTGTATGTATGTATGTGTGTGTGTGTGTGTAGCTATGCAGGTGTGTGTGTGGGTGTATGTGTGTGTGTGAGTGTATGATGCCTCTTAAGCTGCTTGCATTAAAAGTTTCATGGAGGGCATTGCCTTAATTGTTTTTTTTTTTTTTTCTTTCAAAAATGCATTATAAAAAGTTGTTGCTGCTGCCAATGTTTGTTGTTGTTGTTGTTGTTGTTAGAGCTTAGCCTTGCTGTTGCTGTTGATTATCCTTGCGTCTGTTGTCCTGCCAGCGTGTTTAGCCAGCAACTGTCTGCACATTGTTCAAGCTGCCTTCAGCTGCAAAAGCAAAGAGAGAAAAAAGAAATTAGTTAAAGCTCATATAAATATTCATTAACAGTACGCACACACACTCACACACACACACACACACACACACACACACAGAGGCAATGTCGTTGACCCACGCCTAGACGCACTGACAAAAACACAATGCTGCTTCACTCCAATGTCCTGCTGCTCCTTAGATAAACGTTTTTGGCACATCATTTCACTTCAGTTGGCAGCAGCAGCAGGTTGACCATAGCCCTAGCTAGTGACAGTTGCTGTTGTCAGCAGCAGCAGCAGGAGCAGCAACAGCAGCAGCAGCAGCAGCAGCGGCTACGGGCAATGACAGTAAATGTAAATTGGGAGTGCATGACTTGCAGATACTCTATAAGCCATATAACAGATGCTCTCACATAACCCATAACTGCAAGATAGAGCGAGAGAGAAAGAAAGCGACAGTCCAATAGTGGGAGAAATAATGCAATAGTGAGAGAACGAGAGAGAGAGATTGAGGGACAACGAAAACGACAGTGAGCTAAAGGAAGAAAGAAATTGAGAATGAGAGAGAGGGAATGAAAGAAAGCAAAGCCAAAGCAAATTTGGGAGTGAGCCCAATGACAACTGCAATATGGCAAACTTCAAAAGAGAATAGACATTGAGAGAGTCAATACGATCGCGGTTGGTGATTGTAAAAGAAGCCGAAGACGAGGCATTAGCCGAAAGACGCGTGCGAGCGGCATTCGGCATATGAAATGACAGAAGGAGAGAGAGAGATAGAGAGACACACACACACTCGTTGCACTCGGAGCGCATGCATATAAATACAAATGCAATCGAATCAAAGAAGTCAGAGTTGGGCAGGCATTAGGAGCAGCATTACCCCGCTTATACAATATTGAATATTACTTTAATAGAATATATTATCTATATGTAATGTAAAGCTGGCTTTAGAAAAGAACTGTTTATTTATATATATCAATATACTATCTATATAATTTGTATTTATTAAAATGGATATTCATCAATCAATATAATATATTATTATATTATTTGCATTGATAAATATTTATATTAATTACAAATAATTGAAACATGCAAATCCCAGCAATTATTGTCAACTGTGTTAATTCTTCTTCAGCATTTGTTTAGCAAACCCCATTTTGAATAATCCTCAAAATAAAACAGGGCATAACAATTGCCTGGCTGACTGACTGCCTCGGCCAGCTTGGTTAGCTTGCCTGATGTGCCTGATGTGGTCTGTCTCTTTGCCTGGCTGGCAGCTGAAATGCAGGGACTGCACACATTGTCTATTGACTGAAGGCCTGGCGGGCATCTGTTTATTGTTCAATTGGATAATTATGGTCTAGTATGCGTGTAACTCACACTAACCCTGTCTCTCTGTGTGTGTGTGTGTGTGTGCGAGAGGCCAAGGCTGTGGTTGCAACCACAGTTGAGCACAAGCTGCTGCATTGTTGCACAAATGGTTGCAGCACTTGCCCCAAATATTAAATTGTTATTGTTGCGCATTTGTTGGCAGAATATTTAAGTGAGCCTCCGTATGAGTGTATGTGTGTGTGTGTGTGTCTGTTTGTGTTTGCGCAGCTGCTGTGAAATTGTGCACGACAGTTGTCTAGTCGCATTTGCGGACTTAACTAATATCCTGGCATTAGCTCAACTCATCTATTGCTGTCAATTATTTAAAGCGACCTTAAAGTGTGTTTGTGTGTGTGCCACAAAGCGAGAGGGAGAAAGGATAAAGGACATTTATATATATAGAGAGAGAAGGACAAACAGCCAGCGATAGCCATCGGCTACAAAAGCGCAATAAAAACTGTTATCGCTGAAATGGAAATTCGTAGAAAGTCAAATATTGATACGACTTGCGAAATCCTTTTGCAACGCTCGCAGCGAACAAATTGTGCCCGGCCAATGACAACGTCTGGAGCCTTCGCCGCTGTGCTGCGCTTTAGCACACACAAAATAAAAACCAACAAATACAATAAAAACAACAAACTTTGCTCGCCGCGCATAAAAGTCAAACTTTTCATTTCGACGACAGAGTTCATGAACCGCAGCGTCGGAGTCTGCGGCAACAAAGGCGTTTGCCAGGGGTCAACAGCAGCGTCAACAAGGGCCAATAAAAACCAAGGCACAGCACAGCAAACATATATAGATATATATAAACAGCTTTTATGTGGCGACTGTCTTTATAATGCCAACGAATTGCTGCATTTTGTTTAGCTACAAAATGTTTAACAAATTATTTTTATCACCTACACAAGGTGCAAATGGGCAAAGAGGGACGAGAGTCCACATAAAACATAGATCATACATGTTAAATGGCAAATCGATATAGGCGTATATATATATATGTATATATGTACAAGCCAAATGCATTTTCGTTGTGCGCAAAATTTTTACGCATATTTAAAAAAAATTATTTAATTTTTTTCCTTTATAAAGGGTATGCAGGAATATTTTATTAATATGTTACCAAAAGAGCAGCTCTAGAATCCATCAAGACAAAGATTATTAATTAGATTTAATATATTAATAATAAAGTAGTTTTATAATTTTAAAATAATATGTAATTAAAATAATATATACAAAATATATAATTAAATTATAATATGAAATGCAATATTAATATTTAATAATAAAATAAATATAATATAATTAATAAGAGCTTTTAACTATTGAAACCTTTACTATAACTATCACATGTTATATATATAATCTTTTTCCCTGTCTGACTTAAACCTCAATAACAACTTCAACTAGCTTCAAATCTTCCATTTACTGCAGGATTATCAGCTTAATTTACTATAAAGCTGGCTTTGCCCCTAATTAAATTTCTATTTGTCTTCATGAATTACAAAAGATATCAATTCATTATATCTATTAGCTAATGAAAGCAAATGTTAACGCTGTTTAAGAAACCAAAGCATGTCATTAAACAAGAACAGAAAATTGACACTTGATAGATAGATAGCTTCATCTATACATAAGTCGAAGAATATGTATTGAGGAACTCAAAGAAAAAAAAAAAAATTATAGATAATTTTTTTTTTTAATTAGACAATTATACAGAAGATTTTTGATGAACTTGTGAAAATTTTATATATTTTATATATGTTATCTGGCAATAAATACATAACTATATATACTTTAAGTATCTTCTCTTAAATCACTGCCTATCTATTATCGTTGCATGGAAAAGTATATATAAGATATGTACATCATAACCCATATCACACACTATCCTATAGCAAGGGAATTGCAGCTTCATCAATACAAAATTTTCACATATTTTTTCAGTCGATTTTCCTGCTGTTTTCATTTTGATTGAGTTACGGCCTTTTATAATTTCCGCCAGTTGTATTTTTATTTTTATCTTTGCTTTTTGTGGTGCACATTTTTCATGCTACACCTCGATAGTAATTGGTAGCATGCCACAGCAGCGTAGCAACGATGTAGTCACACACACACACGCACACTACTGACATGTCCAGTTACTGTCCGACAGGTGGCGCTTTAACATGGCGCATGACATCGACAAAAAAAGGAAAACAAAATGACATAGCATTCAAAATTCGAAATTCGAGAGGTCAAAGTTGAAGTTGAAAATATGAATATTTCATTTGCAGCTATACGAAGTGATGGGCAACTATGTGTTATGGTGCATGGGCGTGACTGACAGCAACATATATACTTTGTGGGTGGGCGGGAGAGAGAGGGAGATGGGCAGGGAGAGAGAGAGAAAAAGGAGACTATGTGTGTTTGGCATATGACATGAAATTGTAAATTTCTAGCTTGTTTTGATGTCTCTCAGTTGTTGTTGTTGTTGTTGATGCTGCGATTGTTGCATTTGCCACAATTCAAGTTGACAAAACGAAATGAATACTTAATTAGATATTGTGGCTATGAGTGCGCCTGAAAGGCGGCAACGCCAATGCCTGCCATGAAATTAACATTATGGATGCGTTCCATTGTTCATGTTGGTCACAGTGGTCATACCAGGGGACCAACAATCAAGCTTACTAACATAAAGCTTTTGACATAATCAGCATTTAAGTGAATTACATTTTACAATTGAATCATAGACAAAAGAAAGCCACAAGGTAAAGGAATAAGTTACAACGTACAGAAGAAATCTACAAAATATTTCAATTTATGCAGTAAATTCCTTTAAAGGTACATAAAATATAAAAATATCTGTTAAATTGTCTCATATTTAAGTAAAGCCGCAAAAGCAGTTCACGGCAGCTCTTAAATTGATGAGAATTGCATAGAAGGCTGCAAGTCGAACTGGAGGAGTAAAGAAGAACAAGGGCAAGAGAACAGACAAACAGGAGAAATACAATAAAGCTATCTAAAACGAAAAAAACCTATCGAGTAAGGTAAAAAACAAAAGAAATACAACAAAACAGATACAGAGCAATGAAAGAAACCAAAATAAAAGTAAATAGAATGTGTAAGAAAATAAACACAACTAAATTTCACTCATTTCCTTAACCCTTCACACACACAGCGCAACCCAATTGACCGACATAGCTTAATCAGAGACCGAAAACCTCTAGCCTCATTCATGCGC
Organism: Drosophila borborema; assembly: GCA_030914335.1. Lineage (NCBI taxonomy): Eukaryota > Metazoa > Arthropoda > Insecta > Diptera > Drosophilidae > Drosophila > Drosophila borborema. Next base: position 3,835,608 of record JAUESP010000310.1, read on the forward strand.
CTTCTTTTCGTTTACATTTTCTCACTTTAGGAATCAAATAAAGCTCGACTATTTAGCATACAAATTTTCACTTTGCGTGTCACAAAACTAGTTTCTGCCAATAGAAAAAGAGAAGACAATAACAAAAAGAGTGAGAGAGAGAGAGAGGGCAAGCAATCCTCGCTGATGGAGCCACATCTAATAAAATCAAATAAAATGCAAAAGAGTATATGAAATGAAATGGGGCTGCGAGTTGACAGCGTGCGCCAATCCTCGAGGACATAAAGGCATTAACTGTAAATGCCGTAATACCGTCATTTCCTGATGACAGCTCAACCACAACCAGAACGCATAGATACGCCCACACACACGCCCATACCCTCATTTAGATACATCTGTGTGTGTGGCCGCCTGCCCTGCTGCTCTTTTACATTATATTTTTGGGGTTTGTACGGAATGGGATTTTATTACGCCACATTATTACAATACTCGTAGACATCGTCGTCCCGTACGGCTCTCTCTGAGTTGTCAGCTGCTTACAATGTCAATTTTTGTGACGTTCTACTCCTGTTGCCGTGTATCAGCTGCTGTTGTTGTTGTTGCACACCTGAGCCCCCCCGCTTTGTCTTACTGTCAGTCGTTCACCTTTAAAGAGTCACGTGCTATCGATTAATAGCCAGAGCGACGAACGTCGAGCGACATAGTAAGAGTTATAGACAACACTCTAGCTAAATGTGTGCCAGAGCAAATAAATGTAGATTTATTTGTCCCCAGATGCGACTCCTTTTTCGTTGCTCTTACTCCTTTTTTGCATAAGTGAAATATTCCCTCGAGCTAGAAAATCCAGCGACAGTTTTTTTTGCCATTGAAGTATTGGAATTTCCTCGCACTGAAATTGAATTGAATTTGTTGCCGCCAGGGCAAATTGTATAAAATATTTGCGACATTTGGGCTTTAGCTTCTTCTACACATACATAACGAATGGCCAAGACGAACGCGTTGCAATAAATAAATGCAGCGCACATAAATCTATCACAATGCTATTTGTACATGCGTATGTAAGTGGAGTAGCAAATAAATATAAATATTTTTATAAATATAAATAAATATCAATAACAAGCATGTTCATTTCAATGAATTCATTTACTTTTTTTTTATGCGTCTGTTTGTTAAGCTCGCATAAGTCATAAATGTGGATGGGCTTTAAAACACAATCAATTTGTAATAACAACTCAATTCCAAAGGGAAGGGAGTAGACGAATCGTGTAATACCCTGTGTCTCTATAGTAATAGCTATGACAGTTGTAATTGCTGAAATAGCTGGATTTATATGAGAGATTAAAGACGTTTTCATCTATTCGATATTATCTTTCTGAAGATGTTTATATATATCTTTTACTTATGTTAGTATTAGAAATATATTACTGTACGGAATACTCCATTCACTTTGGCATCTATCACCGATTCTTCAGCCTAATAAATAACATATTTATATTTATTATTTATCGCCACTTTAAGATTTTATAAACTCACTTAATCTCACAGCTAAAACATCTCTCACAGTTAAGAGTACAATCATACAATTTTTCTTTTTTTTTTTCCATATCGATAAAGCATTGCGTCAATTGAAATAAAGTTGTTCGTTTTACAAAATTGCTGGAAATTAACATGAAATATTTAAACAGATTGTTGAAATGTTACAAGTCAATTAAATATGCTCGAATATCAAAGTGAATTCTTTGTGCGGCATTTTTTTCTTTTAGTCGACGAGCTATGAATAGCTGCACATTCGAAACGAACAATTATTAAGTAAAATTAGAATTTAATGGAAGTTTATTTTCGGTAGAACGCACATGTTAATAAATGAAATACACCCTGTAAATAAATTAAGCAGTATGGGAATATATGAAGTTACTTCAGTGCCGGCAGCAACATCAACATTTTCGCAATGGACAATGCGCATTTATTGAACGCTCAGAAATGTTTACAGCACTTGAATTGGCTGTTGTTGTTGTTATTATTGTGCTCTGTGGGCAACTTGTTGTTCTGTGTCAAGTCAATAAACAACAATGAGGACGAGGCGACAGCAAGAGAGAATGAGAGACAGAGAGAGAGAGAGAGAGAGAGAGAGAGAGAGAGAGAGAGAGAGAGAGAGAGAGAGAGAGAGAGAGAGAGAGAGAGAGAGAGGGGGGGAGGGAGAGAGTGCACATTATGACACCAGGCGACATTAAAATAATTGCCCACTCGCCCTCAGCAGCAGCGGCAGCCGTCGCAGCAATGCCATTAAATAAATGAACTAAAAAGCAATAAGCATAATAAGCTAGACTCTGATCAGATCTTATATATAAACTATATACATATATATATATATACATGCATGTACATTTTATACAAGTTGTATTCTGACCAACTTCAGGGTCGATGTGACAAGTTCATGTGACTGAATCAATCAGATGGCCTCGTGAGCTTGACAGGCGGCACCCATATGGAGATTACAAACAATATTTCGAACGGTTTCATTGTAAGGGTATATGAATAAGAGAAAGACATAGTTACTATTACGCTTCATTTGCACAATTCATAAATTGTCACGTAGTTGCAAAGCAGCTGACGATAAATATAAAACATAAAGTGCGCCAACAACTCTTAAATATCATTCAGAAATGCAGACAACAATTAGCATCTGCTTAAAGCTAGTTAAGATTGGTTGTATGCATAAGTACAAAGAGGGCTGCTCGAAAGAATTTTGTAATTTCTAGTTTCGAGGTTCTAATGATGCTTAAAGTTCTTATATAGAATTATTTTTTTTATTTTACAAATTAAATTAAATTAAGCAACCAACAAAAGTGAACCAATATCCAATAAATAAAGGTTCAAGCTCTTTTCACCTTAGCTCAATTAGCTGCTTATGGACGCATTAATAAATCTATAGAATATCTTTATACGCTTGTCAGATTCCATTCAATTCTTTGACATTTACTGTTTTATGTAAGACTGCATTTAATAATTTCCAGTCAACTTCTAATCTCATCAATCAATATTCAATATTCATCTCACAAGCAGAGTATTTCATAGTCGAGTTACTTTTACGTTTGCCTGCCTGGCGCCTAATTAAGTGTCTGCATATGCCCCCAAAGCTGGACACAGACTAGAGCCACAGTTCAAGCCCTGGAATGCAGACACTCTTTGCAGTTCCTATGCGAACGTGATCGGAGCGAAAAGGGAGCAAAGCAACAAAGAGGGGCGACCCCAAACATGTCAGCTGGCTTGGTGTATTGGGGGCGTGTCGCTCGCAACGCACAATTTGACGCATTTTTAGCTACTGGCTGGCTGGCACTGCGTCAATGAACGTGTGAAGTTCTAAAGAACAGAAGGCAAAAAAAAAAAAAAAGGAGTCGAGCTGTAGAGTCGGAGGACGTGACCCAGGCAGGAAATGCTGCGTGCCGGCAGCGCTTTATGTGGCTGTGTATGCTGCAGAGAGAGGGCTGGCGCTTTGTCAACCTCAAAACATGCAACAGCAACGGGGCGCAATGATGAGATGAGCTCATTACTTTAATGGAACACCACCCGAGCCGCCCACTCAAACATGCTCGTATTCCTGCAGCTGCTGCTGCTCCTGCTCCGTCTCCATCTTCGCTGTCTGTGTCTTTTTGCAGCAGCAGCTGCTGCTGCTGCTAATGAAATATTTGTATATTGTGCATTTTATTTGTGTAAAATTATGTTTATCCTAGCGGCTGGGGTCAATGGCATAGCCACAGCAAAAGGGGCCACCAACAAGTAATTAGCCTGCTAAATAAATAACAAACAACATGAAACTCCATACATAAAAAAAAAAAAAAAAATGGCAAACAATTTGCCATGCAGCACAAAAAATTAACCCAGAAATCTAATTAGCGAAAAAATAACAACAAAAGGGGTAGGAAGAAAAAAATAAGAGCTCGAATGTCAAAATGTTACAAGGAATTAAATGTGAAAGCTTTTGACGAGTAGATGCTTTACTTTAGTTCAATTTTTTGCTAAACAATTACGAAATCTTATACTAAATCAACGCAAATCTATTATAAACTTCCTGATTAATTCTCATAGCTCTAACTCATACTATCCATAGTACTCACATTCTTTCAACTTCAATAAAAACTATATAGTAAATGCTCTTTAAAGACGCATCAAATTTAGTAGAAGGGCGTAAAAATCCTGTTTTTCATTGACTTTATATTCAGTCTGTGCATACAAGAAAAAAACGACTTTAAGCTCAATTTAAACAGGGTATAAAAACGCAGAACAGCTAAATAAACACACACACATACACCATAAAAAAAAGGGGCGTTAATTTTGTTGAACGATGACGAAATCGAGACGATAAAAAAACATCAAGTAAGAGAGAGAGAGGGAGCTAGGGAGAGGCAACTGAAAAGAGAGGGTTGCCGATGGATAAACGTCATCTGTCGCATGTTATGCTGCTGTTGGGTAACCTGAGCGCTGCCCACATTAAAAGGAAAGAAAATAAAATTGCATGTAACGTACTCTGGATACTGACCAACCAGAACAAAAGCAACAACTCGGCCCGTATGCCGAGCAGGAGTTGCAGCAGCAGGACCACAACTGCTGCAATGGAACCGGCAATTGTGGACGCTCCCACTTGGTGCTGGCTGCTGCTGCTGCTGTTTAATAGTTGCAATTGTTGGCACTACAAACAACTGTAATTTTCGTCAACAATGGCAATGGCAGCGCTCTGGGCCAAGGAAACGAAGCTGTGGCATGTGGCATGTGTAAGCCAACTTAATTGCATGTTAAACAGGCAAACGCGATACAATAGGAGCAAAAAAAAATCGTTAAATTATTAAAACAATATTTGTGCGCGATTAGAAGGCAACAGCAAGAACAACAACTGTAATAAGAAGCACGTGAAGGCGGCGCATGGGAAAGCTTCTGGAACGCCCATTGAAGCTAAGCTACAAGGAAATTGTAAGTAATTGCTGCGGGTAAAAGAGAAGCGGGAAAAAACTATATAGAAAAGGGAAAAATTAGTCAAACTGTAAGATTTTAATATGACTTCAAATGTAGTATGGATAAGTTGAAAGAGTTGGAGACTTAGAAAGGTATGCATATAGCTCTAGAGGCTAAAGGTTCTAAGTGAATGCAGAGATTCAGATGGAGAGACGGAACTAGACTCTTTGAGTCATAGATCTCAGTCTCAGTCAAGATCTCAGGAATTTCATATATTGCATCTTAAATATAAGTAAATCCTAACAGTTACGAAAATATAGTTATAAACATATCTCTAGCTCTTCCTACGCTCATTTCAATTATGCAAAATTTCTATACAACAAGATTTTCCATTTAATTTTCCAACATTTTTCTATATCATTTACATTTTGCATATTCAATAGCATTTTTTCTCCAAGTGTGCCATGAACATGGCGCCAGGACGTCGCCGAACATGGTCAACATGATGATGATGGTAGTGAAGTAGTGTGAATGTCGTCTGTCTATGTCTGTGTCTCTTTGTGGGTGTGTATTATAAGGTGGCAATATTTACACGTCTCTTTTGAAGTCCTAAGGCCAGCTACAGCGAGTCGAGGCACTAGAACTGGAAGTGGATATTACTCCATGACTCTGTCCATGACGACAACAACAAGGACAGCAGCAAGGACACAATGCGGCATAGTCATTTATGGCTTGATGTCACTGCCACACGCGCCACGCAATCGAGGAAGAAGCTTTCAAGCAGTTGAACAACCAACTGAATGACGACCTCTGGCAGTTCGTTTGTCGCTAATCACCAAATAAATATTTGAGCGAAGGCTGAAACAGTTAATAAACTAAATGTAAAGGTGTGCGAGATGTTACCTAGTAAAGAGCAACAAGTAAAACTATCTATCTATTATATGTTGTCAATGTTTTGATATTTTGTTACGATTTTTCGTATGCTATTATATTATTATATTATAATTATTCTATAAAATGTATAATATCATATATTAACAAGGCAAAGATTTCGTATGGAATATGTCTGGAATTTTTTTATACCTAATACTAAATATATATTCACTTAATGGAAAGAAAACAATTTAGAGAAAGCAAAAGATACAATATATACCTCTGAATGCCTACACTGAATCCTTTAACATCAAGTCAAATTACAGTATCTAAATATTTTCTTATATGTTATCCATATTTTCAATCTCTAAAATCGTCAATTCTCAAGTATTGATTGCATTTGCTATAAGAGTTTAATAATGCATTGTCAATAGAGATAGTCTATGTAATAAATAGATAGAATAATCTACCGTATCCATCTCATAGTCACACACAACTTCCAATATGCTCCATTTCAACATTTTCTAATATTTACAGAGTATAACTAAAAGATATTTATTTAGTATCGCTAGCTATGCCATGCCATGCCATAACTATAGACACTTTATTTACTATTTGCCTTTGCTTTGTTTTTATGGTTATTGTTGCTGTTGTTCAGGCCTTGTAGTTCAGATCCTGTTGATTCTGTTGCGGTTGCTTCGCGCTGGGTGAGCTCACTGTCGAGGCCAAAGCTACCACGGTCTGGGGCTATTTAAAGAGTCGAGCTATTTTTAAACGGGAATTGGGCTAAAGTTTTGGCGGCGAATTGAGGCCCTGCTGCAGCTCGTCGCTGTGTGGATCTGTCGATTGGAGCAATTAGTCGAAAGGTTCCGTTTCAGTTTTTGGTTTTTCGTTTGCATCATTGGCAGCCATTTGTCTTGTGTGTGGATGCCATCGCCCCACTCCTTTCTCAATTGGGTCAAGCGTGTAGCATGTGCACGTGTGCCGGCTGCCGTTGCTCCAACTAATGATAAATGCAAGCCCAACTGTCCCTAAGGCGTGGCACTGTTATCGCCAAGCGACGTCAATTATGGCCAGCAGCAGCAGCAGCAGCCGCACCGGCAACCGCTTTATCGCTTTACCGAAGGGAACAACAATACAAAAACCAACTTTGTAAATGCTGCAGCAGTCATTAGCTGACCCCAAAACCCAAAAAATTCGTAAACCAAAATGAAAATGAAAACTGTCCAAATGGAATTTGTTGTTGTGTGTGTGTGTGTGTGTGTGTGTGTGTGTGTGTGTGTGTGTGTGTGTGTGTGTGTGTGTGTGTGTGTGTGTTTGTCTCTCTCCCTCTCTCTCTCCCTCTCTCTCACTCTCGCTGTTTGTGTTGATAGCAGCAACTGCAGCAGCAAACACACCAACACAGAGGCAACTCTTATCAAACAAACACGCACACGTTTAACTCGCCTCTGGTTAGGAATTGGAATTCGAATTGGCATCCAAATCGGAATCGGATTGGTTAAGTGGCCTGCAGCGTTTATCTCACTCGTTAAATCAACACGAAAGAAAGCAATGCGTATTATTGGAGAACTCGAATTTCTCTAGCTACTCGGCATGTGGTCAGCATGTGCAAAAGCAGAAGCCGAAGAAGGCATGCAACGCATGCAGCTGCAATGGCTACATTTGCATGCAAAAAAAAATTTATATATATATATAAACACATGACATGCTCCACATTCGTGTGACATTTGGTGCCGCTGCCGCTGCTGCTGCAGTATGTGGCAAAAGTGTTACACAGACACACACAACAAAGGGCGCCCCAAAATGTGGCACGCTTGCATTCGCTAGCAAATTGGAGCAGCAAAATTTATTCAGCCGAATGCCTGTGTCAAATGTCATTAGGGATTGCAGCTAATTGAATGGGCGCTGCTTTGCCAATTTGCTAGCAAATTCTCATTGCCAAACATGCAATATGCACAGAATCTTGATTCGAATGGGGTAAAGTTCAAATTGAACGGATGGAGTTTTTGTTGTACGTATAAGTTCCAGATGTGAGTTAGCTTAAGAAGTCTTTCGTGGGGCTTTAAATATGTACTCTTTAGATAGTTAGACTCTTCTGTTAAGTCAGCTCGAAATTTATCTAATATTTATTTCTTTACTTAGGCTTTCTTATCATTGTTTATTATTCAAAGACAATGTACACATTTTTCATTTGGTTAACGAAGCCATGGTGCCCAGCACAACTGAGCCTAGTCTGTCTAAAACAGAAAATATTCTCACAATCTAATATAAAGAGCTTTTTTCATTTTTTCAAATGAAGCAAAACGTAATGAACCATGACAAGAAGTTACAAAGGCATAGGGATGAATCTAAAAGTACTCAGGCAGTTAGAAACCAGCTGCACCATTTCGAACAACGACATTTTCTCAGCCTACGATTGATTACCCTTTGCTATACTCAAAGCCATTTTACACCCTAACAATGCACAATCAGAGTGAACTGAAAGCTAGCTAGCAACTGTCAATCATTTGTCTAAAACATAAATGCATTCATTCAACTTGACAAAGACTTCAGTCTTACACACAGAAATGGTAATGAACCTAAGCCATTTCCAATCAGCATTTCTCTAACTCACTAAACGAACTCAAAGTGCGAATCGTAAGCGACAATTTCTTAGATTTGCAATCGTCAAAAAAAAAAAAAAAGAAAAGAGCATGAAAATTACACAAAATCATGCGAAAGCCCTTTTGCCTTCTGCTTCGTTTTCTAAATTTCTAGTTAGGGAATTCCGTTGCGACTCATTCGCTCTGATTGCCGACATTCCATAGGGAGTTCTGTAAATTCTACTAGACTTTTTGGCTGGCAACGCAACGGCAACGAGGAAAGCAACAACATTCCAAGCGGAAATTTCAGCAACATCCGACTTGAGTATTTAATTTCCTTACAACGCGCAATGCAGCTGGCTGGCATTGTGGGCTCGACTGATGTCATTTCCATACAAAATACATATATGTATATGACGTTAAGCGTGGGCAGACGACTTCAGGGAGTTAAGCACACACAGCCGCATCATACGTGACGTTGCCAAAGTGAAGGTATAGGTAGACGACTACTGGCGGTTTGGGTGTTGGAGCTGTCTGAAAACAGTGCAGACATTGCAGCAGGAGTCGGTGCGCATAACATAAATAGAAACAGAGCCCCACATAGCTTGACAACGCGACAAAGTTTTACAATTCACCAAACCACCCGCATGAAGGATACCTGCATGTTAACACACACTCGCACACCCACTCATCCACACACACACACACACACACACACACACACACACACACACACACACACACACACACACACACACACACACACACACACACACACACACACACACACACACACACACACACACACACACACACACACACACACACACACACACACACACACACACACACACACACACACACACACACACACACACACAGGCTCGAGTGTAAAAAGCAAAGCCAAAGAACAACCCTCAGTCGTGTATGCGACTAAAATTATGAATGAAGCCAAAGATAAGCAGAGCAACTGCAGAGTAATATAAGTAAAAACAATGCAATAAATATGTAAACAACGAACTGCAGTTGCTCTAAAAGGAAAGTTTATAGAGTAAGCAGTGCTTAAATTAAAATTGATAGCCTCATTTGCAGCTAAATTTGAGTTGAGCTATTATTCTCTTAAGTAACTCGCTTTAAAACTCACTTCCATTCTATAGAACATAATCTATACCCTTTCCAAGTATATTGTACAGCTCATCATACTCTCTTGCAGCACAAGCACCAATTCACATTGGCCAAATTGCGGGTGTGTTGCTTCATTTTCTAGCATGACAACTTCAACAACAACCACAGCAGCAGCAACAACAACATTCAACACTTATTTGAGTTTGTAAAGATTAAAAATTTTGCTTTGCAGCGTAGAATGAGCGTTAAGGCGTGGACTATGGTCTCTAGCAGCAACTGCTACAGCTGCTTCTTAAAACAGGATGCAGTCCAGGGGCATAAAACTTTTTAGCACTTTTATTACTGTTGCCGCGTGCTGGTGCTGCTGCTGCTGCTGCTGTTGCTGCTGCTGTTGTTATTGTTATAGTTGTTGCTGTTGTTGTCGACAACAGGCGACAGCCAACACTCAGACAGCAAATTGTCAGCTTGTTGACGAGCAGCAACAGCAGTCACATCAACTAAAAATGCCATAAATATAAAGGAGTACGCAATGGACAAATACCCTAGCTGGAAAAGTGTGTAGAACGACGAGTGAAATATAGACAAAAATATTCTTGTAATACTTTGCTTACCTATAAATATCTAAATATAGCTCAAATATGTAAACCTTATAAACCTTGTTTGCGAATCGATATTTATCGATATATTATTATTATTATCATATATATTATATTATATAAAATCATCAAATTTAATGCATGCTCCTCATTATATATTCATTATATCGATTTTTAACATAAAATGCAATGCACTCTATAGAATATTTCATCGTTTGCCTAGACCTCATACCCTGCAACCACTTCCGCCCTACACACGCAGCCTTCAGCAACTTCTCTCAAGGTATAACAAGGCATAACAACAGCTGCAGCTACAATCAGAAGCTGCCAGACATAAACACGATTTTTTTTTTTTTTTTAACAAAGAACGCAAAAGCAAAAACACATTTTCGTGCTGCAACACCAGGCTAATAAAGCAAACGAACAAGTGGGACGCTGTGGGGTGTGAGAGAGTGTGATGCAGAGTGTAGGCGACTGGTAGTCGTAGCTGCTATAAGCACTTGAACAACATTAAACTCTACTCGTTTCGTATTTTGTGATTATACGTTGCGTGTGGCCTCAAGTGGCGCAACTCAAAGTGCGCTTATCAACGCCCGAAGCATCAGTTGGGCAAATGATGGGCAAAGCCAAAAGGTGGAGGGCGCAAGTTTCAACAAATATTTTATAGAGCATGCATGAATGAGGGGGGGCGGCGGCGGCGGCGGCGGGCACTTGACATAGTTTGTGGCACCTCTGCACACCCTATCTCAAATCCAATGCACGCCGCCCACGCTCATGCCGCACCCTTGTGATCCTCCTGCCAAAGTTGATTTATGCAACAGCTTGCCAGGCGACACTTGCAAGCGAGGCATAACATTATAAACCTGAAGCTTTTACACCTATTAAAATGTACACAAATGGCGTCGAGTGTGCCAACAAATGTGTGTGTGTGTGCTGGGTGTGTGCTTTGCCACTCAAAAAACTAGCAGCGCAAAATTGGATTTAATGCTCGCCAGGATGCGGGCCAAGACTTGGCAGCCAAGCTGGCCGGGCTTGCAATTTTCATTAAAGCTGCCGCTTGCCACATGCCACATGCCACATGCTACACGGCTACATGCAGCTGGCAAGTTGCACTTATGTGCCGTTATTTTATGCATGAAACCAAATAACGGCAACCGCGCACACACAGCCCCAGCTCCATTTTGGGGGCTTCCGCCAGCAGCATCGAACTCCACAGGGAGTTCACGAGCCATAACTTCATTAGGGTCGCAGCAAATTGAGCCAAAGTTTACACAATACACGTTGTCCATAGACAACAGCGAACACTCGCCCTCGCCCTCGCCCTCACCCTTGCCCACGCCCTTGTTCTGACCAGCACCACCCGCATATATACAGCTGCTCAAATGTTTGCGCAAAAGAGAAATATTAAAAAATATAATCCTCAGTATTCAATGTAGCAGGGACGCGAGCGCTTAACCTTATCAACTTACCCAGCGACCACGACCCCGATCCCGACCTCGAATCCGTTCTACCCCAAGCCTCAAGTAATTAGTCATGAAAGTCGAGACATAACTGGAACTGGAGACGCGCTGAGGGATTTTATTTTTCACTCGCTCGCTCGCTGGCGTGCCCTCGCTTAGGTTCTAATGCCACACGTTGCGTCCAAGGTTTGATGTTGCGGCCGGGCGCTGCCCTTCCACAGCAGAGGTGCAGAGGGCTATGTTAGAGGTTGGGTTGCGTTTGTCACTCAACAGCAGCGATTTGCAACACGTTTGTCACACTCAAACAAACAAACAACGAACTTTCGCTGCGACAAACAACTTGAAACGCAAATTTGTTCAAGATTTCATTGCGTGACGAAACCAGAAAACACAATAATTCAATTAAAAGGCCTAAAACACAAACTGCGCTTAATCAACAAAATCAAAAAACAACATTTGAATATGCATTAACAATAAATTTAAGTCACATCAATATAGAAAGCGATTCATCAACATCAAGGAACAGAGAATTTAAATTTGAAACTGCAGAGCTGTGAAGACTGAATTTATGTGGAAGTTAAGAATTTTAATTGTCTTTAATAATCATTCACGAATCTTTGTTTTTGGGGACCGTGAATGAATGTAATGCAAACGGCGCAGTCCAACTTCAACGTGCTTGCTTAATAATCTCTATATATAAAGATCTCTACAAAAAAAAATCGTTCGCTTCAGAACATCTAAAAAAAAAGAACTCAATGTTTATACTCTAAATAGTTAACTTTTATAGTCCACTTGACATAGATTATATCTTAAATGTTCTTCTTCTGTTTTTACCAGCTCTATGCTTATCCATTTCAGAACCAATTTGAGCTAACTGTTAGTCTCAGCTGCAGTTATTTGTAATTCCTGCCAAACAATTTGTCTGTAAGAGCCATAAAATGTTGTTGCGCGTGCTCGTAAAAACGTATACGAAGCCAACAACTCTAAATTCAACTTGAACTCGTCGTCGAGAGTTTGGCTATATAACAAAATATATATATAAAAAAAAATCAAACTAGGCCTAACCCAACTCGAGTTGTTAACCCGGCTAGGCAAGTGCCGAAAAACTCGTTTTTGGACTCCACTCTAGAAGAACTGGAGCAACACGAGTCGAGTGCCTCGTCCAGCTGGTCCAGAGCTTCAGGTTTAACTCTTTTTTCTTTATTTACTTTTCGTTATCGGGCACAAAGAAAAGGAAAATACTGGAGGGGGCACGAGGCAAATACAATTTCTCGCGTTTAGCATGTGGCAGAAGCTGTGTGGCAGAGGCAGAGCCAGTTTATGGCCGCCCAAAAGAGCAATGGACCCATATGTGACACAAGCCCACTCGTTTTTGTGTTTGTTCAGCAGCAGCAGCAGCTGGAACTAGCTCAAAAGTGCCTGCGGCGGCGTTGTTCCAAACTGCGAACAAAGTCCAGTTGCCAAATGCTTTGCGCTCTTCTTCAAATCTGCCAACTGGTTGCACTTTAGGCGTGTTAAGCGTGAGCTGAGCCAATTTATATTAGCATTCTGGTTGAATAATCAAGCTCGAATATATATGCATACACATATATATATATATATATATATATATATATATATATATATAGACTAGATATAGGAGCAGGCAGTAGGCGTCATTTCCAGGCACAACACACGCATCCGTTTCTCATCAGTCTTATCAGCGAGTTGTCGCAAAACAAAGAGACCAAATAAATAACGTGCCTTGCCATGGAAATGATAGACTAGGCAATACTCTGTAAATAACTAAGAGTTGTTTGGGAAATAGTATTTGCAATTTTTATACATTTTTGATTCATTTCAGAACTTTATTGTTCAATGAACTAGTTCAGCTGTTGATTTTAATAGCTATTTTTGCTAGGTAGATCAAGTATTTACGCTTTGATTATTATTCTTTAAATTTTTGTTGTGACTTTCTGGGCATTAAATAAGGTTTTCATGTTAATATATTTATTTTGTAAATTTTTTGTAATTTTTTAATTTTAATTAATTTTTTTTTTTTTTAATTAAGCAATAATGGTAAAATTAGCATGAGAACATTTTAATGGAAAGTTTATAAAAAAAATATTTTTTTTATTTTGTATATATTTTTTTATTCTCTATTATATTTTTATATATATTTTTTTTTCTATGATTATATTTTATTATACCTTCTACATTCCAAAAATAATTAACATCTCTATTACTACTGTACTTTGGGCATTTCCTTACACTTCCATTTAATTCATTCATTCACTGCAATCGCTCAGCTTGTTTATATACCTTTTTCTGACTGTTTGCCTAGGGCATAAATCCTAATAAAAAATAAAATAAAACAGTCAACGATGACGGCGACACGGCGCAAATATTGATTTTTTTCTACCAAGAGCGAACCCAAGTGCGTGGCTTTGTGTGTGTGTGTATATATTTTATGTTATGTATTTATGTATTTATAAAGCAGCAGCAACAACTTCACTGCGAATGCGTGGCTAAAACAAAAAACGCAAGCAAAACAAACAAACAAACACACAGAGCCACAACAACAACAACTACACACACACTCACACACACTTATGCACAATCAACTCTCGAGTCTCTTAAAATATTTCAAACACGTTAAAAACAATTGCAAGCAAGACAAGCAACAACGACAAGCGCTAAAATCTAGCAAATTTTTAACATGCTTCTTTTTATGTATATATTAAACAAGCAAGAATGAAAAATACAACAACAGCAACAAATCTGCAGAAAACGTGAAAATCCAAGACTAACAAGAAAAAGAAAAAAAACACGCACGAGTCCAAAAGCAGAGCAAAGCAGCAGCAGCAAAAAAAACATAGCAGGAGGAGTCGTCAGGTGGGGCAGCAATCACATTTACTGCCCCTATAGACGGACTCGATGACGGACGAAGGGAGTGACTCGAGTGCCAGTGCCGCGAGCTTTTGACACAGTCGGGCGAGTCAGGTGCCCTTTGTGCTCTATGACAGCTAGGCGGAGCCCGCCCACAGCCCCGCAACACTGGCTGCAGCTCAAGTCTTAAGCAATTTGGCTCACGTGACCTGCTTACCGAAGTCAAAGGAAACACTGTTCAGGATGCGCATCACTGCCTCAACGGCAGTTCCTGCCGCAACGCCCCCGCGCCCCCACGCCCCTTCCGCCTGTACCTTAACCGCTTTCGCTCTTCACTGCGTCTAACGCCTGTAGCACATTTCGTATTTATAGCGCGCGAGCCAGCCATGTAAAAGACCCTTTCGCAGATGTATCACACACTTTTGGGCATTTCTTTATGCTCATCTGTTGAGCAACAGCACTCACTCTCACTCTCACTATCTCTCTCACTCTCGCCATCTTTATCTATGTGCTGCTTACTCTTTCGAGAGCTGTGAACGCTTGAAGGTTTCGATATTATAAACACCCCCTAATAAAATGTTGGTCAACATGTGTTTATTTAAGATCAAGCTGGTCTGATAATAAATGAATAAACAGGGGCGTTGAGATTCATAAAGAAATTTGAAAATTTTATATAAATAATCAGGAATATATGAATATGAATATGAATATTTTACATATTTATATCAATAAAATTTAATATAAATACCTAAATATGCCTGAGTCATGAGCATAAGAATCGCAGAGAAGTTCGTGGCTTCATATAATATTTATCATTCCCCGTAAAAAGTTATATTTAAATTCTCTTCAACATAATCATTAGCAAACATAATATTTCTCAATGCTATGCAATTCATGAGAATCATATAGAAGGGCATTCAACTGTATTTTATGAACATTTTTTGAATAACAATATATTTGTTTAGCTTTAGACAAATTTTCCTTAGCAACCCTACAGTCAATCAATATTTAAATGAAATTAAAGTTAATTAACCTTTTCTCTACAGATTTTATGCCCAATTACAGTTGTCTGCTCTCGTCTGCACACACACATACATATATTTGATTTATTTAATTATGAAAAGGTTATCGACTCGTTTTTCCTCTGCATTTTATGGGCCACAACTGTTCACAACTGTTGCAATAACAAATCACAGATGAAATAGCCTCGAGTGGTGCGGATAAACTCAAAGTCTGAAGTGTGGGCTGCAACAACAAGCATAATACTATATGCATAGAATTACATATATGTATATATATATATATATATATATATATATGTGTATATTTGCCGAGCTATTCAATGTTGTAAATCGATCCTACATAGTGCACAACCGACCCTCTTCAAAGGCAAACACAAGTGCAACCCAACAAGCTAAGCATGCAATTTATCGTATGTAGTTTTTTCAGTTTGGCTCTTTTGTTTTCCATTTGCATTTAAAACATTGGCAATTGTTGGGAAGGGCATATTATTTATATGCAATTGAAGTAGTGGTATATGCTTAGTCGAGCATACCCGCACTCGTTACTTGTTTTCTTTTATTTGTGGGAAAATATTTTAGCATTGGCTACGCACAAATATGCAAATTTGCCATGTTACAAGATTGAAAATACAACTCGTAATGAACGGAAGTCGAGTTAAGTTTGCTGCTGTAGCAAGTGGCACGCTGCATGTTGCATGTTGCATGCGGCATGCGGCATGCGGCAGCCTCTCAGCCAATTTGCGTTTGCTGTTGTCCGCTTGACTGGCAAATATTAAAACTAATTTGTATGCAGATACACACAGGCGAACATATATATATAAATGTATATGTATAAGTTTATATATATTTACCGTAGTCAGGTGTTTGGTTAATTGCTTTGGAGCTGCAGCATCTAATGCATTTTGCTGTAAGGCGCGTCCCTGAATGGCGCTGTGACACAATTGATATTGATTTCAATCTCAAGCTAAATCTGTGTCAAATTGATTGCAGCTAAGGCAGCAACAACGACAACAACAATGACAGCAATGACGTCACGTGGCGCATTAAAAAGTTTTTAAAATATATATATATATACAACAACAAAAAAAGATCGAGACAAATAATCAGCAAAGTGCATTGCGGGTCGAGCGCCTGGGGAGCGCGTTGCATGGTGGGTGGCTTGTTAAAGGGGTGCGGGGGCGTGGCCATTGCGACTTGGGAGTGCGCCACTAGACACACAATTCGTAGCACAACAACTGCATTGCACTCGAGACAAATAGTCGTTGAGCATGGAGAATTGCGAATTGCGAATTGCTGCTGTAACTGAGATTTTGCTCTCGGCGCAATCACAGCGTGACATTACAGTCGGACGGATGGACGAACGAAAAGATAGACAGACAGACAGAACGACAGTCGTACGGACAGTCAATCGAGCAGAGGCTATAACAATAACTTGCCAAGGCGCTGCTACAAATTGCAAGCTGACAAAACAGCTTCACAGCGCTGCACTCACTCGCTCTCCCTCTCTCTCTCTCTCTCGCTCACACACAGTCACCCTGTCATTCGCCTCTACCACCCACTCTCTCTCTCTCTCTTTCTCTCTCACTCTTCTCGAGACGGCACAACTTTTTGGGTCCACTTCAAGCATCGCATGAAATATGCTTTGAAAATTTTATTGCAATTGTCCCCAAAAGCGTTTGCGTATAAATCATGAACAAGCTGAACTTAAGCGAACTTTGCTCCAGAGCTAAGCGAATTAGTTAAAGCACATGAGACAATAGATAATGCAAGATTTATGCTGAATAAAGAAGCTATTTCATTGCATTCGAATTGTCTTTACTCTTATGTGGACCCCTTTCACTGCTCGCAGTGAAATTACTTTTATTAACTTTTCCACTTTAATATAGTTTTATAGACTTCATCATTTTTCTCTTTCTGAATTCTAATTACTTTTAGTTACTTTTTGCATTTATCTCCGCTCATCAGTTTTCCGAGACCTAGTTGATTATTCAAATAATTACTTTTATCTCACTCTTCAGTTTTTCTTAGACATTTCTTGTCATTTTGTTACACTGTGCTACATACAAATTGCACCAACTACTCAAGTGTGTAAAATTTCGTTCGCTACTTTTCTGACAACTCTTCCCCGGCATAGTTGACAAGTTTTTCGGGCCCAAGTTTTTGGCAGCTAAAAAATTGTCAAAAAAAAAAGAAGAGAGAGAAAAAGCACTCGACTGTTTTAAATGTTCGTCAAGGGAGTGGCTTGACTGTAGCACATTCCGTTTATCAAAGTTGAAGCTGAACTTTTTAATTTCATTTGAAGGCGAATTGTTAAGAGAGTTTTCTGTTATGATTTCTCAAGAACTGTTGGCAAGTTCCATTCTCCTCTCCTTCGAGCATATGCTACGCTGTAAAACTGCTTTGTTATGACTTTTTTTTTTTTTTTTGTATGTACACAACTCTATCTATCTCTATAGCTGCTGCTGCTGCTGCTACTGCTGCTGTCCAACTTCTGGGCTTCTATTTGGGAGCGTGCTCCAGTTTTTCTTTCATTCTGTTTATGTTTATCTGCCTCCTGGCGAAATTCACACCTTGCAACGAGTTCAATGCACTGAAATTCCATTTGAATATTAGCTAGAGATAGCTATATATAGCTAACAGAGAGTGCAAGAGAAAGATAGAGAGCAAGAGAGACAGAGAGCTCATTTGGCTGGCATTTTTGTATGCATTTTCAATCGATTTGCGATTCGATTGTCGCATGCAATATACTAGCTCTCAGCGCTGTGCTGCCTCCCCTTGGCCACGCCCCTTTCTATATATATATACATATATGTGCATAAATGTCTCTACAAAAAGTTGCGCGCAACAGTCGCAATTCGAATCTGAAATCTCACTCAATTTATTGTTTGCTGGATTAGCGAAAAAAAAAAAACTTTAGACCGCCCATTAAAACATAAACTTTAACTAGATTAGGGTCTCCATGATTTTTTTTTTCAGATAAATAGTTCGACTGCCAGTTGGAGAGGTCAAAGTTTATTAGTTTTTTTTTGACGCGCTTAATGCTCTTTTATTTGCCATTTTTTTTTTTTTTTTTGTTTTTTTGTTTTAGAGAAATGAAAGTACGCTTCGAGCTTCATTTTTCGCATAATAAACTTTTATTGTCCTGATGCTTGTAATTAAAAAGTTTGCTTACCCCAAAGTCCGCGCGTCAACGGCTTTCAACTCTCGAGCCGGCTGCACACTGAGGCAAAACCATCAAATTGGGTCATATCACTAACAATTCAAGCAAAGTTTGTTGCACGCAGAAGAGCAAAGAGCTGAGTGGTTAATTTATGCTGGTTGCAGGAGCATAACTTTCAGACTTAGAGAGGTTTATCTTCTTTTCTATTAGAGGTCTTTTCTTAGCATTCTCTTTACTTGTGGTTTGAGGTTTTCAAGGGACAAGCACAGTGTAGAGATGCTCTATGGTCACTCTTGATACCATTTGATCAATCAGTGCATTTATTTTATTTATCTAACTTTTAATGACAATTGCCTAATCTTTTGACTTTGCTTAAGTATTCAAGTACAGTAAATGCTCTCTAAAGTATCTTTCCGTAAGAAATTTCTTTAGTTGAATTGGAATTATATTTGAAATATTATAGTTTCTAATATAATTTTCAAAAGATGTACATATTTATATTTTAAATTTTATATTTTCTTATATAATATAATAAAAAAAAAAAAACCTTTTTATAGTTTACGCTTGACAAAAAGTTCTTTAAATACTTTTAAACAATTTATATATATTTTTATGTTTATTATATTAGGTTTTCTTGGCTCAAATAGTTCAAGTATATGAAAATTCCTTTAAAAAGGAAACCCACCTATTCCTACATTCATTTAATTCCAATTGCATTCCTTTAAAGGTTTCTCGCATGCCAATTAGAGAATTTTTCTATAACAAAAACTTTTGTTGGCTCCTTTTAAAGGTTTAGAATTTTGTCTAGAATTCCAATTAGAAAATAGTTGTATGAAAGCGCGAATCGAAGAGAGAGAGAAAGAGGAGAGATTATAGGAATGTGCAAAATATTAGTGAATGTAAATAGAGTAAAAGTTTGTGTTCCTACAGCTGGGGCATCTAATTGGAGTTGAGTGTTGAAAGGCGACTTTATGAAAATCAATAAAATCGAAAACTAGCCAGCGAGTAGCAACCACCACAAAGCAATATATATACACACACACACACACACACACACAGTCGCACACACATATGAAGTTTTTGCTAGAGGCCGGAAATGTGTGCGCGCCTGTGCCAGGAGTTGAAACCTGGCCAGGAATGCGGGCGGGGGCGACGCTGACGGCGACGCCGGGCAAAAGAATGAATGGGCAAAGCGGGGGAAAAAAAAACGAATGAAACGTTAGCGCAGCTTTCAACCACCACAGAGCAAAGTAGAAGTTGTTGCAATGAAACAATGTTTATTGTTGCCCAGCCGGATGTGCAGTGAAGTGCCGTAGTATGAGGAGTTGGGTAGGCGTAGGAGGAGCAGGAGGCGGCACAGCCTAACAGCCAAAGCAAACAATGCAAAATGTGTTTGCTGCGTCCACGTGTGAACGCTTTAGTGAACGCCGTTGAACTGTTCTAATGCCATAAATCTAATTGAAGCGGCTTTTGGGTTAGCCGGTCACACAGCCAGCAAGCCTCAACCCACTCAGCCCATTACTTCCCTCCCCCCTCCCATCGACTTGATAAGCACCATTAAAAGCAACTGGAACTTTTTCTTAAGCGACATAAATTAGAAGTTTGCCCAGTGTCCAGCTAAGTAAAACAATTGAACAATGTTGAGTGCAACAGCAGCAACAACATCAACTTGCAACAACTAGAACTTGCTGCACTTCCAGCTGTCAAGCGTAGCAAGAAAGCAAAAATAAAGAAAAACAACTTAAATTGCCATCAAATATAAAACTTTGAACCTGGGCGAAATGGGCGTGGCTGGCATTGTCAAATGCAACAACTACAACAAATGCAACTTGGACAACCCTAAGGAGGTCCATTAAATGGACTGAGGCTGTGACAGCATCAAAATTGTGTCAATTGACAATGGTTGTGGGTTAGAAAAGGCAAGGCAAGAGTATTCAAAGTGCCATTAACCTAATGAAATCATAATAATGGGAAAAACTTGAAGAAAATGTATAGAGAATAATATGAAATATTACGTAGATCAAAAAAATAAATAATCAATTATATAAATATTGAATTTTACCAGTTTTAAGGAAAAAGAAATAAAATATGAATGGGAAATGCTTGACGAAAATGTATAGAGAATAATATGAAATATTATGTAGATAAAAAAATATATAATCAATTATATAAATATTGAATTTTACTAATGAAAGAAATAAAATATAAATGGGAAAAGCTTGACGAAAATGTATAGAGAATAATATGAAATGTACAGAGAACTATTATGAAGATAAAAAATATGTTATCAATCTGAAATATTGCATTTTAAAAGTTCTGTTGAAACCCATTTCAAGATCATTATTCAAGATTTGAATAGGTAACACTATTTTATAAAAGAAAATCCTATAAAATCAAACGTTTTAGATTGAAATAGATAAAACTATATAACTAAACTAAGTTCTTACAATTTATCAAAGTCATGTTCAATATATGAGATTGCAATGTTCTCCCAACTTGCTAGAAGTCTCCGACATAGGAAAAAAAAATGAAGAATAATATTTGTAACTTTGCCTTAGACTTAGATATGATATTTGGGATTTTTTTTATATTGAAATAAGACTGATTTCTATTCATGATAATAACATATATAATAGAAATATATTTGTAGTATATGTATAATATATGTATGTATATAATAACTGCATAATATAATTTATAAAAAAAAAAAAAAAACAATATTTTAATGCACACAAATAAATACTCTAAAGAAACTTCTTAAATAGAAAGAAAATTCCCATAAAAAAATGAAATTTTCTTGGATTTCATATAAATAACAAAGCTGTCTTATTACTAAGCTTGCTTGAAAACGATCCATTTAAATAAAAAACGAATTATCTACAGAGCGCAAAAAAAAAAAAACAGCTAGAAATCCGCATTACATTATTCAGTATCTTTCAGGCTCTCTCTCTCTCTCTCTCTCTCTCTCTCTCTGTCTCTCTTTGTCTATTCCCGTCAATTTCTTACGCATTTAATTCTCTCTCTCTCTCTCTCTCTCCCGCTCTACCTCCCTCCCTCCATCCCTCCACACACACTCTCTCTCTCTCTCTCTCTCTCTCCCTATGCTTTGTCCACCAACTTTCCACACTTGTCTCTCTGCTTGCCACGCACTTTCAATTTTTCTTATCAATAAAAGACGTTGCCTCTGTCTCTGCCTCTGCCTCTACCTCTGCCTCTGCTGCTGCTGCTGTTCGTTTTCATTGTGTGTTGTAAGTGGGCGACGCTGAGAGCAGCATGAAAAAAATAAATCAAGTAAATGGCTGCTGTGAGGCATGAAAGACTAAGAGACGGCAAACGGAAAGAGAATGTTAAATACTAATTAAGAACACGAAATTTTAATTTGATTTTAATATGCAAGTTCTTTTGCTGTACAATAATATATAATATACATCTTCTCTTTTGAAATCGTTCTAAATAACAGTCAAATCATTTACTTCATCTGTTACATATTTTGTTACAATACCAATATACCCCAATTCTCTCACACTCTCTACAGGGTATACAGCGTATACAGCAACACAAAGCCCACTGTCGCGGCTCCAACAATTGAATTTTCAACTTCTGCTGATGCTGCCACTTCTGCTACTTTTTCACTATTAAGCAGCGGCCGTTGTTATCGCCCCCTCTTCACATAGCTGTAAATTGTGATTTGCCTTTGTGAATTGTCAAATCGTAAGCAAAAAGAAAATAATCAAAAAAATAAGAGCAAAGCATCAGCTCAGATCTTCAACAAGTTAGTGCCGTTAGATGCGAGCAGATTTACCGTTTGCCATTTCGCAATGATTTGTGAGCAAAAGAAAAAAGAACTCAAAAAGGCATAATTGCCAAGTGCAGCACTCAAAATGAACGAAATGAACTCTTTGAACTACTCCCAAAAGGGTAGACAGAGACAGCCCCCATCGCGCCCTTCCCCATCTCCCTTGCTCTACCGCTGTTATTGAGATATGAAAAAAGTGCCGACCGATAAAAAATCAGGCAATGGAGAGAGAGAAGTGGCAAAAGGTAAATAGCTAGCCATCAAAAAGCGCCATCAACAACAACAACAAAAGAGACTGGAAGTTGTCATCGCATTGTAGAATGTGTTAATGAAAATTCGTATGTCTGGAAGCAAAGAATGGGTAGGTGGAGAGAAAGGCAAAACATACAGATAAGCTATAAAAATACTATTTTAAAATAAGAAAAAATTTTTATTGTGGCTTGAACTTCAAACAGCAACGATGCTGGGATAATAAACAGGCCAAACCAAAAGGTAAATAAATAAATGCGGCAAAGCCCCAACAAAAATAGAAGCAGCAGCAACAGCAAAAGAGAAGAGAGTAAGATAGAGCGCGAGCTGAGCAGCAGCTGCATGTGTTGCTCTCGCTACATCTCTCTCTCTCGCTCTCTCTCTCTCTCTCTCACTCGCTCGTTCTGTCTTGTGGTATTCCAGGCGCAGACGTCGACAGCTGGTTGCCGAACTGGTTTTGTTTGGTCCTCCAGCTAAATTACAGACAATTACAAAACAACAACAACAACAATAGTGCTCTTTGACTTTTTAAACGCAGCAGCGCCGTGGCAGCAGCTGAGCATTAAAATGGGATTTGCTTTTATCAGCAGCAGCGTAAATAGAAATTGCAGCGGGAGAGCAAAAGTGCGCTCTCCTTTCTTCTATTCTGTGCCTCTTCGGTTCACTTACACTAATTTGTTGTTGTTGCTTTGTAGTTTATTTTTTATGCTTCGTTATTTGGCTGCTGCGTTCGTTGGCTTTTGTAACGGCACTTTGTTATGTTGAGATGCATTTTTGTTCCACTTTTCGAGCGATGCGTTGGCCACACTCACACACACACACACACATACACATAAATTCGCAACAACAGGAGCAAACAAGTTTTCAGGGTAAATGAGCTAAAAATATTCAAAAATCGGATAGTGTGCCAGTACTTACCTTAATCTTAATTAGTTGAAATATTCAGCGTTGTTTATATTTATTATTGAAAGCCAACGGCTTAGCCGCGTTTTTACAGTTACGGCAATAAAGCACAGTTGTTGCCAGCGTCTCGTTCGTTCTGTTGTATTTCACGGTCGTTAGACTGTATGCGAAAATGAATAATAAAAACAATGTGAAACTATTTCCCGAAATTGCGCTAATTGGAAGACGAAAAGGAAGGGGAATAACAAAAAATATCCTACGGGCGCGCATTGAAAAAGTAAACTGTAATAGACATAAAAAGATTGCTTGGAAACTGAAAGAGGAAGAAAATAAGTAACAGAAACTTTCAATGCGAGGCGTTGGTCGCGGGTAGCGGCAACAGCGGCACAGACGTCTGTCGGTAAAATTACCAAAAAGAGAAAGAGAGAGAGGAGAGAGGTAAAGCAGCACGGAAATTGTCGGCGGCTTTTGCACTGCGCAGGATATTTGCGGCGTTTGTATTTTATTTTTATTTATTTTAATTAAGTTTCATCATTCGTTTGTTTTTTTTTTCACATTGGTTGCTTCTTTTTTGTTACTCCGCTTTGACACTTTATTTCAGTTTTCCCCACTTCTTTTGCGATGGCATGTTCATGTGTGTGTGTGCTTGTGTGTGTCAGTGTGAGTGTTGCTCTGTTTGTGTTTCCACTGCAACTCCGTTGCTGCTGCTGTTTTCTTGCTGTTTGCTTTGCTTGGAAACTGAAACTTCTTTCTCTTTTACACACATACGCTCACACGACCACACACACACACGCATTCACACAAACTCACACGCAAACAAACTAAACGGCACAAACAACTCATTTGAAAAACTTACACGTTGCTTCTTTAAATAAAACTGCAATTTGCACTTCAAAGATTTCAAATTTGACACTATATTCCTGCACTTAAGTTTGTGTTTTAATTCTTATTTTTCACCGACAAGAAACGGAGAAAACACCGACCGACATAGCCTCGCTCTTAAAACGCGTCCAACTCGCTCAACGGTTTTTTTCGACTAAAGGAAGTTATCTCTCCCGCTCGCACAACAAAAACGACTGCGTTGTAGTGTGACCAGCTGGTATAAAATATAAAACCGGTATATAGTCTTATTTTTGTTTCTGTAAGCTCTGCATTCAGATTATTATTATTAAAAAAAAATATATTTTTAAATATATTGAATTTAATTTCATTTCAACGTTTTAAGCAAATACCTAAATTTAGTATTTACTGCAAAAATACTATAGCTACATGTGTGGCGTATTTTGGTACATTTTCGTCATCCGGCATTTGTTTGTATACAGTGGCAACGTCATTCAATATAGTTGCCACACAATTTTATTGTATCACACCGTTTTTCTTGCGGTACGCGGCCGCCTGTGTTTTTGCTCACGTTAATTAAAAGAAAACTGTCGGCGAGCTGCTATAAGTGAAAAAAGGAAAACATTATTTACATCGCTGCTTCAGCTTAAATCGTGTTCAAGTAAACGCCGCGCTTTACGTCAGGCCGGCAGCCGTGGCAATGCAGTCCCATAGCAAAAAACGCGTTTGCTACTATTATGACAGTAAGTTCACATCAAAGCCACTCAAATTACATTAAAGATAAGTAATAAAACGATAAACAATGCCTACGTACCGAAATACATTGTTTTCTGGACTCTGCGTTATACTGTTGGCCAACTTGGTAGCATATCTCTGAATTTCAATTTTTACAGCGACTGTACTAGCATTTTGGCACACAGCGCACTTTTACGCTAACGACCGTAGTGTGCGTGTGTTTGTCCGTGTGTATACCTGTAGGCCTTTGTTTTCGGTATAGCGAAAGCGCTGCTACGTATGTATGTGGCAAAGTGCACTGTGCGCATGGACGCCTCACCGACACTGGCCGTAAAATTTTCATTTTACATTGCGTGGTGCAAAATTTAGTTTTTCTGATATCCTGCGAGAATAATTTGAATGGGGTGCATTAATTGATATTTTTGTTAATTACTGAGGCAGTTAAAGCGAAACTAGAATTTTGTTAAGTAGTTTTTAATTCATTTGAGTTAATTTTGTATACATTTTGACAGACTTTGAATGTTGAGTTTTGGTTTAATATTATATGCAAATATTATAATTAATATGATGTGTGTGTATCATAGTCTAGACAAAATACAGAAGAATTCAGTATTTTAAGCGATTGCAGGGTATTTGATAGTCGGTATACCTTGTTCTCATGATCTTTCCAATCTAAAGCAATATAGAAATCATCACCAATTCTCTATTTCTACTATTATTTCATATTCTAGGGTATTTCACAGTCTATAATAATGCTATTTTCTTTTGCACTCCACAGGTGACATTGGCAACTATTACTATGGTCAAGGTCATCCCATGAAACCCCATCGCATACGCATGACCCACAATCTGTTGCTCAACTATGGACTCTATCGCAAAATGGAGATTTATGTGAGAACAACCCGACTATAAGTTACCTTATAGAATGCTATAATTCAATATTGAAATTGCAGAGACCCCACAAGGCCACAGCAGATGAGATGACCAAATTTCATTCAGATGAATATGTCAGATTTCTACGTTCCATTCGTCCGGACAATATGACGGAGTACAACAAACAGATGCAGCGCTTCAATGTGGGTGAAGATTGTCCCGTCTTCGATGGACTCTACGAGTTCTGTCAACTGTCCGCCGGTGGCTCAGTGGCTGCAGCTGTCAAGCTGAACAAACAGGCCTCCGAGATCTGCATCAATTGGGGCGGCGGACTGCATCATGCCAAGAAATCCGAGGCATCTGGCTTTTGTTATGTCAATGATATTGTGCTAGGCATTCTGGAGCTGTTGAAGTATCATCAGCGCGTACTCTACATCGACATCGATGTGCATCACGGCGATGGTGTGGAGGAGGCGTTTTATACCACAGATCGTGTGATGACCGTTAGTTTCCATAAGTACGGCGAATACTTTCCGGGCACAGGAGATCTGCGTGATATTGGCGCCGGCAAGGGTAAATATTATGCTGTGAATATTCCGCTGCGCGATGGCATGGACGATGATGCCTACGAGAGCATCTTTGTGCCCATTATCTCCAAGGTCATGGAGACGTTCCAGCCAGCGGCTGTGGTGCTGCAATGTGGTGCCGACTCTCTGACGGGCGATCGTCTGGGCTGCTTCAACCTAACCGTCAAGGGACACGGCAAATGCGTCGAGTTTGTCAAGAAATACAATCTGCCCTTCCTGATGGTCGGCGGCGGTGGCTATACCATCCGAAATGTCTCGCGCTGCTGGACGTATGAGACGTCGGTGGCGCTGGCTGTTGAAATTGCCAACGAACTGCCCTACAACGATTATTTCGAGTATTTCGGACCCGATTTCAAGCTGCACATCAGTCCGAGCAATATGACGAATCAGAATACGGCCGAGTATCTGGAGAAGATCAAGAATAAATTGTTCGACAATTTGCGTTTGTTGCCGCATGCGCCGGGCGTGCAGATACAGGCCATACCCGAGGATGCGATCAACGATGAGTCCGAGGACGAGGATAAGGTGGACAAGGACGAACGCCTGCCACAGAGTGACAAGGACAAACGCATTGTGCCGGAGAATGAGTATTCCGATTCCGAGGATGAGGGCGAAGGCGGTCGACGAGACAATCGCAACTACAAGGGTCAGCGCAAGCGACCGCGTCTCGACAAGGAGCCCATCATTAGCAATGCGAGCAGCAAAGCCAGCGCCGAGAGCAGCGAGACTAAGGATGAAAAGGAGAAGGGTATACAACAGTAGTATATACTGTAAACGATCAATTGTAACTAATTCTCTCTCTCTCTCTCTCTCTCTCATTCTTTCCAGCTGAAGCTGAGGGCGATGAATCCGCCACGGCCAACAATACGAATAGCAGCAGCAGCAATAGCGGCGGCAGTAATAGCAACAAAGATGACACTGCCACGCCCACAGCCGGTGGTGGCAGTGCTGGTAGCGGCAGTGGTGGTGCCTCATCCGCTGCATCTAAGGGCGCCAAGGAGAACAATATATGACGTGGCGGCCGCAATTGGTTATAGAAACCAATTAAGCGACCGCCCAAATACAAGCCGCCGGATTTTACCTAGCATACGGATTCGTGAGCAGAACTGCACGAATCCACGATTCACAAAGATTGCAAAGAAAAACGAGAAACATAAAAAATCGATAAATATAAAAACTCATCTTAAATTAAAACACTATTTAATGTAAGGCCCGATATTCATTCAGTGTAATGCGAATTCGTGTTTTAAGCTAAGCCACAGATACAATGTAAACAAAGAAAACAAAAAGATATATTTAGAGCACAGATACATTTAACGAGCAAACAAACAATTCAAATACAGCTACAGTTTATATATAAAGATAAAACCTACAGTTACTTACCATATAAGCCAGATCCACATGTGTTTTTTAATCAATCGCTGCATACTTTTAACAAAAATAAAAAAACGAAAAAACTCTTTTTAAATGTGAAACTAATTTAATTATTAATTTGTATAGATGGAATTTAGAGTTGTAAGTTGGATTGTAGACAGCATAAAGAAATTGTATGGAGATTTTTATAGAGTTTCCAGATTAATATATGTATAACAGGCAATTGGGTATATATTGTAAAGTTTTTAAATAACTTTGTATTGCAAAATCCGTATATACAGTCATCAAAGAAATCTATATTCCATAGATATGAATAAATTATATATTTATAAACAATATAAATATGAAACTTTATATGTAAAACCGATAAACGCATTTAAGAAGGCAGATTTATAAATCCAACAGCAAAATATCCTAAGCTGGACTTTGATATATATAGGAATCGCAGACAGCAGTCAGTTTTAGGTCTATAGTAGATAGAGAGAGACATAAATCAATATTTGGATATTACTAATTCGCATGGTAAATAATATAATAAAATATTTAAAGCTTTAAGAACTTAAATTCATGAGCAGCAGCACAAAGAAACATCAGATAATTACAAATATAAAGTTTTGTAATACAAATAATATAAAGACTAATGATAGTATATTTATCATACAAATATATGTAACTAAAAAGCTATCTAAAAGCAACATATTTATGTATATTCTATATAGATGTACTGCATATACTATTTAAAGCTAGAAGACTGGAACAACTCACTCGAATGTATGCAAATTACATTGTAGAGCAACATTTATAAACAGATCTTGCATATGACAATTTACCGTTTGAATCCTCACGCTCTCTTCACAATGTCACTCAAAAGAAATCATGCTCTCTCGTTCGCCTTCGATTCGTTTCGTTTGAGCGCATTGCCTTGAGTTCTTCGTGTGTTGGCCGAACTTCGTTTTGAAAACCGATGCGCGATTGACGTTCGCTTAATGAGTTGAAGTAAGTGAGTGAGCAGACAACTGTAGGAGCCCATGCAAACAGTCTTCCCAATTACATACACATTCACACTCAGGTAGGTAGGCTATTGATGTGTTTACCGAAGACAACTCTCGCATGCTCACCAATACATATACATGCACAAGTGCATACACATACTAAGAGTGAGTGAAATATACTTATTTGCAGACATTAGAAAACGATGAACAGAGATGCAGATGTATTTGTGAGCTAAATATAGCGCAACAGTTTACAGAAATTTCAATAAGAAATGCTATTTTTTAATATTAATGTATATTTTTTCACAAACTAGAATTTCTTCTTACTTGTTTTAAATATTTACTTTCCAATTATTCTTACTTACTTTCCAATCTTCTGTATCCATCCATTGACTAAAAATTGCAATTACTTTCTTTAATACTTTTCTTTATTCAAAAAGGAACTTGTAACAATTTGTTGCACATTAACTAGCTATAATTTCAAACTAACTAAACTTGTGGATTCAAATTCCAATCAGACGATGGCAACTGCACTGACAATCAGACTGACCAGATCTGACTGGAGGAGCGCTTGATGGGACTTTTTGGAGACTAATCCAGAGATAATATCGACTCGATGCTGTTCCGATTGCTGTGAGGCTGCAGGCGTGGCCCGCCCAAATAGCTAATTGGATTCGCGAACTGACGCTGCAGCAGCGCAGCCTCCAAATACATAGGCGGCAGCGTTGCTCGAGGGGCGCGACGGACGACTGTTGCCGGAGTTGTCCAATTGGAATTTGCGTCGTTGACGTCAAAGGCGAGTTTCGTGTCATCGTGTGCTTTGTGACGGGATTTGCGTCGTTGCGGTAGCTGCTATGGATTGTTGTGGGCGTGGCAGTGGGCGGTTGGGTTAGGAATTGAGGTTATGTTGTTGGGTTTGAGTTTTCGGTTTTTGTAGGGATGGCAGGTTTTAGATCAAATAATTTAGGGTTTAATTCGATTAGGCTGTATTTGCAAGTGTTGTGAAATGGACGAGGTGTGAATAAACGTGACCAGAGAGAGATATATGTAGATATATGTATACATTTCAAATAA
Source organism: Drosophila borborema (assembly GCA_030914335.1). Taxonomy (NCBI): domain Eukaryota; kingdom Metazoa; phylum Arthropoda; class Insecta; order Diptera; family Drosophilidae; genus Drosophila; species Drosophila borborema. The sequence continues at coordinate 3,865,643 of JAUESP010000310.1, forward strand.
AACTTTCTCAACATAAAAGAAAGAAGCACACAAAACACATCTGTTTTCGGTAGGGGCAATGGGCGTGGCTGTAATAAATGCTTTCAATGATGATATGCATAAAATTTACTTGTCTTAAAATATTTCAGCGAACACACAACTAAAACTGCCGTTATGTGACGCTTCCAGCAAAAGAGAGAGCGCTAGACACCAGAGCATAATTATGTTACGCAAACTGTTAACTTTGCAGCGATGATCGCGGCAAAAACAAAATACACAGCTTAACAGCGCCTAATTGTATGTTAAAGCAAAAACCGATAGTTGCTTAACACGATTGAAGCTGTTAATTGTAGTGGCATGTTAAACTTCCTTTAGTTTAGCCGGCTTAAGCGTAGCGTTCGATTGGAAAGTTGTCTGTGTGCGCGTAATTGAATTAAATTAAAATAAATTTAATATAGATCTAAGAGCTTAAATATATATAAATAAATGGTGTTGTGCATAAAGTTTGTGCTCATGGTGTAGAAAGCCACAATTTGTTAGTTAAAGTTCAAGTTAAAGTGTTCCTTTGTTGAAAGTGCTAAACGCGTTATTGCGCATTAAAGTGTGCATAGGTGTTTGTATTTATTTCTTCTTTTTCGTGTTGTGTATGTAATATATCTCCTATTTGTAATTCAGTGTAAAGTGTGTGTATGTGGTTTAAAAAATCCACTTTGCAGCGCATTAAATTTGCGCTTTGTGTTTTGGCAACAATGGCGGCACCCTTGACCCAGCACGGAAGAGTAAACCTTTTCACAGTTCGCCACACTTGCTTCCAGTACCACATCTCTTCATCTCTTTCTCTCCTAAAAATCAACTACACACAGTGCAGCAGCAGCAGCAACAGCAGAAACCGCAATTTGCAATCGTGCACACATGCTTGCACATGTGTGTGCGTGTGTGAATGTATATGTGTAGTCATCAGCGCAAGAATGAAAGGCAAGCGGGTAAGTGAAGTCGCAGTTTACATTCTCTTCTTTATTACAGTTTTACATATGCATACGCAATATTCATACATACAAACATGCATAATTGCTCTCTTAAACTGACCTTTGCTAGACGCAAACCGACGCACACGCTAGCGTTTATTCAAACGGTAATCACAATTCGTTTTATGCGTCGCTTAGCAAGGCGACACTTAAACGGAGTTCTATATATTTGCTGTTGCACAGCGGTTTATGGGTATAAAAAGAGGTAATGAATGCATAAAAAGTAATTAAGTGGAAATGTTATTTAAATGGAAAAAATTCCGTCAGCATTTCGTTCTCTCTTTTTTCTTCTTTCTTGCAATTAAATAAAGAGTTCACATTTATATTTGATGCCTGTTTTATAGAAAAGTTTATGCGTTCGCAAGGTTTTACGAAAAATTGTTATTTCTCGCGTCGCTTTTTCATAGTTTTCCATTTGCAGCAACTCATTTCAGTTGCACTTTTGCACATTTTTATTGTTCTCGGTTGAAGGTAACGTCAACAACAACAACAACAGCAAGAGAAGAAGCGCGATAATAACGTTGCCAGCAACAAAAGGCAAGCAAACTTGCACTTTCACACACACGAATACACGCACACAATCGCACACAACCACTTCACTGTGTGCGTGTTCATGTGTGTGTGTGCATACTTGTGTTTGTGTTGTTGCATTTGGCGGCCATATTAACATTGAGCGCATTGCTCTGCCATTTTTCATAGCATACAGCGCGGGGCTGCTGATGGAAAGGGGATTACAGTGAGGTACATATATGAATGAAACGCACTGTTGCGCTTGTACACTCAGCGAAACGAGGTGGTATGTTTGGAAATGTGTTGTTGTTCGAATTTCACTACTACTTTAATACAAGTTTCTATTAAAATTGTTAATATTTGTTACGTATTTTTGGAAGCTTTGGAATTTTTCAATGTGCAAAACAACTTTATAATACTTTCAATGAATTTTAAGAATATTTATATTTTGCTTATTTTTTCATGCATTTGAATATATTAACATTATACAAAAGGTCCCCCTATTCTATTCTATTTACCTATTACCTTTAACTATATTAAAAATAATCGAAAATTTCTTAATAAATAAAAATAAGTTAATCAAAAGTTAAAAGTCATCATCATACACATACTGTAACAATTTTCTATTGCATGTATTTGCCAAATATTTATATTTCGATATTGATTATTTTGTTTCAAAGTGTAAACATTTCAAAGACTTTGTGCCCGTCATCATTTGCTGTTGTTGCCGCGTTGGGCAATTTATTCTCCACCTGACAACAAAACACACACAAACACAACACACACACACACACACACACACACACACACACACACAAAATCACCAACACACAGAGAGTGTTGGGCACTTGAATGTATTTATTACACATGTTTTACATTGTACGCACAAGTTTGTTGCCCGATGTTTGGGACGGTCTGGTCAACGAGCAACAAATGCTTTGTTAACCATTATGGGCCATGTTTTAATACGCCAACAACAACAACAGCAACAACAAGCATAACTTTTCACATTTAATGAGCCAGCAAGAGTGAGAGAGAGATAGGGCGACAGTTCTACAATTGAAAGAAAAAGTTTGCGTTTTTTTTTTTTTTTTTTGTATTTCAACTTTTTTCAACGCGGAAATTAATAACAAATTGCTCGAAGGCAGCGCGACGCTAGCTGCTGTTGCTGCTGAAGCTAACGTGGCCATAGACCAGAAAACATATTAAAAAAAAAAAAAAACTGGAGAAGAAGTTAAAGCAACAGAAGCAAACTTTTGCTTATCCACAATAAACACTTCATTGCGCACTTGAGTTAATTTGTCAAGAACTCGACGCATATGTTCGAAATTATTGAAAAAGTTTCAAGTGTGAGCAAAAGAAATGAGAGCAAGTGAGAGAGAGAGAGAGAGAGAGAGAGAGAGACAGGGAGAAAGAGTGACAAAGAGAGAGAGGGAGATAGAGCGAGAGCGAGTCGAAAATTTTCTGCTCTCCTTGATGGCTTTTCATTAGGGCCAGCGCCAGGCAATTGCAATTGTTGTAAAGCATGAATAATGCATGCTACGAAAACTTTTATTAAAATGCATAAAACCACAGCCAGAAAATAAAAGCAAAGAAAATTAAAAAAAAAAAAAAATTGAGTGAGAAAAAAATTGCAAAGAAAAAACTTGAGATTTTCATAGCTGGCCAGCGTCAATTGGCTGTGTGGCATAGTAAAAGCTGTTAGCCAGATTTCACAGTGTTTCCAGCGAAAAACATTCGATATGCAGTGTCAAAGGAATTTGATTGAGGCAGTAATTGGAAGAGTTGGATTGGAAGATAAGTAACGGGGAATATATGTTGAAGGGCAATATATTTAAAAAAATTTTAATAGAATTATATTTCAAGGAATTTTTGAAAGAAATGTTAAATTTTAATCATTAAAAAATATTTTAAAAAAAGTACATATTTTTCAAAAATTCTTAAAATGTTTGTTTATAGTCATGCAATAAATTTTTAGAAATTCAGTTATTAATTTTATCTTATCTTCATTTGATGTGTGGCATAATCTTGTAGACTGACAATAATTAAGCTTTTTAATCTTTTATATCTACACCTCATATTGCTATTTCACATACTAGACATATATGTTCTCTGATAAATGTAAGCACACTCACAACTTTTGTAATTTTTTTCAAAAAAGTCAAAATAAAATAAAATAAAAGAAATCAACGAAAAAGTCAAACTAAAATCGTTTTTTTTTTTTATTCTTAACATTTGCTGCTTCAGAGATTTATTGTGTCATCGAAGTTAAATGCTTACAAATTCGATTGTATTGCACGAACAGTGGAAACAAGTTTGTTTTTCTGTATTTGCTTTGCTTGCAAACTCAATTGGGGCCTTGAGCTTTGTTCCAGCTGTTTTCCCTCTTTCTGTTCAATAAACTGTAATTCGTGTGTGTGTGTGTGTGTGTGTGTGTGTGTGTGTGTGTGTGTGTGTGTGTGTGTGTGTGTGTGTGTGTGTGTGTGTGTGTGTGTGTGTGTGTGTGTGAACAAGCATTTGTCGCATGTGCACACACGCGTATGTGCACACATTCACACATATTCACACACATATACAGTCAATTGCACACATCTCTGGCTGCACACACATACACACACACACATATATATATTGCACTTGGCATACATGTCGTATGAGTGACATTTAATTAAAATTTATGCAGTCTAAAAGGCAAAAATAACACACACGAAAAAAAAAATGTAGTAGAAGACCTTCTTGTGCTGCTGCTTCTAGCCGTCGTTGTTGTTGTAGCTAATGTTGTTGTTGTTGTTGTTGTAGCTGACGCTGAGGCTGTTCAAATTTATGCAACGCGCGTCATTTTGTTTGAGTTTTATTAAACGCTGGCAGTTGTAACTCGCCTCGTAATCATGTGTAAATTTGTTTTTACACCAGGCGAATGGGAAACGATGTAGGGAGGGGGTAACGGTAACAGCATAGAGCACAGGTCGAGCGTTTTGTTGTCAGGGAGTTTCTGTTCTACTTCTGCTGCTGCTGCTGCTGCTGCTCCTGCTCTACTATCTACTCTCTTCACACTGCCCTGGCTGAGCATTGCAATTGCATTGTGGCCATATGTTGTCAGTGTGAAATTTTCTAATATTTAAATGGGAAATTGTATGCTCAGGGCATAATTGCACTTTGCACTCAGCATTGTGTGAGTGTGTCTTCGTGTTCTTGTGTGTGTGTCAAGTGGATAACTAATGTGCAGCTGCATAATTAGAGTTTGGGCTGTTTAAACTTATTGCTGTCTCTCGTATTATTTGGGATTATCTCAACTTGGCTGGCCAAAGCGTAAAAGTGAAGAGCTGATCAAATTATTTGAATTATAGCACTAAATTATCAATTTAACTTTTAAGCTTGAAGTTTAGTCCATTTAGTTAAGTATTTGAGGCTAAAGCAATTATTAAATGCAATTCAGAGACTTTGGCTTAAACTTGGGCATTTTAGTTTAATTTTATTTTGAAAATAAATTTTGATTTGCATACTAAAATTTTAAGTTAAATATTAATTTTTGGACTATTGTTAGATATATTTATATAGTTAGTTATTTCTTCCGCATTTATATGTATTTTATGATTATTTTGCGTTTTCTCTTCAAATATGTTCAATTTTCTGTTGCCATAAATTTGAGCTGCTTTTTGATGGGCTTAAAATGAAGATTTAAATTTAAAATATAATTTTTTATTATTATTATATATTTATTAATCTTATATTTAAATTTAATTATTTCATTTATATAGATCTATTTTATTTACAATTACATTAAACATTTTAGTTTTATCACTTTGGCTGTTATGGCATTTGATTCCCTTGTCCAGGCTGGAGATATCTCTATTTCACTCTCTCCACCATCTGCTCTTCCACTCTCAAATGCTTCGCTCCATTTTAACGATCTTGCCCTGCTTTTTGGCCTGCATCCATGCCTGTAGCTGCATGCGTCTGTAGTGCAGATGCCGTTGCAGACTCTTCTTAAAGATCGTCTCACGGGCGAGTATCTCCAGATCCTCATCACTGCATTCGCGTATATGCTGCTTGGTTCTGGCAATTAGCTCATTGGTCAGTTGTATTTTGGTAGCCGAGCTGCGCACTGAATGCAACTTGCGGCGTCTCAGCTCCTCGCGATGCAAGTACATTGCATAAGCTGTCGTCGTATTTTGTGTCTGAGTTTGCTCTTGAGCTGGCGTTTGCTGTGGATTGCACATCTTGGCTGCTGAAATGCTGAGCTACGATTGTTGTCCTTAGCCAGGGTGTTGCTCGCTTTTATGGTAAAAATTTGGTGGCACGATAAATACCTGCTCATTCATGAGCAGCGCCGCTGCTGCTACCGCTGCCGCTGCCACACAGGTCAACGAGGTAAAGGTGCCCTTTTTTATGGTTCATTGAAATCATTGCATTTTTTTTATAACTGGATTACCAAAACAAAAACACACAAAAAAAGTGTGCTTAATCCCATTCATTACCTAAAAAGTGTCGTAAAGTCGCAACGGCTGCTACAAAAAGCAACAGCACCAGCAGGAGTAGAGGCAGCAGGAGAAGAGTCAGTAGAGGCAACAGCAGCAGCGTCAGCTAGGAGCAGGCCGCATGTATTCGAGTTTTGTCCTGCGCGCTTTCACACGCTAATCCAGATGCATGCATAACCGGATTAGGCCAAACGAACTGTTTATGGGTCAAGTGATAGTGGCCTGTGCCAGCGTGTGCAGCATGTTGCATGCTACATGCGGCACGTTGCATATCATTTGCGCGTTGTTAACTAATCCTCTACACACAATTCTCCTCTCTCTCTCTCTAGCTCTCTCCCTCCGCTCATTCGCTTTCATTCGCTTTGGTCGCAATTAGCATCATAATGAACCGACAGCTGATGGCTTTTTAGCTCTTTTTTTTTTTTGGGAAATTCAGATGACCAAGCCAGAGTTGCGGCGAGCTGCCAGGGCTGTCAGCCATCTAGCCAGCTGACCCGAATTTGTGAACGGGCCAAAACCAAATATTTGGCTTTAATCGCTGTGTGGCAGCTTTAATGAATTTCAAGTTCGTTGAACGTGTGGAATCAACAAAACTATTTGCAGATAACAAGATTAAAAGGGGCATACATTGCCCGCCATCAATTTGTATACCCTACTTTTTACAAAAGAAACATAATGTGGATGGATATGATGAATAAGCAGAAGCTAGGCAAGCAATCAAATTTGGTAGATTGCATACAGCGTATCTTAAAGTCGCTTATATCGCTTCATTTATTCGTTTATTTGCATATTTTCATCAAAGTTTTTCGGTATTCAAAGCGCGTTCATCGCTTTGCAGCACTTGCTGCACAAGTTCTTGGCTTTAAAGCTCGAGAGCTGGTCGTAAACTCATTAAATTTTTGGCCATTTTCAACGCCTTGAATCATCGCATTTTTCAATAAGCCAGGCGTCCTATGGGAGTTGAAGCTGCCATCCATGCCCAGTCCATGCCTGCCGGCAAAAAAGGGAATGTAAAGAAAACAGCAGCTCCTTGGGCTGCTGCACATTTAATGCTCCGTAGTTTGGCTTTTAGGGCATATGGGTTAACGAATTTGGATTTTGATTATATAAGAGTGAATTCCAATGGAGTCTTAAAAGGATCTCAACTTGTATTGGATTTAAAATGTATTGAAATATTTATTTACTTTAGACCTCGAAACTAACGAAATTAGATCTCTGTAAAGGTAAGGAAGTTTGATTTAGGCAATGTTCCTAGTACTACTTCCATATTCTTTTGAAATTTAATTTAAATTTAAAGTTTTCTTTTTCGCTTACAACCATTTACCAGATATTAATTACAGGGTATTTAAGCTTTGGCATGTGCCACTTTCTTTTGATATTTCATTATGTAAAAGGGGTTTTCTTCGAGCTGTCGACACTTTTGGGTGCCTCGCGAGGGCTGGTCCAGGGGTTTTTTGGTTCGTGCGCAATGTGCGAAAATCACAACATTTTAATCTTATAATCTGAATTTATGAGCAGACTCAATTTCGTTATGCTTAACGACATTTTATGCGGTTATTTTATGCAGGCAGCCAAAGCTCGAGTAGATGAAGCATAATGCTCTCTCACTCACACACATACATACCAACAAACATACACACATGCATGTGCTCTGCGGTTTGTTGGCATCCTAAATGGCAGCAGGAGCGACAACAGCAGCAGCAGCAGCAGCAGCAGCAGCTGCTAGCTACAACGACGAAAGTTAAGTACATCAAATAGTGTGTTGGAAGCTGCCAAGCTTTTTCGGCAACTCTGGCTCCAATCATTTACGAAGGCACAAAATAAAAAGCCAATACGATTTAATTTAGCTTATTATTTATTAATTTAATGCCGAGTCCGTGATATTTGTTTAGGCAAAGTTAATTGTATGCGAAAAGATAAGAGAGATGTTGCGCGCTTGCAGACAACTTTCGTACAGAATTAGAGAATTTAAAGAAACAAAGTTACAAGTATAAGCAAGTAAAAGGAAGGCGAAAATTACATATGTATGTCTGTTATGCTTTCTTATGTGTATGAGTGCATTAACAGCGAATGAAATGATATAGAGAATGGACTAATTTAAGAGAAACTTATTTAAGAGTATTTATTAGCTGCTGCGCCGAACATCCTCCCCCCCGTTGAAAGACCAAGTCTTTCAACAGGATCATCAACCGGAAGGACGCACAGCTTATTGACAGCTCGACGTGTAGTTCCAGTGGGCGTACGTAGAACAGCAACTCTCACGACACCATCAGCTCCAGCAATGATCTCAACGACCCGGGCTAATGGCCATTTCAAAGGTGGCAAGTTTTCGTCTTTCACGCATACGACATCGTTGACTTTGATAGAAGACTGCGGGGTGCGCCATTTTCCACGCTGTTGGAGAATGGTGAGGTATTCATCACTCCAGCGTTTCCAAAACAACTGCTGTATGTACGTCATGCGTTGCCAGCGATCAAGGCGATTGTGGTCCAACCCAGTTACGTCTGGCTCGGGGAAACTGATGAGTGGTCGACCAATCAAGAAATGTCCTGGAGTGAGAACTCCAAGATCATCGGGATTTTCTGAAATTGCAACAAGAGGACGAGAATTGATTATGGCCTGAATTTGGCATACCAAAGTGCGCAGTTCGTCGAAGCCAAGAAGTGCCGATCTCATAGAGAGATATAAATGTTTTTTAGCTGTCTTCACTGCTGCTTCCCATAGGCCGCCGAAGTGTGGCGAACGAGGAGGTATGAACTTCCAATCGAAGCTGTTGTTGATGCAGTAGTTGTGGACTTCAATGCGATGTTCCTGGCTCAACAATAGGCGCCGCAAATCCGCCAACTCGTTCCGTGCACCCACAAAGTTAGTAGCATTGTCAGACCAAATGCATTTTGGAATGCCACGCGTACCAATGAAACGCTTGAGGGCGCCCAAAAAAGCAGCTGTCGAAAGATCCTTTGCGAGTTCCAACCATACAGCCTTGGTTGCGAAGCAAACGAACACGCAGATGTAGCACTTTACAGAGGCTTTGTTTCGTCCATCAGGCTTGTAGTAAAAAGGACCACAATAATCCACTCCAGTGACTGTAAATGCCGGTGAGCACTGTGCACGATCCTTGGGCAAGTCCGCCATTATATGCTCAACGAGACGAGGCCGAGATCTGCAGCAAATTATACATTTTCGCAATGCTCGGGCAACCGTTTTCATGCCACCTATGGGCCAGAATTGCTGTCGAATTATTCCAAGCAAAGCCTGCGGTCCTGCATGGTGATACTTCTGATGAAAATGCGAGATTATAGCGAAGGTTAGGGGATGCTCTTTGGGCAAGATAATTGGGTGGCGCGCATCGAAGCCGAGAGTAGAGTGTCGCAAACGACCACCGACTCTAAGTAGACCAAAATCATCCATAAATGGAGAGAGCGAAAGAATGGAGCTTGACGAATGTATATTCTTTCCATTCTGTAGGGCAGAGTATTCTGGCTGCAACTGAGTTCTTTGAAGAAGACGGCATAGTAGGAACGATCCCTGACGAAGATCGTCTGATGACAACTCAGCTGACTTTATTTTTCTGATAAATTTGTGAATGTAGCCAAAAATGCGCTTCATTATTCCGAATGAATTTATGTGTTTGAATGACAAAGAGATATCTACGTGCTCAGCTGAGAATAAAACCTTTTGGCGCATTTCAGGAAGACATGCTTCAGACAAGCAGTGCCTTGGCCAATAACATTTCTCCTTTTGCAAGAAAGAAGGTCCATGCATCCATAATTTTGAGTGCAAAAGTTCCAACGGTGCTGCTCCCTTGGATAACATATCCGCCGGATTCATCTCGGTTGGCACGTAATGCCACTCCATGCCGATCGTGAGCTGCTGTATGGCACAAATCTTGTTAGAGACAAACACATTGAATTTGGATGGCTCTTCCTTTAACCAAGACAAGACCACGGCTGAATCTGACCAACAATGCATCTCACACTCGAACAAGTTCATTTTGTTTATTTCGCTTACCAAGTTCGCAAGCAGAAATGCAGCGCATAACTCAAGTTTAGGCACAGTAAGAGTCTTTAGTGGGGCGACCCTGGCTTTGGAACAGAGCAACTGAACTTGAACAGCATTCTTCGATGAGCGAACATAAACACAAGAGCCATAAGCCTGAAGACTAGCATCGCAGAAGGCATGCAGTTCGACCCTTGCTTTAAGTTGGAGTACATAACGAGGAAATACTGCATGGCTCACTTGCTGAAAGTCCTTACAAAACTCGCTCCAAGCCGTTTCCAATGGTTGCGGTAAGCTCTCATCCCATTGCAGCTTGTCTCTCCACAGGCGTTGCAAGATGATTTTGGCCCTAGTTAAAGTTGGTCCGATCAAACCTAACGGATCGTAACATCGCGCAATGGTTGATAAAACCGAGCGTTTTGTGTGTGTGCCAGTATTAATTTTGGGCTCGAAAGTGAACACGAAGCTGTCCTTCCGAGGCTCCCAGATGAGTCCAAGTGTTTTTGTCACATCGCTGCCGTCGTCGAGTTTGAGAAAACTCTCCTGCTCAGTTTCTGGAACTCCGCGAAGTATATCAGTTGAGTTAGAGCACCATTTTCTCAATTTAAAATTTCCTCGGTCAAGAAGATTTGTAGTTTGTCGCATCATGTCTCGAACTTCTTCAACTGAATTGCCTCCTGATATCAAATCATCAACGTAGAAATCTCGCAAGACAGTTTTAGATCCTAATGGGTACGACGAAGACTCATCCATTGCTAGTTGATGCATTGCACGAATTGCCAAAAAGGAAGCGGGTTTGGTTCCATACGTGACGGTATTCAATTTGAAAACTTGAATATCATGGTCTGAAGAGTCTCGCCACAAAATGCACTGAAGCATAGAATCAGGCTCTGAGACTTTAACACACCTATACATTTTACCGATATCTCCTGTAAGTGCAATGGAAAATGTGCGAAAACGAACGAGCGTGTTAAACAATGTAGCTTGAATAGTCGGTCCTGACATAAGCAAATCGTTTAATGAGAGCCCAGATGTGGTAATGGCTGAGCCGTCAAAGACAACTCTCAGCTTTGTTGTCGAACTCTCTTCTTTGTATACGCAATGATGGGGTAAGAAATATTTGCATTTATTGATATCTGCGCTGGGCACCAGTGACATATGTTTGAGGTCAATATATTCCTTTATGAATGCTGAATATTTCTCCTTGAGAATTTCATTTCGAGCGAATTTACGCTCCAAGTTTACGAGTCGACGCTTGGCCTGCAAATAAGAGTCGCCCAAAGATTCGACGCCTAGCTTTTTTGGCAAGCAAACTGAATATTCCCCTGATGACAATCGACGATAGTTTGCGATGAAATGCTGCTGACAATGGAGCTCCTCGGTTGTTACCTTGGCTATAGGCTCGAAGACGTGCTCCACTTCCCAAAATTGACGCACTAACTCATCAAGCCGAGTGCTGTGATTAGTGTCATCCGAAGCTCTTTGGGTGGCGATGAACGATGAGAGTTTGGGGGCCGATTGCCCGCCACCTGACACGATCCAGCCGAGTTGAGTTTTCTGCAAAATTGGTAAACCAGGTGCTAACAGAATTTGACCAACACACAACAGCTCGAAGAAAAGACCAGCTCCGATGAGAAGATCAATCCGTTGTGACTTATGGAATAAGGGATCAGCTAGCTGTATGTTTGAGGGTATATTCCAACTATTAGTAGACATTGACATCCCAGGCTGATTGTCAGTAATCATTTGGGCAACGATTGCAGTGATAGTAGTAGAATAATTTGAAATCCGCGATTTCAAAACGAGATCGACTGAGTATCCTTCAGTTGAGAAGCTAGCATCTCCAATGCCAGAAACTGCAGTGAGCGATTTGCTTTTTCGAAGCTGAAGCTGATTTGCGAAGCGACTGGTGACGAAGTGAAGTTGAGATCCTGAATCCAAGAGTACACGACACGGAACGAATGTTCCAGCTCGATTCTTGACAAGGATTATTGCAGTAGCTAGAAACACAACATCAGACGAACTAGGCGATATGTGGGCTTGAGGCAGAGAAGGTGACATTGCAACCATGGCAGTGGGATGTATTGTATGTGCTTGTTGATCAGGTTTCAACACAGCGTTGGATGTAGCTATCGAAGACTGATTGTAATGCAATAGAGTATGGTGCTTCGATTGGCAAGTACGACAGGAGCTAGATTTACAATCCTTTAGCTGATGACCTTTTCTCAAACAATTAAGACAAAGCGCGAGTCTCTTGGCCTCCTTATGTCTTGCCATTGGCGACAATTTCTCAAAGCGCTTACATTGAAATATCATGTGACTTGTGTCTTCGCAAAATACACAACAACTAGGAATCTTGGAAGCAACAAATGATTTTCTTAAATGTGTACTCACGATCTTCCCTAACTTGCCAACCTGACCATCTTGCAAAACTTGATCCACATTTTCAAGCATTCGACATCGCCCTTGCAAGAAAGCTGACAATTTGGCCCACGATGGTAACTCATTAGCAGACGAGCTTTCCTCCCATTTGACCTGAGTTGACTTATCCAATTTCTGCAACACTGTCTGCACGATGATAATATCAGCAACTTCTTCCCTCGACGCTAAAGAATCCATAGCACGAAGGTGAGATGTCACTTTATCTGTTAATTGCCTCAGCCTACCTACAGAGGTATCAGCCTTCTCAAGCCCAAATATCGCTCTGATGTGTGCCTGTAAGATAAAACGTTTATTATCAAAACGACGTTGAAGAATATCCAGAGCGACGATATAGTTAGCCTTGTTAATTTCCAAAGAGCTGATGGAATCCAAAGCAGAACCGCTTAAGCAAGATCGAAGATGCTGGAACTTCTCAACAGGATTGAGATCAGGATCAGTATCTATGATCGTTTTGAACATAGAGTAAAAGTTTTCCCACTCAGTGTAGATTCCATTAAATTTTGGCAGCTCCAGCTGCGGCAAACGCGATCGATTAGACATGACGACCATTGGATGAGCATTTGTAAAACTTGTATTGAGCGTTGAAGATAGCTGTGGATTCGGCCGACTTCCCAGTTCACGCTGAAGCAAGGCCTTAAACTTTAGTAGAGTTGATTCAAATTTCGCAGGTAAATCACTAGATATGGATTCAAAATCTGATTCCTCTAAGCTAGTGTGAACCGCTTCAAAATTTGACTCTAACTTGGTGATCGAATCCAACAGCACACGTAGCTCACACGAATCCATATGACTTAATTTTTCCACGTCTAATTCGGCATATAACCTTTCAAGTCTGTCGAAAAGAGCTTTCGTTTTAAGCCTTAAATAAGTGACCTGAGATGCAGGCACTCCATCAGCATTAGATTCTGAGTTATTCATTTTGATACGTCACAAATTCACTTAAGTTATGCTCAATTCAATTCAATTCACAAGTTCAATTGCAAAGTTGATGCACAAGCTAATAGACTCACTAATGCACTTCCAATTTAGCTGCACCTTTTATATGCAAGCTCACTGTGTGTGTATGTTTGTATGTGTGTGATCTAACACAGCTATTTTCGGATTAGCGGGCCTTCTATGCAGACGCTGCACAAAAGGCGCCAACGGCGACGAACGAAGCGAACGATTAAAAGAGAATGAGAAAGACAAAGATAATGCTCGCACAACTGCATACACTGAATTATGCACCTTGAACAAAATGATTTGTTCACAAATGCTAATGTTTTACACTGTTGCGTTAGGATGAAATTGATTGTTAATTTGAATGCACTATTTTGCACAAATGTTTATAAATTTCACGGAGAAGGCTAATGTTTTACACTGTTGTGTTACGATGAAATTGATTGTTAATTTGAATGCACTATTTTGCACAAATGTTTATAAATTTCACGGTTGAGCGACGACGAAATAGATTAATAACTTTTAGCGCACTAAACGAACATCACGAAGTGTATAATCACGTCGGGGTCACCAAAATGTTGGAAGCTGCCAAGCTTTTTCGGCAACTCTGGCTCCAATCATTTACGAAGGCACAAAATAAAAAGCCAATACGATTTAATTTAGCTTATTATTTATTAATTTAATGCCGAGTCCGTGATATTTGTTTAGGCAAAGTTAATTGTATGCGAAAAGATAAGAGAGATGTTGCGCGCTTGCAGACAACTTTCGTACAGAATTAGAGAATTTAAAGAAACAAAGTTACAAGTATAAGCAAGTAAAAGGAAGGCGAAAATTACATATGTATGTCTGTTATGCTTTCTTATGTGTATGAGTGCATTAACAGCGAATGAAATGATATAGAGAATGGACTAATTTAAGAGAAACTTATTTAAGAGTATTTATTAGCTGCTGCGCCGAACATAGTGTGTGTGAGTGTATATGTGTGTGTGTCAGGGGGAAACGTGAGCTGATATATGTATGTGTGTATGTGTGTGTATGTGTGTGTATGTGTGTGTGTGTAAGTGGGTGCTTGAGATTTTGTATGGTCGCACAAAACACATTAGTTGAAAGTACTGACCAACAAAGCCACTAACAAGCTGTTGGTTGACTTCCCACACATACACACATACACACACATATATACATATACATATACACCACACTCACACAGCCAAACACATCTTGCACTGCAATTACATATTGAAGTGCCATTATGTGTGCCAAAATATTTGCCTGCTTTCACCTCGTTTTCTCTTTTGTTGTTCAGCTGAACATTTTGTCGTTTGCAAAACTTTTTTAATCAAATCATTTAAATAAATGAGAATTTAAATTAATATACAAATATTAAAGTATACTTATATATGTGAGCGCATAATTCTTTTGTGCTTAAACAGAAATAACTTTAACTTAACTTTTTTTCTTTATTATTATTGCAAAAGGGGAGAAAAAAAGAATTTTTTATTATCTTCATAAACAATATCACACACGCAGCGAAAACTGCAAGTCAGTTGCTTAAACTTATTATTAATGGAAATTCTTTGGATATATGCTTACGTGCATATATACATACAAAAATATATATATTTATATATTTATTTTATTAATATTTTATTATTATATATTTTTATATATTAATAAAATAAATATATAAATATATATAAATTAATAAAATATTTATAAAATTGATTATATCTCTCATAATTGAAAAACAAATTGTTTCTAATATAGTAGTATTAGTGACTTAACTCATTCTAACTAAAATACTATCAACTACTTGTATTCCTTTTTATGAAATTCCTATAAGCCCTTAGCAAATGTAGTACAAAGTTTTATTAGGATAACATAAGAGATTTCCAAAATTTTCCCATACTCTAGCTTATATTTTTCTTTCACTTCTGTATAATATTTAAATGCATTCAGCAAATGTGGTAAAATGCATACAAATTATTCGATTTCGGTCTTGTTTTATCTAATTTAGATAAAGTCTTAACCTTGGCTAACAAATCTTTACAAATATTTTATTTTTACTTGCCTTCATTTAACAAATTTAAAACTTTATAAATACTTGATTGCATTTTAAATTTCATTTAAATATACATAAGTAGCCGTTGTAAAATATGTACTTATATATATGTTTTTTTTTTTTACAAATATTTTTCTTTGTTATTATTCTTGGCTCTTTAATCCACATAAATTGTTGTTTGTCCTGTTTTCGACTTATTGTCTTGTCTAAATATTTATGCTTATTTATGCATATTATATATATATATATATTTTTGTTTTTCTTTTCGTTTTCGTTGCTGTCAATTGCGCGTTGTTGTCGCTCGTCTATTGATGCCGTGGTAGCCATTTTGTTTGGCTGTCTTGCGGCTGGTCTCCTTGTTGCCGCCGCCACCGCTGCTGCTGCTGCTGTTATTGCTGGCCGTATCTACATCCGTTTCCGCTACAATTGGCGGACCCCATGACACTTGTCTCCGCACAGTGGGCGCCGTTGTCGCAGTCCCTTTGCGTCGCTTTGTGCCCTGCTGTTGAAGTGTTGCAGCTCTTTGTAGCGGTTGCCGCTGTGGCAACGGCTGTTGCTGTTGCTTTTGATTTTCATGTTTCTGCTGTTGCTGCTGCTGCGGAGATGTTTGGCATTGCATTTTATTAAAAAACGTTTTTTGTTTTCTTTTTTCTTTGCATTCTCTGTCGTTTCACATATTCTTTTTACATATTTCTCCACGTTGCATATGCTTTAATTAGTTTGGATGCTAACAACGCTGTTGCATGCAACGTTTTACAGTTAACAGCTAGTTGGGATTGCTTCATGCATAGCTTTTAATTAACATGCTGAGCACAATACACTACTCGTGCTTCTATTCAGCTGGCTAGCATTGTTGCTGGCAAGCCAAACGCATACGCGGAACTTGGATGGGTAGATCTTACCTAAGTTTATAACTTCTTTTTAAAAAAGAATTCTTAAAAGTGTTAATGAAATCGTTAATTGGCAATTGAAGTGGGTTGACAATTGAATAGAATTTTGAATTTAGCTCAGCCCAATCCATATATTTGTTCTATAGAATATGCATTTTATTCATTTCACATACATCGATTCGAGTCAAAAGGCTTACAAAATGTTCTCCTCATATGGGCGAGATCTTGGCAACGTTTAGGTAAGCAAATATTGTTTTCAAATTAAGTTCACTTTCTTTTTGCACTTTTGTTTTACTTGCTTTTTTTCCCATACACACACACCCACAGCAATTAGAAGTTTTTGTGCAGCTTTGAATCGATATCAAATTGATTTTCCAATGAAATTTTTGTTGACTTGTGGCGGATTGCGCATACGCCGCCTGTGCCAGCGCTTGTGTTTGCCTGTTTGCATTGGGTGTATTTGTTTATAAAACTGTGGGCTTCTGTTTTAATTTACACATCATTAGCTAGACTTTTTGCCTTCATTAAGATTTATAGAAAAGTTGCACAAGTGTGTGTGTGTGTGCTGCTGTGAGTTTCTGCTTGAGGTTTTTTTTTTTTTTTTTGTATTTGCATTCTAAGCTCGTAATGAGTTTCACCGCAACATTGCGGCAAACTGGCAAAGTGAAGTGCGTGCTGCATTTGTGGCCAAGCCAAATGAACAGTTAGAACAGCAGCAGCAGCAGCAGCAGCAGCAGCAGCAAGAAAATGCAAAGAAGCCGTGCCACAAAACATTTTGGCATCAAAAGAAACTAGGCAGGCATACATGCAGCGGCAACGGCGGCAGCAGCAGCAGCAGCAGTAACTGCAGCTACACTTGCACTTTTTTCTTTGCTTAAACAAAAGTCGCTCAAAAAATACACCCCGAGCTGCTCTTGGTCCTAGCTGGCAGCTGTAAGCGAAACTTTTTGATTTGCTGTGGGGAAAATGGAAACTTTTTGGGGGATGCGCTTCAATTTCGGTTGCTTTGCAATCAGGCAGGAAGAAGGCAGCGTCGACGGCAAACGCCGCAAGTCAGGCGGAAATGGAGGAGTAAAGAGAGAGAGAGAGAGAGAGAGAGAGCACTGATGGGTGTCAGGGGTCGAGCTGCAGCACAATGCCTAGACAATGGCGCACGCACTTTGCTAGAACAAGTTTTGCCAAGACACAATACCCTATCAACTGTGGCAAAGGGTAGTTAGAGTCTAAACAAAAATGACATACAAATTAAATAAAGTTGAAATCAAATTTAGGTCTCACCATATATAGAGTAACTGTTAGTCGATCACACTTGGTGACTTGCAAATGTCATGACTATGCCAGATTTGAATGCAGCTCGCAAAGAAGCTGAAGCTTCGAAGATTTGCAATGCGAGATTCGAGATTGCAAGCGACTAGTCACAAAATTCAATTTGGCTGCAGCTTAAGTTCAACTCTGTGAAAAGTACATGCTAAGTAAGCTCAAAAGTAGAAATGTCCCCCCGCACCCCCACCCGCTGCCCGCTCAGAAATAAAAAAGAAAAACTTTCGACAGACACTTTTGACGCTACGAGCTATATAAAAGCCAATAAGTTCAATATTTTGCTTTTAGATTTTGGCAGGAGATGGCAAGAGTATGTGAGAGAGAGAGAGACAGAGAGAAAGAGAGTGTGAGAGAGAGTTGTTGTTTTTTCGATTCGTGCTGTAAAGTCGGTTGCAAAGTTTCAAGTTTTGTAACATTGCCATGGATTTGGTTGGCTCAAGTTGCCTCTTTGTCTCGATTTCTATATACATATATGTGAATGTATATATAAATCATGAAACATGGCACGATATGGCAGGTATTTGTGCTACATATGAAACTAAGTTTCAAATCGAAATAATATTGGTATAAATTTGTGATTTGTTATTTTGGTTTTAGCTGCGGCTTTGTCTGTTCTCGGTTCCTTTGTTTGGCTTGCGTTTTTGTCTAAAATTATTTTTTACAAAAAAGAAATTTTTCTCTTATTTTGTTATTGTTGTTCGTTTGTTAGTTTCGCCTCAACGCATATTAATTTTGCAAATGTCTTGCGCAACAAAAGGGGCAATTGCAATAAGCTCCACAAATGCAGTTCAATTTACGTGGCTTTGCGTTGCCATTGAGTGTGCAGAAAGTTAAATGTGGACAGTGGAGTGAAGTGAAGTGATTTCGGATAAAGACAGAAATATTGAAAATAAAGATGAAGTGATATTTTAAAGATGCAATCGAAGCATTCAGGATTGATTGATGGCAAAATGTTATATTCCAAATATAATCTTAGAAGAATTTTTAACATTGATAGAAGAGTTGTTTAGTTTATGAAGCTGTAAAAGAATCTATTTCAAAAGATAGTTAAACCCTTGCCACAAATTTTAACTAAATTGACTCTTAATTTATTTGCTAGAATATAAAACTGACGAAAGTAAAAAATATTAACTGAGTTATGTTATCTGAGTTTTTTTTTTTTTTTTTTATTTTTTTATTTTTTTTTTTTTGCTGAAAATGCGATACAGATAATTGCGGGCTCTGCTGATAGCATATTATTATTGATTATATCTTAAGGAACTTTAAGGCTTGACTTACTTCTTGAATGAAAGCTTAAGGCTAACATTTGTCAAACTAGAAACAAAATTTCATAATCTTAACTCAATTGAAAGCTAATTGAATACAAGTTTTTCTTGATTTCGCACTTTTAATGAATTCGATAGATTTTGTTTTCGACATCCTTTGCCCCACTGTGCCGCATCGCCTTTTGTGCAGCGTTTTTTCTATTAAATAACATTTCAGACAATTGTGCAACCATACCCCACATCCAACAACACACACACACACACTCACTCGCTTTGTGGCTGCAGGCTTCGGGCATAAGCATTGCACGAATTGGCCAAAGCAACTGTCTAAACCACAAAAGCAAACTGAAAAGAATTTGGCCAAAATCCAAATTGTAAAAACTTGCATTTCAAAGTGGAAATTAATTATGTATTTGTTAACAAAATGCTATTAAATTAAACGTTCGACTTTCATCGAGCGAACAATAGTCTGCATTTCTGTTATACTTATGCTTATTAAATTATTCATATTTAATTAAACGTGCAAAAGCATTTTAACAGCAATCTGCATTTTTCAGCTCGCAAAAAAAAAAAAAAAAAAAAAAAAAAAAAATAGAAAAAGAAAAAATTTTACATTTGTCACACAATAGCCGGCAGGGGGACGAGCGTCAATTGGTATGCGATTGATTTTCAGCTGATTTTAATTAAGCAATCGCATAATAAGCGCACTCTTTTTTTTTTATAAATTTTAAATCAACAACAATTAAAACAACACGCATAAATACACACAACAGCATTAAATTACGATTATTAAAATAAATCGTAATAATAATGCTGCATGGATACCCATTAAAGAGAACGCTAAAAGTGCGTACAGAGAACTTTAATGAAGGTGGATGGCGAATTAAGTAAGAGAGAGAGAGAGAGAGAGAGAGAGAGAGAGAGAGAGAGAGAGAGAGAGAGTAAGGAGGGAAGATAGACAAGATGGGGAAGAGAAAGAGAAAGAGATAGAGATATAGATATAGATATAGAGTATATAGATAGATAGATCGATAGATATATAGATAGAGAGATTGATCGATAGATAGAGAGATTGAGTAGATAGATAGATAGATAGATCGATAGATCGATCGATAGATAGATAGATAGATAGACTAGATAGATAGATAGATAGATAGATAGATGAATAGATAGATAGATAGATAGATAGACAGATGGAGTAGTATTCGATTTGGTATGCTAGCCTTGATTACAATTCTATTCAATTCACTTCAATTTCTATTGTAAATGAAACAAATATCATTTGATTTTTAATGCAAAATCAAAGCATTTATATGAAGGGTAATAAGGTGAAGTTGATCAACTGCCATAATAAAAATTCATATACATTTTATCAAGCAGCCTACAAATTCAGTATAATTGAGGGAATAAAATATGAAATACGAAAACATATTCAACCGATAAATAAATTGCAATCGAAAGAATCAAGCAGAAAGGTAATGGAATATTTTTTAAAAAATTTGGATGAAAGATAAGAGAAGAGTAGGTTATTACCCTTTTGAATGTAGCACACAGGCCTTAAAAAAACGTTGTCAGATAATAATTATAGATGTAGATAAATATATCATATAATTTAGGGTATCTGCTGTTCAGTCACTTGCCTTCACAAAAGACAAACAATGATAAAATTATGCACAAGTTTGCTGGAAACAAAAATTGAAGCGAATAGCGAAGAAAATGTTTGATTTAAATTTCATTTGTATTGCTTATGTATTTATTTGTTGATATTGGTAAATTAAAATCAATTTAATTATTCCATATTCTCGCAAGTCGTTTAAAACTCAAACACACACAGACACGTTCATATTTAATTTGATTATATACATAAGATTAGGGGCAGATTAGGGTGTGGCCTGCACTTTATAAGCTGCCTATAATCCAATGTATATATTTATATATTTTTTTTGTATGGCATAACAAAATACAGAGAGCTAATAAATTAAGGCAGAAATCGGATTTATCTTCATAAAAGCTAAATTAAAATAATTTATGTAGACTATTCATGCTGGGTAAAGTCGATTTGACATGTTTCAAAAATGTATAATGTATAATCTGGATATATATAATTATAATAATTAAATATTATAAATGATTTATATAATGTTATGTATGATATGTTTGCATAGTCAAGCAAAAAGGTTTGATATTATATTTTAAAACATATTATGATATTTGAATAATGTTTATGATTTTGGTATTTTTGTTGTTGTTATAAATAATATTTATGATAAATTCTTAGAAGTAATAGAAATTTTTAATACTCTTGCAGATGGCTATTTGATTTTTTGAAAAAAAAAAGGAATAATTTATTTTATATATTTGTATATATAATAAGTATAAATGTTATGGTCTTAGTAAATGGCAGATTTTGTATTTCGTGCTAGTTCGTTCTAGTTCCCAAATATTTTCACTTAACAAATTCTTATATAAAAAGTCTATTAAACATTTAAAAATCTAAATCAGAAAAAATCAGAATCTTATCAATAGAATTCTCAAAGCATAAGTTTAGCAAATCAAATTTCAAGCATTTTATATCTGCAAGGGTATTGAAGTTTCGGCAAGCCGAAGCAAATGCTATCTTATCGTAGTTATGTTCAGGCAGGTCACAAAGATATATTTGCCATGCTTCATATTCCAAATATTGGTTTTGTATGCATTATGTAATATGACATGCTGTTGTTGGATGGTGTATGTGTGTGTCTTTTTGTTGTTATATACATGGGCGTGGCTGGGAGGTGGGTTACTTGGCTCCTTTTACAGCTCATGCAAGCTCGTCTCACTAATTGTGACGAGGGGCGCCAATTTGCTTAAATTTTGGCTTACCGGCAAAGTCGTTGTCGTTGTTGTTGGTGTTGTTGTTGCTGTTGTTGTTGGTGTTGTTGTTGCTGCTGCTCCTCCTGCTGCTGCTGCTGTTGTTGCTGCTGCTCCTCCTGCTGCTGCTGCTGTGGATTCCGTGGCATCCGTCTGACCATTATGCATTCCTGGCATTTCTGTTGGCTCGTCAACTGCAATGTTGTAATGTCATATTTTGCATGGCTTTTAAAAAAAATAAATTTACATGACGCACCATTTGTGGTGGCCGGAGTGGCAGCTACAGCCGCAGTCGTAGCGTTGGCCGTATCCGCATCCGTTGCAAGGTTAAGCAGCTGCTGTGCTTCCTGCAGTTCCTTTTGCACTTCAACTGGCTGCTCTGTCACCTCCAATTGCTGTTCTTCTGCCGCCTCCTCTTCTGCGTCGTCGTCCTCCTCCTCCACCTCATCGATGCGCGTTGCAATGTCGCCATTCTTTGTTGCCACCGTTGTGGGTGTGGCTGTAGGCGCATTCCCATTCTTCAAGATGCCTACCAAAGGCGTACCGTTGCCCGGCTTCTTATCCTCTTGCGGCAGCTGCAGCAGCAGACAAAGGCAGTTGCATATAAATCTCATTATATAACATACACACAAAAACACACTCAGACTCACAAACACACACACAGACATTGTCATAGTTACAGCATGTTGCACTTACCGCCTTGTAGCTATATGGTGGCATCGCGCTGCCTGCTTTCATGACCGTTGCAGCGGCAGTACCTTTGACACCTGGCGATTCGTGCATTTTGGTTGCCTGCTCCTTGGACCAAATGATATCCTCGTCCGTTTCGCGCTCGATGCGCTTTTTGTAGGCCAAATGGCTGCGGTATACCTCAAGCAGGCAGCACACAACAATGATGACAAACACACTGGTCAACGTTATGAACAGCACCTGGGTGGAGTCCTCCTTTTTGTCCACATCATAAACGAATTTCGAAATATAGGGTACACGTTGCGGCGGCTCTTCGACCCAGGGCTCCGGTATCTAGCGGATCAAGGCAGAATGCCATGAAGTCATTAGGGTACTACTAATGCTACAACTATTACTACTACTATCTACTACTCCCAACCCAATGCCCTTCCCCTTTGCCGTACTTACCATGCTCACATTGACCATCGGCTCCTGTGTGGGCTGTTCGCTCACATCGAATTTGGCATTGCATTGAGCGCTGCGTAGGCCCTGCGGATTAATGACGGTTATATTGTCGGCGCCTGATTTGGTAAACAGCATATATTCCTCAAGTGGCTTCATAATGTGCTCATTCACCTGAATATAGATGTCTGCAAATATAGATATATATATGTATATAGGCTGAGTATGGCTTGAAATTTTCATTAGTATAGGTCATTAATTCTAATTGTAATGCAAATGCGTTCCAAGTTAGAATCCATGTTGGAGTTCGAGCAGTGGGACGTAGCGACGAATCGGATTTTGAAGTTGGACTGTACGCTGGACTGTGTATTGGGTCAAAGTTCAAGTTTGGGGGCTGTGACCATTCGTGCATGTTTAATGCCTGGTCGAAATAAGCAATAAAATTTTTAATACCCAAACTTAAGTGCTAAATGTGTGCGTGTGTGTGTGTGTGTATGCGTGAATGCTTACACTGCCCAACACAATTGTTTAACTAGCAGCTTAAGTTCACTCGACCATAAAATTTAAGCATCTACTTTAATGTCAGAAATAATAAATCATAATTTGCTATCTACTTAATAAATTTGTTTGCTGCAGTCCAAAATTGAATTATGTGCACTGCACCAAAAAGAAAAAATAAATAAATAAAAATAAAACAATAAAAAAAAAAAATATATATATATAATATCATAATAAATAAAAATTATATTAAAAAAAAGAGAGTAGCGAAGACTTAATACCCTAACTTATGCAAGACTAATTTGGAATACACTTTGAAATTACTTTTATTTAAGTTTTCTTTGCTTTTATGAGATATTATTATCTGGTATACCTTAGGATATAACCTCTACTATACTTATGTAAGATATGCTAGTAATATTTTAATAGCTTGAAGATATATTTGCTCTGCATACACAGCTCTCTGTTACACAGTTCTCTAAAAATTTAGAAAATTCTCTAAGCTTACAAGTCGAAAGATTGTTAATCTGTTTGAGCTCAATGGCTAAGAAAATTGATTACAAAAAGAGAAAAAATCTTCTTGGATTCCTGATTTTAATGAATAATATAGGCTTTAGGTGTAAATTGAATTAGCGTATTATATAGAATCAGTTTGAAAATCTTAAAAAAAGACCATTTAAATATTTGAACTATTTATACATATCATATTAACTATTGTTCTGATATTCAATTTTTATTCATACTATACAATTTTTTTTTGAAAACATTATTTAACAAAATGAAAATGCCCTCTTCCAGCCACAGCACAATGAGAAATATAACATAATTTATATATAATATAATTAAACCGTAAATTAACTGATTGAAAGCGATTTTAATGCCATGCTCAACATGAAAATGAAATTTGTATTATACCAAATACAAATAAATCAAACAATTAAATATGTTATTTAATACGCGGCCTATTATGAAACATAATACCATTATGTTTCTGTTGGCTTTCAGAATTAACAATAATTGGACGATATTATTTTTCATTTGAATAGGAATTTAATTTCAGTTATCAAAAAGTAGTTTTAATTTAAATTCGATTTTATTCGAATGAATTTTGATTTTTCAACTTTGAATTGATATTATGGATATTTGAGCAGGTATTGGAGGGCAAAGTTTTTTGCAAACTGAATTTTGGCTAACAGTGTGCTGTGTGGTGGTGGGCGGGCGGGGTCTTGTTGGCCCTGTTTATGGCCATTGGCAAACTAACGCGCATCGATGGCGCTTTAATGGGGCACGTTTAACGGCTGCAGCATGTGCTTGCATGAGTTGCACGTATGTGTGGGCGGAAGGGAGGCGTGGTTAGCGTTAAACTAACAGCTGGCTAGCTAGCTAAGTGACAAAGAGTGGAAGAGAGAGGGAGAGAGAGAGAGAGAGAGAGAGAGAGACAGGGCAGGGAGTTGAGCATTTTAATCAAAGTGCTGGCCGCTGCGGTTGCCTGTTGTGAAAGCAGCAGCAGCAGCAACAATTTAAATATGAGCCACAGTAAATCTTGAGCGCAAAAACTGACAAAATTTATGGCAACGGCCACGGAAATGACTTTTTATGGCAGCGAATAAATTTAATTTTTGGTCAACAAAGTGCTGCAGTTGAACCCCCGGTTCGCTTCCCTTTTGCTCTCCTCTGGCTTCCTTTTGGATAGCTCCTGTTTCTCTTCATAAACTTGCAGTAACTCGCTGCAGCCGCTGGGCGTGGCACTTGATGAGACCGCATAGCAACAACAATAACAACAACAACAATAAGTTGAGTATGTAACAAAAAAAATCAAGGAAAAGTATGTCGTTGAGATAGACTAGAAGACATCCTGCATAAAGTCAATTTAGAGATACTTTAGAACTTATTTTTTCTACTACTTAAACAGCTGCAAGAGCTTGACGACAGTCAGGCAGGCATTTATCAATAGATATTATCTATAGTGATAAGAGCTGCCCACATCATACCCCAATAGCTTCACCGTATTTACAGGATATAATTAATGGCAAAGCAAGCTCAAATTTATGACTCCTGACACTTGACTCCTGACTCCTGGCTCTGACTTGCCATTGGCCACAAAGGACACCCCATGGAACTCTTTTAACAATCCCCCATCCTCCGCCCTCACCTCCTACTACTACTACTACTCACTTGACAGGCAACCACTGTAGCTTTTAAAGATGGCAAAGCGTGAATCCGTTGTATTAATGCCGCCGATCTGTGCTCGATTTGCGCCCTCATCCGGGCTGCTGGTTAGTGCGCGCGCCGCAAACGCCGTTAATGGCACCAGTTCACGATCAATGTAGAGCAGCGCCTGAGTGCCATTGCGTTCATAGTAGACCGAGTGTCGTGCGCTGTTCAGGAAATTCCGGTCAATGCGTGCGCCCACCGTTTGGCCACGTTCGCGATCCTCCTCGAACTGCAGGTAGCCATCCGATGTAATGGCCAGCAGCAGATAATAGCTGCGTTCAGCAGCTGTCTGCAGCAACAGCATAATGCGATTAGCGCGTCGCAAATCGAACGAGGAGAAGGCCAGCTGTAGGCGCACATAATTAACACTGGCCGTGCTGGGCAGTTCGAATTTGCGCTGCAGCGTGGACTCGCCACTGAAATCGGCACCCTTCTCCACCGAACAGAACTCGCCCAGAAAGCTGGTGTGCTCACAGTCGCACGTGGACATCTGTTCGGCAAAGTGTTCCTTGCAAATGCCACCGTTCTTGCAGGGCTCTGCATCGCATTTGATTTGGCAATTGGGCAGAACGCCATCCAGAGCTAAGGAAATAGAGAAAAGTCTATTAAAAAGGCTGAAATATTGTATATTGAACACTAGCTAGACATAGAAGAGATATGGAAGTATATGTATATAGACATACATAGATCTTCAAACTATCGTCAGATCAGTTAGATATAAGATAGAAGACTTAGGTCAGTTAGATGGAAGACTCTTGAATGAACAGCTTCGACGCACTCAGTTCAATGGACAAACTTTGATTTGCTTTTACGTGAATCAGTCCAGTCAGTCTATATAAATGAGTTAGTCTATATATTCAGTATTTCATGTGTAAGTAAACTAAGCTATACCAAGTATTGTGTGTCGATCATTAATCAGTTACATATAATATGTATAATATGTACATATTAATATGTATGTATATCATATGCTAACATATATATAGCGTCTATGCTGAGTAGAGTAATAAATAGTTTCTTGGTTTTGTGGTTACACTCAAACCAGTTACTTAATCGTATCAATGTTGGCACACAATTTCCGCGGCGTGTGTGCATGTGTGTGTGCGTGTGTTTGTGTAGGGTCACATAAATCATACGCCGTGTAGGCAACGGCATTTGGCCTATCGCATTGGTATTAATCTTGGCACACCAAGTGGAGCCTGGCCTCAGCTTAACAGGCGCAGCACTCTACGGAAATTGCCTGCATATTAAGTTGCACAGAGTGGATAGAAATGGAGACTAAATGGCAGCCCAAAATAGATTTGGGCTCGGTATATGTGTGGTTTTCGCTGTGTGTGTGCGGTTCTGCCTGTGTGTGCTTTGGCTTGGCCCGCAAAATTGCACTCAGTGAAAATTGATTTATACTCGGTACTTACTGGGCGCTATATTCCTTTCATTGATTTCCGCCAAGTCGATCAACTGGGCGCCAATTTTGAGGCCGCGCACACAACCGATATAGCCTTCGAGCGCCGGTGCATCCACATTTGGTCGCAGCAAATTTGCCGGATCGTAGCCACCGACATGGAATTGAAAGTACTCCGTTGGCGGTGCGGGTGGACGATGGGGCGACAGCACCTCTGCAAATAAACAAAATCAAAATGAGCTAACTAGCCAAAACACAGAGTAGTCGTGGTAGTAGTAGTAGTAGTAGTAGTAGTGTGGTTCACTGCTATTGGGCCTGGAATTGGCCACAAATCGAATCCAATTCGTGGCCCAATGCCAATGCGGAAATGACCGTTCATTGCTGTGGAATTTCAGATTCCATTGGCATTTCGCAGCTTAAGTTTGTCTAATTGAAATGTTTTGACTGCCATTGGAGCTACCCATAATGTCAGTTAACGCATTTAATTACATAAGTGCATATGTGTCTTGCTATCGGTTTGTAATCTCCCCCATAGTTCGGCATATTCACATTTGCAAATTTTCAACCTAGGCTAATTATGATTGATTTTTGGCATCGTTTGCCTGCTCCAATTGCCAATTGCCAATTGCCGGCAATTGTGTAGCTGCTGATTGATTGATTTACCATTTTGGCCGAAATTCTCGTAAATTGTGAAATTCGAGACGGCCCAGGTGGCAAGGTATTTGACCAGAGATCCCGTCTGGCTGTATTAATTAAAGTCTCTCTTTAAGTGCTGTTCAACAC
The DNA here is from genome assembly GCA_030914335.1 of Drosophila borborema. Lineage (NCBI taxonomy): Eukaryota > Metazoa > Arthropoda > Insecta > Diptera > Drosophilidae > Drosophila > Drosophila borborema. The sequence goes on from JAUESP010000310.1 coordinate 3,893,430, forward strand.
AATGTAAATTGTTTCAATTAATGTTTGACTAGAATACATTTGCCAATCATATTTAGTTATGACTATTGCTAATTTTCAATTGCATTTGAGCTTTATTGACTAAAGTGTTACATATTCAATTTAAATAAGCTTCAATGCATTGTTTGCTGTAATAAGTGTTGCATTGATATGTGAAATTAATATTTCCTTTTGGCATTTACATCTTCAATTTGTAAATGTTCAATAAATCTCTTTGTTCTTTGATAATTATTAATAAAGTCTAATGAATCGTTGTCATATGTTGGTTGAGTGTTTAATTGAAAACTTGATTCGTTGCTGAGCTCTTAATGTATCTGGTTTTGTACATCAAATCGATTTTGTTGAATAACACAGAAATATTTTACAACTTTATGCTCTACACATTTATTTGATATATAGAACATGATGCATATTTGATATTCTATTTTTATGCACATTGAGAAAAGGAATTTAGGGTATAATGATTGGAAGGCGACGTATGTAACAGAAGACGTGGCTAAGAACATGAAGTATAGATATTCTTGATGAGAGCAGTGAGTTGAGTCTATCTGAACGTCAGTCAGTTCGTATCGAGTATATATGTCATCTGTAAGTTTAGAATGATTGGAGCTATGAGCTCTTCTTGGGCTGCAGGGTATTAGCTAGTCTCATTTAGACAACACTTTCTGATTTTGTATATTTTTGTTGTGCATCGCATTTATTTTTGTAAACAGCAAATCGAACTTTTTCATGGAAAATAGAAAATGTTTTAAATATAATTGACATTCAATGTTTATCAAAAGCTAATCCAATGCATAGACGTGTATTTTTTTTATAAATATATATTTTGAAAACGTTTTCCGCATCAACAATTCAGATTCAGCGTCAGCATGAGCATCAGTTTTAGCTTTAGTTTCAGTTTCAATTTCAGTTTCAGTTTTATTAACATATGCTGCTCACAAATTTCAAACAACTATAAAGCAGCTGAATGTTTTTATGCCATAGTGGGAAAGTTTTGCCATTTCAATTGCTTTCATATAGTCGGTTTTTTTCTCTTTCTATTTTTTATTTTTTTGTGTGTCCTTTTTTCTCTCTATTTTTTTCGACTGTTTTATCGAGCTGAACAGGCACGCACATGCATGCATGTGTGTTGGTGAATAAAAACGAAAAAGAAAGGGAAACATTTCAAGTGCATATAATTTGGCGATCGGAGTACACGGATTTTCACAGTGTGTCTTTCCCTTTTTGTGTGTGTGTGTGTGTGTGTGCGGAAATTTTTGGCATTTTTGCAACTTTACTTGCTAAACTATTTGAAAATTTTCATGCTGCGCTTGGCGGCGCATAAAAAAACGCGCAGTGGAGTAATTGAGGCGAGGTTAGGAAACAGGAGCTGTCAGGCAACCAGCTAAAGAGTTGGCAGCAACAGGAGGACAGGAGCAAAGGCTTTGTTGGTTCAATAACCAAAAAAAAAAAAAAAAAAAAAAAAATAATAATAAAAGAAACAAAACGCAAACGAAAACAAAAGAACAAAAACAAAACGAAAGCAAACCAAACAATTGCTGACTAGACGACGCTAGGCAACCGCCTGTCAATGCAGGGCTATGTGAGGGTTTATAGTCGCAACGCCGACGGCACTAGCGGTGGCGGTGGGGGCGGTGATGGCACAATTGTTTACTATGGTTGCGCCGGTCCCATAGGCGAATGGACACAGCGCGTTGCCAGTCTGCAGCCGACAATCGACCAGAGCGTTGCCACCATGTACGGCCGATTGCCGGGCGCGAATAATGCGAACAGCAACGGGGCTGGCGCTGCTGGAGTTGCACCCTCACATGAACGGATCAAAATTGGCTTCTGCACGGATCTGGACAAATCGGTGTTGGTTAACAACTTTGAGAAACGCGGCTGGAATCAGGTGAACGGCGACGATGATTGGCATTTCTATTGGGCCGGCGTGCAGACATGTCGGAATATCTTCAGCGTGGACAGCGGCTATCGCATGCACGACAATCAGATGATCAATCATTTTCCCAATCACTATGAGTTGTCACGCAAGGATTTGCTGGTGAAGAACATCAAGCGGTATCGCAAAGATCTCGAACGTGACGGCAATCCATTGGCCGAGAAAACCGAATCGAATAACTCGAGTGGCACACGCTATCTCTACTTGGACTTTGTGCCAACGACATTTGTGCTGCCCGCTGACTACAATATGTTTGTGGAGGAATATCGCAAGTTTCCATTAAGCACGTGGATCATGAAGCCGTGTGGCAAATCTCAAGGTGCAGGAATCTTTCTCATCAACAAGTTGAGCAAACTCAAGAAATGGTCAAGGGAGGCCAAGGGCCCATTTCATCCACAGATTGCTAAAGAATCGTATGTCATTTCACGCTATATAGATAATCCATTGCTGATTGGTGGCAAGAAATTCGATTTACGTCTATATGTGCTTGTTGCCTCGTTCCGGCCATTAAAGGCATATCTCTTCAAGCTGGGCTTTTGTCGCTTTTGCACGGTTAAATACGATACGAGCGTGACGGAATTGGACAACATGTACGTTCACTTGACCAATGTGAGTGTGCAGAAGCATGGCGGCGAGTACAATACGTTGCATGGCGGTAAATGGTCTGTGCAGAATCTGGCACTCTATTTGGAGGGCACACGTGGCAAGGAAGTGACGGACCGTCTGTTTGGTGCGATCTCCTGGCTAATTGTGCACTCGCTGCGTGCCGTGGCGCCAGTCATGGCCAGCGATCGACATTGCTTCGAGTGCTATGGCTATGATATTATCATTGATAATGCACTGAAGCCATGGCTAGTGGAGGTAAATGCCTCACCCTCGCTCACATCGACCACAGTCAATGATCGCATACTCAAATACAAGCTGATTGATAATATATTGTCGGTCGTCTTGCCGCCAGATGGTGTTCCGGATGTGCGCTGGAATAAGGTGCCCACTGCAGATGCCATGGGCAACTTTGAGCTGCTCATTGATGAGGAGCTGGCCGCCCAAGATGAAGCGCAGAACAATAGCAACAGCTCCACACATACCAAATCCTCAAGGCTTAGCAGCCGTTGGAAGTGACGAAGGTAAATGCGAGCCGAGCTGCGTTGCTTGGTTCAGCTGTGAGTGTGGAAATAGCTGCTTCGTATTTGTCTTTCTTTTTTTTTTTGTTCTCTTTGTCTTAGTAATAAATATTTACACTGAACAAATTTTAAGTTAAACTATAATATATTGAATTGAATTATGTAGATCGCTATAGCTGAAGATGTTTTGGCATATGATATATTATTGAGCAATACAACTGCATGTTGGATATGATTTCGTCTACTTAATAAACGTTTACAATGAGAAAAAAAAAATGGTTGAGATGATGGAAATTTGTTGATGTCTCTTTCATTCAATAAATATTTTAAATATTTTTCCTGCGATGCTAATTACGCCATCTTCGATGATTTGAATAGTTCTACTCATGCCACTTACCCTTCTCTGGATTAATCCACGGCTTGTTGGCATACTCGTCCAGGAGTAAAGTGCCCCTTTCGATGCTTACGCTGCGCTGATTGACATGCATGCGTGTCTCCTGTTCGCCGCGTACAATTGCCACCTGTATGCTCTTCAGGTTGCCCATTAGTGTTTCATCTTGCAGAGTTAGATTGACAATCTCGTCGCCATAGTTATAGAGGAAGACAATTTCGCGGGCTTGACTTATGTAAAGATGCACAAAATTATTGTAGTGATCATTGGCATACATCACCAGGGAGTTGGTGTCATAGGTGCGCAGATTGATCAAGATGTCTTGACTGAGAATGCCCTTTAGTGTCTCGCGCTCGCCTTCAATGCCGTGCAGCAGTATGGCTGGCGTGGTGCCGACACTCAAATAGTTGCGCATTAGAAACGATTCTCGATTGATAAATGTGAGTGCCTTTTCATTGATATCTGCAAGGGTCAATGGTTAGGCAAGAGTTAGATTAGATTGTCTTTAAATTTGACTCACTTGTCTCGCAGAACTCGCCAATGTGTGCCCAGGGATTGTTGCAGACACACTTGAAGCTGCTCCACAGCTCCTTGCACTGGGCGCCATTGCGACAGGGCGAGGGCACACAGGATGGCTTACAGTCCTTGATAATCTCCGACAGGTGCACAGACATGTAGCTATAGATATCGAGTATTTCACCATTGACCACGAGACCGCGGAAGCAACCAATGAGGCCCGCCTTTACGGACAACTTCTTTAGCAGGTCACTGTCGAAAAAAAAAGAAAAAAAAAAAAGAAAACCAACAAACGAATGATAGAATATTGCTTGAGGATTATGTGTTATTAAGTGGACTGAGCGAGCTGTTCATAACTATTCAATAAGCTGGTCAAAGCGCAAACAAATATATTCACGTGACCCTTTTCCAACTGTTCTCAACTTTGCGCTGACTTTATGCAAATGAATTGAGGAACTGCTGAATGCTGCTCCGGCTCCTGCTTCTGCTCGGCGTTGTCGTTGTCGCGACGCCTTTGGCTTTTTACAATTTTCCACGTTTCGGGTAAATCGATGCAGACGACATTGGACTAAAGGACCAACAGCGCTTTCGTTGGGCCAACACAAATTTTCCCAATGTCTGCAACTTTATTCATCCATTGACATTTTCTGTTACTTTTTGAGGCTCTTTCTTTCTATCGACTGCTTCAGATACACTAGAAGAGGCAGAGCTGGCAGCAATTTGAGTATTTTTTATGCATACTTATAAACTGTAACTTAGTTTAGTGTCTGTCTTACAATTTTAATTATAATTGATATTTTAAAAACAAATTTGTAAGAATTTTTCTAAATTTTGTTGGTAATTTCCTGGTGAGAACAGTTCTATAATCTGTGGAAAAAGTTCAGTCTTAAATAAAATTCTAGTTAGAAATGTCCAATTAGATTTTTCATTTTAATTTCTTAGTATTAGTTTGGTGCATTTTAATTGCATTTTAATTTCTGTTGGGCTCTATCTAAAAACAGATTTCAGTTCGTCATTTTTTTCTCACTGGGTATAATTGAGATTTTATCTAATCGACCACTTTTCACTTTAGATAGAGTATTCAAACTTTTTTGCCAGCATACTTTTTACCAATCTCTCACTCTCTCTTTCTCTCTCTCTTTTTCGTCGTTTTTTTTCAGCTCGGCAATTTGCAAGTTTGGTTCGCTTTCAGCTTACATTTTTTTGCGCGAACCGAATCCTTACCCTTGATTTTCTGGCTGCATCGCCTTGCTTTTCCCCTTTTTTTTTTTTTCGTAGCCAACAATGAATTGGCCAATAAAATCTCAAGTGTAAGCTTTTGAAAATTAAAGTGGCGGAAATGTCTTGTTTATACGCGTTCAGTAGCAACTTCAACGCGAGTTGCAGCAGCAGCAGCAGCAGCAACAACAACAACGGAAAGTTGCTCAAAAAAATGTCTTTCTAAATTATGTAAATTTCATTACAAGTCACCGCAGCCGCCCTCGTTCTCGCCCTCACCGTTGTCTGCGCACAAAGCTCTAAGTAAAATTAAAATTCTTGTTTCAAATAAAAGAAATTCCCAACTTTCAACTCGCATTGGGGTTTTTTACTTCAAGTTTAATATACCCCGTAAAAGAAGTTATGAAAAGGGGTATTTAGTGAAGTGAGAGACATCAGAATGATTTTTTCAATCAAGAAGTTAGCTATAATTGATCCAATGTACTAGAGAGTGAATTTTAGGCTCTTTATACATTTTATCAAAATTTCATTATACAATTTAGCTCATGCTTAAATAGTTTCACGCATAGCTTCCACATTAGAGTACATTTCGCAATTGCTCTTCATATATTTAAAATCTAAATAGATTTCCCTACAGGGTATCTGCTCGTCATTCACACATACACACACCCACGCTCTCCCTCTCCCTCTCTCTCTGACACTCTCCTTCTCACTTTTATTTTCACTTTTGTTGCGATTTCTTTTCACTTTGTCGCCGCTTTGGCTTGTAATTGTTTGCTAAGTTGTGTAATTGTTCTTTAAGCGCTAAAACTTATTGAATGTTGCCAAACGAATTGGCCGGCAGGCAATAAACAGTGCAAGAGGAGAGCTCTTGGGCACAGCGTGTGTCCTTTGCCTATGTTAATTGCAATCAGTAGCTTTTAAGCTGTGCGAAGCTATTAAGTCATTAGTTTTTCAGTAACATGTGCAACATGCTCTGTGTGTGTGTGTGTGTGTGTATGTGTGCATGTGGCACATGTTAATTTTGCTGTAGTTGTTTTTTTTTTTTTTTTTTTTTTTTTTAGTTTTTTTTTTTTTTGTTGCACACTTTTGAGCTCTCAACGTCAACAGCAGGCTGGCAGGCAGGCAGACAGGCATTGCGCATACGACGCGTGCAGCGCCGGAGGGTGGTTGTAAAATGAAATTTAGCGTTTTGCCTTGCAAATGATGTGCCGTGTGACTGGCTGACACTTGGCTAAAAGGATTTGCACGCTGGCTGCCGGCCAAAAAAAAAAAAAAACTATATATATAGTGTGGGGGAAAAAACGAGATTGCACAAAATTAACGGCAATAAAATGAAAGAAATTTGACAGCCTATAGAAAGAGAGCGTAAGGGGGCAGAGAGTGGACGAGGCAGCGGGAGATGTAGTTTGTAGAACTCGACTGCATCGCAGCAATGTGTGCGGGCGGAAAACCTATTAACGTTGCAAACGCGCAAAGTGCGAAGCAATTAAGAATTTATTTAACACCGTCACAAGCAATTAAGCACTTTTCATTCATTCATGGCCGCGCTGCGACACACGCGACACACGCGACACACAGTGCAGACAGAAGGGACAGCAATCGGACAGTGACACAATTTCCCCAGTGACAAACGCTGCTGCTGCTGCTGCTGCTGCCGCTGTGTCCAGTTGCCCAGTTACCCAGCTGTCCCGCTGTTTGGGCAGGAGCCAAATAATTCGCATATTTGGCACGCCAGTTGTCTGCATTCTGGCAATGGCATCTGTCTGCATCCGTCGTATAATCGATGGCCATGCAAATGATCAACAGGACACTAGCGGTCACTGTGCTGCTGTTTCTAAATAACATGACACGCGGCACCGATGTCAACCAAAAAACACAAAAAAAAAAAAAAAAAATCCCTCAGCCGGTTACAGCCATCATTAGCGAGCCGTACTGCTCATTATAGTTGGCCAACAATTTAACAAGCAATGCATGCATGGCTCATAATTGTGTCATTTGACTCGAAATTAAAGAGTTTCAATACCATTTTGACATTTAATCAGAGTACTTTTTTATTTAATTTTATGTCTAGCTCAGTCCTCAAATAGCTGAAAGTTCTTAAAGAGCTCACACTGATTTTGGATTAGAGACAGAAAGCAGCTTTGAGTGTATCAGTCATAGAACAATTTTTTTGACCTATTATTCATTATAAAGCTCTTTTCAAACTATAAATAGTTTGCTTCGTGCCTGTAGCATGATATTATTAGATTTACCACGTTTAATAAGTAATTTTAGTGTGATTTAACATTTCCAATTGGAAACCCTGTGATATAACCTGCCTGTGATATAACACACGTGCCTGTTGGCGTGTGAAAGCATTATTATGAAAAGGTATTATTAGAGTTGAGATAAGCTGATCAGCACAAGTACTATATAAGTGATGGCTATGCGCATAACATTCATATATTTGAAATGCCAAAAATGATATTCAACAGCTGTGTGGGAAATAATTATTTGCTGCTGCTATTAGCTATCCTTGGCAGCTGTGAGTGCAAGGTATGTAAGTGAAGAACATAAATCACAAATGCACAACCGACTGAGAATATTCGCATAGCGTCGTTGGACCTATGAATTCCTAGATGTACAAGGATATAGTGAGGATAGGACAAAAATAAAGCCGGATCTTCGTGTCGAACGAAGGGGTCGACATCAGATTGGCGTCTCGGGCACCCTGGACTTGCAATACGATATTGACGAAACAACTATGGTGGGATATAAATGAAATGAGATTGGAATTTCATATATTACTATTCTAATTATGTAAGTCAGATAGAGTTTATTATATTTCAGAGTCCTAGCGGCAGTATAAGAGACTTAAGGAAATTGCCCTTGGCCTTACCGAAGCAAGTATTTATAAATATGAAAAGCGCTTACGATGATAACGCATTGAACAATTTGATCAACTGTACGAATCTGCCCCATTTTGAGGGTGATTTATTGCTACCCTGGCCGAGGAACTTGTACACATTTGATATGTGTAGAGGCGATTATGGAAATCCACCGGAAATATTATCAGAAGGCCTCTATAAGACAGTTATAGAATTTTCTGGCGAGGTTGTATGGAACGTGACGTTTTTTGTAATTGTTAAAACGCAACTGATATGATGGGGGATCATTAATTAATAATCCTTAATTAATATTAATCTAATTAATAATTAAAATATAAAAAAAAAGTCTCAAATCTCTATGTAGAGAGAAATAAAGAGTGAGCCGGACATGGTCACGAAACCCAATATACTCTTTTCACCTTGTCGAACGAATCGAATGATATTTAGATTTAAATTGAAATAAGTGTAGTTGCGCCTGTCATAATAAGAGTCTAATTAGCTAAACTGAATCATTTGTTGAATATGTTCATGCACTTAAATCAATTTTAGTCTCAGCTGTCATTTCCAATTGGAAAACATGTAATTAAACTATTTTTTGATGTTGTTCCAATAGGAATATATTGGCATGTTATGGAAATTGATTATTAGAGTTGAGATAAGCTGATCAGCATGAGTATATAAAACCGCACCCAAAGAGCACAAAATTTATTTATTTGATATACTGAAAATGGTATACGGCATGAGTGTGGCATATAATTGTCTGCTGATGCTATTAGCTATCCTTGGAAGCTGTGAGTGCAAGGTATGCAAGTGAAGAACATAAATAACAAATGCATAACTGACTGAGAATATTCACATAGCGTCGTTGGACCTATGAATTCCTAGATGTAAGTGAGATATAGTGAGGATGAGACAAAAGTAAAGCTGGATCTTCGTGTCGAACGAAGGGGTCGACATCAGATCGGCGTCTCGGGCACCGTGGACTGGCAATACGATGTAGACGAAACAACTATGGTAGAATATATATGAAGTGGAATTTGAATATGAAATATTGTTATTCTAATGCTGTAAGTCAGTTTGAGTTGATTATATTTCAGAGTCCTACCGGCAGTACAAGGGACTTAAGGAAATTGCCCTTGGCCATACCGAAGCAAGAATTTATATATTTGAAAAACCTTTACGAGGAAATCGCATTGGCCAATGCCCAAAATTGTACGAATATACCCCACATTGAGGGTAATATATTGAAACCCTGGCCGAGGAACTTGTACACATTTGATATGTGTAATGCAGACAAAGGAAATTTTCCGGATATATTAGCAGAAGGACTCTATACAATTACGTTCGCATTATATGGCGAGGTTGTATGGAACGCGACGTTTTTTGTAATTGTTAAAACGCAGCTGATATGATGGGGGATCATAGCTGATTTTAAAGCTTTGCGGATATTCGATTATTATTTTATTAATAATCAAAGTATAATAAAAAAAAAAAAGTTTTATTCATTCGTTTTAATACAAGCAAATAAAGCCTGTGCAAAGAAAGAAAATGTATACATGGTGGTAATTTGATTTATTTTTCAAGTTCTTACACTTCTTCCTTTATATGATATGGGGTAAATATAAATAGTATATATTTTTAGATGAGTGCTGTAGATATCAAAAGTCTCAAATCTCTATGTAGAGAGAAATAAAGAGCGAGCCGGACATGGTCACGAAACCCAATATACTCTTTTCACCTTGCTGAACGAATCGAATGATATTTAGATTTATCATAATAAGAGTCTAATTAGTCAAATTCAATCATTTGTTGAATATGTTCATACACTTAAATCAATTTTAGTCTCAGCTGTCATTTCCAATTGGAAAACATGTAATTAAACAGTGTTTGGATGTTGTTCAAATAGAAACATATTGGCGTGCGAAAGCCTAATTATGGAAAGTTATTGTTAGAGTTGAGATAAGCTGATCAGCCCGAGTATATAAAACCGCACCCAAAGAGCACAAAATTTATTTATTTGATATACTGAAAATGATATACGGCAAGTGTGTGGAATATAATTGTCTGCTGCTGCTATTGGCAATCCTTGGAAGCTGTGAGTGCAAGGTATGTAAGTGAAGAACATAAATAACAAATGCACCATTTACTGAGAATATTCCCATAGCGTCTTTGGACCTATGAGTTCATAGATATAAAAGGATATAGCAGCAATGAGACGAAGCTGAAGCCGAATATGTATGTCGAACGAGTGGGTCGACATCAGATCGGCGTCTCGGGCACCGTGGACTGGCAATACGATATTGACGAAACAACTATGGTAGAATCTATATGAAATTGAATTTAAATATGAAATATTGTAATTCTAATGCTGTAAGTCAGTTTGAGTTGATTATATTTCAGAGTCCTACCGGCAATACAAGAGACTTCAGGAAATTGCCCTTTCTCATACCGAAGCAAGAATTCATATATATGAAAAGCTATTACGATGATATCGCAATGGCCGATGGTATAAATTGTACGAATCTGCCCCACTTTGAGGGTAATATATTGCTACCCTGGCCGAGGAATTTGTATATATTTGATATGTGTCATGCAGACAACGGAAATTTTCCAGATATATTAGCGGAAGGACTCTATAAGTTTATATTCTCATACTCTGGCGAGGTTGTATGGAATGTGACATTTTTTGTAGATATAAAAACGAAGCTAATCTGAAGGAAGATCTCAGATTATCTAAGGGATAATATTATTGACAATTTGAATTAAATATATATAAATTTTCATTTGTATTTCTATTGGCTGTATGTTGTCAGCTCGAATTAATAACATTTGAAATCCATATTTAAAATCCGATTATGTTGCATTATATGCTATCAAGCTAAAATTGTGTATAAAATATATATGTAATTTAATATTCTTAATCTTCAAGCACTTCAGACCTCAACTCAATTAATTAGTTTGAAAGGCATCGCTGTAATAAGATCAATAAAGCAGTTTTCCAATAAATTGTTGTACATCATCGTGAGCGGAGTCTGTCTCACAAGGGATTAATTGAAAACCCATCAGTTTACTCTCACTCTCTTTATATGTCTCTCTTTGCTCTTCCACTCTCACAACTTTAATGTGTCCCGCTGCATTAAGGCAAAGTCTCGTCCTGTCTGCGTCAATATGTTGATTAACTCATTTATTTATGAGCTCGCACTGATTCCGCTTAATGGCTTACCCTGCAGACCGTTCACAGCAGCAGCGGCAACAACCTTGTCGCTGGCCTTATGCGACTCAAGTACATCAATATTTGTATACCCTTTAAGTGATGTGTTGACAAGTACTTCTACATGGGTTTGCTCAATTCTCAGAATTTATCTTTAGCTATTTGCATGTCATTTGCCCTATGGCTGGGTTTGGCCTCTCAATTGATTTGGCTTGAAATATTTATAGAGATTTTTAAAAAAATTTTATATTTTGTTATAGAAGTTCAAATACTTATTGATTGAGCTGTTTACTTTTTTAATGTAAGCATTGGAAAATTGCTTTAAATAGTTTCAAGGGTTATCGGAATAACTAAAAACATTTTCGCTTACAAATTATATAAACTGTTCGAAAAGATTTTTCTTAACTTGTAATGAGAACTACCACATATAGAGTATTTCATGGTCGTGTCCCTTAAGCTACTTTCTTTTCAGCTTCGTTTTTATTGTATTCGATGTAGTCAGGCTTGTAATTCTCGTGTGTTTTTCTCTGTATTTCGTTTTTTTTACTTTCGGATATATAAATTGAACTCCATAATTGGCCAACAGAAAGCAGTTCGGCTCGGTGCGGCATGGCGCTCGATTGGGTTACTGGGCTTGGTTGTATTGGGGGTCTATATATAAAGCGCAGCACTTTACCGTTAATTACTCTGCGTGTTTACCGCTCATCGAAATTTTATGAATGGTTCCCGGGTCGGTAGCTCTGGCGGGTTTGAGGTTAAGTGTAAATGTGTACACATTTTCTGCTTATATTTTATATCTCATTTCCTTCTTTTTTAAATTTGATTTTGCACATTTTTAATAATTAAACAGCCACACACACACACACATACTCACACACTCGAAGCGTAGCTCTTTGCTTGTTAAGTGTTTCAGACCAAAAAATCTCCTTCCTTTCGCTACACTCTATCTATGACTGTGCACAACTGTCTGTCACTCTTTGTGTGTGTGTGTGTGTGTGTGTGTGTGCTTGCCTGCAAAAAAAAGTTATAAATTATGCCAATCAAGCATAAGCGCGTTTTAAGTGCGCCAAACTGCCAAAGGGGGAAAACGCGTCGCTACTCAAATTGGGGGTAAAACAAAAAAAAAAAAAGCGCACGACCAACCCTCCCCTGGCTCTGGCCTTGTCCCTAGCCCTGGCTCTGGCTTGATTATTGATAATGACTTTGAAATGAATTTCCAGCGGGAAGTTAATTTAATTATGGCAATTCTTTTGATGCGAGTACTTTGCGGATAAAAACAGTATCCACAGCAGCCAGCTCTATGTGGTGCAAATGCCAGCGCGAAGTTGCCTTAGTAACAGCAGCAGCAGCAGCAATTGAATAACAGTATTAAACAATGTTTTGATTAATGTTTACTTTTACATTAAAATATATATGTATATATTTATTTTAATTATCTGTTATTAAGGCTTTTTTGGCTTACACAAAAGTTCTGCATTTATATTGAAAAGTAATTTCAAAAGTGTTTAAAACAATTTCTTTGATGGCTTATCATTCAGCTTAAAGCTTATGACAACTCTGTTAGTATTATAATTACATAAGATATATGTAATTGTAGCTATATATATATACATATATATAGCTACAATTACATATATCTTATGTAATTCTTAGCTCAGAAATGTATTCAAGTATATTCAACTAGTTGTCAGGATAATTGCTAGTCACGCCCGCAACTTAGCTTTAGCTGTCTCAAGCTCATCAGCAAAGAAAAAATATATAGAAATAGAGTGTGTGTGAGAAAGAGAGAGAGAGAGAAAGACAGCTAGTTAGCCCTTGGGCTAGACTGCTGCTGCCTTTGAGTATCTTTGATGACTCGACTGAGCTGTCGGGCTTTGCCCATTTAGTCGCGCGTTTATAATTAAAACGTAATTGCTGCAATAAATTGCACAAACCGCAATGGCCACTGGCCAATGTGAAGCAAATGGTGACCATTTGAGCGCATTCGCGAGTTTTTACACTGCGGTTATTATTACAGCTGCTGCTGCTGCTGCTGCTGCGTTGCAAGCAGCCATAAAAACGATTGGGAATGCGAGTGGTTCGCCCATTCCAGAGCTGATTACATTTAAAGTCCAACAGAACACTATATCAAAGGCTCTACTCACAATGTGGCGCCGCCAATGTACATGCTGCCCTCAAACGGTCCGAATTCCTCTTCGGGCAGCAGGTCGAGCATCTGGTAATCGGTGTTTATCATAAAGCGCACATGATATTGATTATAGTCTATCCATATTTTATGCCATTCGCCGCCATTTAACCTGAAAGCAATCCATATATATATATATCACTGAGTATGACTAAAGAAAGTTTAGAAAAAGATAAGGGAGAAGAGTTTTAGCTAAATTACTTTATTTTATAAAAAGTCTTAAGAAAGAGATTTAACTGTTTTGTTTTGGCATTTAAAGACAGACTGAATCTGCCTAGCTCTGGCAACTTATCATTGATGGTCTATAAATCAATCAGTTAGGCAGTCAGTCAATTGGTCCTTCAATCAGTTTGCTAGTCTTACATGGAACAGATCTCTGTGTTAGACTTACCGGCGATGCGAGTTAATCACCAGCTCTCGTGTAGTGCCCGTGCTTAGTGTAAAATTGAACGTCAGCTGGTAGTCGCCCGTCAGGGCCACCATGAACGAGGGATAATGTGCACGAATAGGTGGCTGGAACAGTAGAATGGCCTTCTCGCCGGTTGTACGGAATGAGAAGGCAATATCGCCCTTGCGCCAGCCAGGCACCTCAATATACGACTGTGATGTGGTAAAGGTGACCACATACTTTTGGGTATCTGTGTAGAAGAGATAAATAGAGATAGAGAGAGAGAGAGGGGGAGATATAGTGAATGCGTGGGCATTATCTGGCTGTTGCCTGCAACTCACTTGTCTCTACGCATTCGAGTGGTCCCAGCGTGATGCGGCCCTGAGCCTCATCGTCGAGGTCCTTCTGCTGCAGGAAATACATGTTGGTAATGCCCAAACTGTGCGGTTCCTGGTAGTAGCCTTCATCCGAATTCCATTTGTTCTCCTTCACATCGCAGTTGCATGATTGATTCGGGTCCACGCACGTCTTGTTGACGGAGCACGGGCAAGCGCCTCTGCGAGCATAGCCGCGTAACGGTTTAGTTCCCAAAAAAAGAACAAAAATTGGGCAAATATATTACCAAAAAAAATTGGAAAAAAAAATTGCTAGCCTAGCATACATTTGCATGCATTGTCGACAGGACTGACGGCAATTTGACGAGTCCACTTTGAATAGGATTCGAGAGTCTGGCCACTTGGTCAGGGTTAGTTTTTTTTCTTTCTTCTGTTTGCCCTGCTCTACATACACTTAAAGCGAGCATACCGCATGCTAGACTGCATTGGTGATATGCTAATTACTTAAATCTCTGTTGAGTATTAAATTTGTCGTAGGACTGCACAGACTTAAACTGGTTAAGAAATAAACTATATATATGTTTTCATGTGTGCCATGGCCGTTTCCGTTTTAGATCTACTGTAAGCTGGGAAACAAACAAACAAACGATGCTGTCAAATTTTGAATGAGTAAAGACCAAACTACGATCCAATGATAGATGGCCCAATGGGCTGCCTGGCCACAAACGCACACGTCAAACCGAAAGGAAAAACAAATAAGAAAGAAAGAAAGACTGAAAGCGAACTCCTTTTTTTTTTCCACACACATATGCTATACCCATTGAAATTGTGGAAGTAAGGTAGTGTGGCTTAGTGAAAAAAAGAAGAGTGAGCTTGAGAAACTTTAAGATATGCTAGCCGAAAAGAGTGAAGAAGTTTGAAATTCAGCTGAAATCTTTGAATTAGGAGATATACTCATATGCATGTAGAAAAGCTTATTGCTTTTCAAATACTAAATAATCGATATGCTACTGAATTTATGTAAAGGATAATTGCTAGTTGAGCACTTTAGTGATATTTCTATATGTTCGGCCTCTAACAGGATAGCGTTAACACACACTCAGACATATACACACACTCAGACACACTCTCTCATTCATTCACTCACTCACACCCGCTAACACACTCACAATTTGGTTGGTTTGGAATTGTACTAAAACGCATTTTGATATTTCTGACTGTAGCCAAGCAGAAAGCCATTCGTTCAAAGCAGTTGCACAGGGCATGAGCGAAAAAAAAATAAGGATTCTGCAAAAAAAGAACCAGCATAGCATCGAGTGCTGTTTAGGAGGCTCCAGAATTGATTTAGTGAAAGCGGAAATTAGTGACGCAGACCGAAACGAAACAAAAACAAAAGTAAAAGGGGGGAAAAAAAGTCGAGTTAAAATTGCTGGCAACAGCTGTTGCCTTCTTGCGCTGTGCATGATGTATTGTCAAAGTCCTAAAGGATGGCCAACCTGGCACCGCCACCTGCTCTCTGCCCTTCACTGCTCCGGCTATCTTTCATCTGTTTGAGCTTTGGCAGCGGCGCAAAGAAATTAGGCGTAAAGACTAAATTTGTGCACAAAGTCATTCATTTTAAAAAGGCAGCCATAAGAAAAATTACCCAAAAGTTGAAAAAGAGTTGTTCGACAATATGGCGGCAGTGCATACGCACACACACACACACAGATACAGGGAGACACTAATACACAGTTAGGGCATATGAGTGAGGCGCAGTCATAAACCTTATTAGCGCTGAGCTGGAAACATATTTGCCCGACATAAATACAATTCAGCCTTTTATGTCCACACACACATATACAAACCAATACACACATACGCATGTAAACTCTTTTGTGTGTGTGTGTTTATGCTTGGCTCTTGTTTTGCACTTTTGCAATTTTGTATTTTGCTTCATATGTTTTTGCGTTTGTATTTGCCATAAACTTTTTTGTGCCTCTTTAATATACAATTCCCAATGCGTTGGGCATAATGGCTGGATTGTTCAGATGGTGCTTATGAGGAATTTCCTTTTTTTATAGTAAATTCATAAAAAAAACGAAAGTAAAATCAATATATATATATATACAGAAATTGATATTTATAATGAAAATATGAAATAATAACGATTATGACGTTGATTAATCATAAATGAAATAATAATCATAAAAAAAAATGACAATGATACAGAAATGAAAATGTTGTGTAAGAATAACGAAAATGATCTTGAAATTCGATCAACAATTTTGATAACAGATATATCTAACAATAATGCTAATGTCAATTCAAATACCAGTACTTAGACTCAGTCTAATGCTGAAACTAATGAGACTATTAATAATAATGTTAATGCTGCTGTCTGATGTGAAATGAGTTATAACCATGTCAGACTGTTAATTTGACAAAAAAATATTTTCTATATTATATATATTATCGTTCATTTGTCATATATCTATAGAGAGTACTTAGAATTCGACTATTAAGACTTTTGTCTCTAACTTGTGCAGCATTCGCATGGGTTTTCAGCGTCATAAAATGTTATGCTCCAATGAATAGAAACAAATGCTCCACACATATAACTTAGTCAAGGGATTTTACGCAGTGAAACAGGCGTGCCATGGGCTGAGCACAATAAGTGTCCAGCGCTTAGAAGTAGGCAACAGTTTAGTGCATGCACACATATGAAAAATCAAATTTGAAGAGCTAAGCCAACAGCAGGCGGTCACTCGATGCTGGCCAACAGCAGGCCGTACAGCATGACGAATTACGCAACTGACATACAACACATACATACACACACACATGTGCAATTGATGCACGAGACTATGGCATAAAGATGACAATTGTAGACATAGCTTGAGAGTTGAACCCTGCTTGCTGTTGCTGTTGCAGTTGCAGTTGCAGTTGTTGTTGCAGCTGACACAAATGTACGCAAATCGAAGCATTATGAAGGCGAGTGTGTGTGTGTGTGTGTGGGTGTTTGTGGACTGCCATCCCGTGTGAATAAATATGTCAGTTAGCATTAAGTGTAGGCCTAGACGCTTATATTATACATGTTCGAGCAATTAATTTAAGTTTCGTTTACATTTGAAATGAAATGGACGACGACTCAAGAGGGCAAAGGTCTTATATGTATATATATATGCCTAACTATCAACCAACTATAACCAGCTGCCCAACAGCTCGACTGCCCAACTGCCAGCAGTTTGAAATGAAGGATTTATACTGTTGTATTACGGCACGTACACACGAGGCGAGCGAACGGGCGAGCAAGCGAGCTATCCACTGGAGCAGAACGGGCCACACAATGCACAGTGGCAGACCAACAAGTTAAGCAAATAGACTGCAACATTAATTGTGTGGCATGCGGTGCGCCAGGCAGAGGGGCAGCACTATATATATGCCGAAGTAGGCGCATAGCAGCAACAATTTGTGCATAGAACTGGACGAATGCCAAGCTGAGCACAGTGGCTAAATCAAAGAATTTATGAACAATATAATTTTTAACAAATATTTGTATTCAAGTATAATTAATTGGATGTAAATAATTCAACAACTTTCTAAGCCCTGAGATATTATGAATTTTATTTATAAATTAATTTTCATTTATGCTCCACTGTGAACTGTGTTTATTACTATAGAAACAAGGGGAATTATAGGGCCAAAACTCTTAGCGCATAATTATGCTTAACTTTTCCACGTCATCTTTTCTACGCAATTGCCCCACTGTGCATCACAAATTGGTGGCACGCGGCACACGCACGTAAATCACAAAATGCCACGCAATGACATTCAGAGTTGAGCTGGGTGAGGGCTGATGGGTTGTTGGGAGGGGAGTTATCGCTTACCTCTTGACATTGCCGAGAAAGTCGACAGTGAGATTCTTGGCCGACGATGTGAACCAAGTGGCCGAGTGCAGCTCCAGTTGAGCGCGATAGCAATCGTATTTGATGTACTGTGTACAGTAGAGTGAATGTGATATTAGCTCCTGCAGCATATGCGGCGAGAACTCTCTGTAGCGTATGTTGAAACTGAAATCTGTTTCACGCGCTGACCTCACATCCACTTGACTGGGCAAATTATGTTCCACAATTGTTTTCGTTGCATTCTCCAGGCTCTGAAAGTCGCACTTAACGTGAGCGGGCGGAAATACGCCATTGCCATCGATATCAATTAGATAGACATCGGATTTTGTGAAGCCCAACAGAGCTAACTCTTCGCAAGTCTTCCGATATTTGGTAAAGTGACAGTTCTTGCCAATGTAGCCCGTATGCTTGCAGTCGCAGGTGACACGATCATCCTTGACGAAACACTTGCCACCATGCTCACAGGTATTGGGTCGTTTGCATGGATCAATATAATTGCAATTATCGAGCGCCACTTCGCCAACAACGCGCTCCGTTTTGACCACATGCCGTGGCTCAATCAAATGGCCATTGATCTCGATATCACGAATGCAGCCAACCAAACCCATTGCCGCCGACTTGAGGCTGCTGCCAATGATGAGTTTGTCGCCAATGTTGAAGGTTAGCCCGAACATTTGGCTGAGCGTATGGCGATAGTCTACCGTAAAGCGTATCTCGCCATGTTTATAGTCCAGTTCGACGCTATGCCAGGATGTGGCACGATTGATTTTAATCGTTGTCGAGTGCGTAACATTGTTATTGACATCGGGCACCAGATCGAAGCTCAGCTTGTCTGAGCTTAACCGTATCTATGCGGGTGTATGGTGTGTGTGAGTGTGTGTGCGTGTGTTGGTTGGCCAGCGACAGCCATTTTGTAATTTCCGTTAGTTTTACATTTCCGGCGCACGTTTTATCGACAGTTAGGGCCACAGTTGTCATCGCCAAATGTTGCACGTTGCACGCAGGTGAAGGCCCCCAGCATTAGCGTGTTACCAAATATTAGTTTTGTCATCGCAGCACATGTAAAATACGCACACACGCATACACGCATAGGTAGATAGACACACGAGAAAAATACAAAACTCTGTTAGCATTAGAAGTTCAAACTGAAAAATAAATCAAAATTGCCAAATGCCCACAAAATCCACAGCGTGTAGTTTACACACACACATGCTCTCTCTCTCTCTCTCTCTCTCTCTCTCTCTCTCTCTCTCTTTCTCTCTCTCTGTGACGCTCAGTCACGCACATATATCAATTTTGCCATGCCTTTGTGCATTAGCATCGCTTAAATCATATAACGCATACGCCACGTAGTCGAGCTGCGGATTTGCACTGAATGCATCAAAATGCGGCTTGAAAACCAAAATGCGGGCCTGTTAAATTGTTAGCCAACAACAAAATCGTATGTTTGCTCGTAGACTGATGCGGGATGGGCGGCAGCAGCACTGCTAAGTGGGCGTGCCATTTATGACACGCCCAATTCCTATTAGAATTACTATGATGCTGGCTGATGCGCTCTCACTTCCACGCTCTCGCTCGCTCCCTCTCTCTCTCCATATCTATTTGCTGTTTATGTGCAGCTATATAATTTTGTTAAATTTATGATCGCATTGTTTTAATTTAAGTCGTGTGGCATTAGGCATTTAGCCTTTAAAGTCTGCCATGCTTCTAACATCATTATTTTTAATATGCATTGCAATGGCTTAATTGGTATTTGTATAACTGTAAAGTGTTGTTAGTTGGAATTATATAAAATGGATATGAAATATGTAGGCCATGAAGTTGCATAACTTAGAATTCTATTAATCATTTTAGAGCATAATTTTGTCCAGTCTGTAAGTTTATATTGAGCTTGAACGATGTAGTGTAAGATATTCAGAAATTTAATTAGAAGTCTTTATTATTATGCCTTCATATTCCTGTTTTTGGCAGTGTATAGATATGTATATTTAAATAAATATTTGCTCCTTTAACATATATATTTAAAACTAGAATATAATGAAGCTATATATTACTTAGATTTCTTTCTTTATTTATAAGCGGCTAGCAACAGAAACCAACTATGCTCACACTCTCACTTGTGCTGAGCAAAGGCCTTCGGTTGTTTTCGTGTTTGGTTTCGGCTGAGCGCTTAGCTCGTGTGTTGCTCTTTTCCCGAACATCGTTTGGGGAGCGATATGATTGGCACTCACACACCGAAGCTCAGTATGAGAGCTAATAATTGAAAACGTCACTGCAAACGTTCTTCACATGCTCACGTATGGTACTCTGTGCTCAGAGAACATAACCCTCGCATACACATACATAAAAGACTTTTCGCTCTACTAAAACTCAACCATAGACTCGAGGAAAGATCTGAGTAGAAGAGATTTGTTCGATCGAGCACGAACTCGTTGACGACGCAATCGATTGATTTTTGAATTTTTTCTCAGAGCATGAGTGAGAGGCATTGAAAAACGCTCACTAGATATTTGCGAGCTCTGATTTGAAGTCAAGACCCAGGGAAATTGTTCTTGTGGTGGCTCTAACCCTATAACGTTTATTTGTTTTGCTTACATAGCCATTGCATATTCTGTACAGCTTTCACATATCCCATAAACAGTTGTATTATATTTTTATTCTGGTTTTTCTTCATATTAAAGATGCATAGAGATAGCATGTGCGTGTGTGTGGGTGTGGATGTGGGTGTGGCATGATACTTATGCCATATTTATTTGTTTTTATTTGCGCGCGTTTTGCTCATTGAGAATTGCGCTTTTGCGCTTGGCGCTTTGGCGCTTTGGCGCTTTGGCGCTGCGCGTCTGTCGTTATGCAAACTGCCAAATACTAAAATTTTATTGCATATTTCATTAGACTTTTGGCAGCATGTTATATTTTAAAGTAAACACCATCACCAACACACACACACACAAACACTCTCTTCCATTTACTGACAATATTTCAAATGGTTTTTTGTTGCTGTTGCCATTGCGACTATTTCGACCATTTGTGCCACTGTCAATAAATTCGATTTTCGATTTGTGATTCGCGATTCGCGATTTTGCGATCTGTGCGGGCGTATATATATATATATATTAAACTAGTTTATTTTTATTTATTTATTTTTTGTTTGTTATCCAGCAATCGCATAGCCTGTCAATTCAGCGAGTTGACACTTTCTGTTGCCTACATTTTCATGGAGGGCGCGGAGGTGGTTGGCATTTGAATTTATGAGTTTGGCTAGAAAATCGCGCGCAGGTGGTAATTTTGTGGCCGTAGCGACAAACAGTTAATAAATAAATAAATTGTCAGCTAAACTGATGCGCTCCTCAAATATGAATGCACAAACACTTTTACATTTATAAATGTATAAACAAACTGGCAATTGTTGTTTGCATATAAATTGTGTGGAAAATCTCTTGGCCATTGTCAGTAAGAGAGCGATATTATTATTATTATTATTAGTATTTCGTTTTGTGCATATGTGCAATCAATTTCGTATTAATTTGGCGACCAAACATAAATCGTTCGGGCAATTTCAATAAGCCAAAAAGCCAAATGGGAAATTATATGGCTTTTCCACAAAACTTAAATATTCATTTGCTATTACAACATTTTACGAGTTGGTCGAGCAATTTATTGTGAAAGAGCCCAACAAGAGCTTCCACCTCCACCCACCCACCTCAAGGCATTTCTATTGACATTTGAGTTTATTTTCGGGAGGTC
The DNA here is from genome assembly GCA_030914335.1 of Drosophila borborema. Classification (NCBI taxonomy): domain Eukaryota; kingdom Metazoa; phylum Arthropoda; class Insecta; order Diptera; family Drosophilidae; genus Drosophila; species Drosophila borborema. The sequence continues at coordinate 3,915,256 of JAUESP010000310.1, forward strand.
TTTTGCAATCAAAAGCAAGAAAGTCAACAATAAAATGCAAATAAATATTGCAGTTGCACACACACGCTTGTGCATCTGTATTGTTTGAGTGTGAGTGAGTGTGTGTGTGTGTGTATGTGTATGTTTGTTTTTGTTTATATGCTTATTCCCTTAGTGAATTTCCAAAATGTCAAGTAACCAAATAAACGTTCGAGGCCAGGATGTTTGTTTGTTTGTTTAAATATAGATAAATGCCAGTGACATTTATACAAACACATACACACGCACACATACACATACCCTCACACACTTGCTTACACACACACATTCGTTGCATAATCAGACGTCTGTATGTATTGTGCAGCAAGTGGCTTTTGGGCTCTTGAAGTGATGGGCATTAAGCTGTTGAGGGCGTTTGCTTTGGTCAGCAATTGAGACACTTTTCTATGCAACGGATTTGTGGGCTTTTGCGCAATTTCGATTGCGCAATCATAATAAATATGCATCATATACGTTTTCAAATTGTTTTGCACCAAAAGTCATAAATCAATTCGAGAATGAATGAAGACTATGACAGACAGGCAATTGTGACAGTGAAGTGAGACGGATGTCTATACATAAAAAAAAGGAGTTGAAAGAGAGAGAGAGAGAGAGAGATACAATATGATATTTATAGGATTGACAGAGAAAGCTGTGAAAGAGAGCTTATGTAAGATCGTGAGTAATGGAATATTGAAAATAAGCGAGACACTCAGAATGAAATAGACATAATGAAAGTGAAATAGATAATATTTATAGCGAGACAAGAGATGCAGAAAGCATTTCGAACCAGACATGGAACGAGATGTTAAAGGTTACAAAGCGAAAAATCAAAAGCATAATTAGAGCGAAACGTAAGTACATAAAATAATTGAGAGAATATTTAAGAGTGATTGAGATAGAGAGTGCAACAGAAAGGAAAAGAAAACACTTAAGAGATGTCAGAGTTAAGGAGAGCTTAAGCGAGGAGAGCTGTTAAATTGTGAGAAGAAGCTGACTTTAATATATGCAAGCATATAAATGCCATCCATATCAATTCCCATAACGAAACCGATTTCACGCTTTTTTATACATTTTACATTCGCTGCTTTTCTCTAGAGGAGAAACTGTTTTGGGGAATGTTGCTGCTGCAATTTCGCATGTTTAGGCTGCTCACACGCTCGTACACACACACACAAACACTGTACATACACACACAAGCACACATACACTCAAACATGTTGTATGTACATTTGATTTGCATTCCGCTTGGCCCCAAAACAAGGTTTACTAAGTCGTCTTAAGCACACGCTGCACATAACTGTCGACGTCGACGTCAACGTCCAGCCACACACACAGAGACAGAGAGAGAGAGAGAGAGAGAGAGAGCGAGAGAGAGAGAGAGAGCGAGATAGAGAGTGAGTGTTTGTGTGTGTGCATTTCATAAGCTGGCTGGAATATATATGCTTGAATGCTTCAACGCACACTTACCTCCCAGAAGCCATTTCCGGCACTGGTCGTGACGTCACTGTAGGCCAACACAGCGCCTGGGCGGCTGCTGCGGAAATCGAATTTAATATTAAATTCTTGAGCATGATTTATGGGCCACCAAATGTGTGATGTCGCAAAGGGATAGGTGATAGGTATGACATTCACTTCGTTCTCAAAGAATTCAGCCTCCAGGACACCTGTAACGTATGAAATGTTAACTCTTAAATGCTCAAGATTCAAATGAAAAAGAGAACTGAGAACTGCGAGTTATAGGTGCTATTATAATACACTAATAATATAGTTTAGATAGAAATACAGAGAATAGAATAGAATATTGAAGCAATCATTTACTATATTACAATGAATTTTATACTCAAACTAAAATGAATTACATCTCATCATCTCGTCATCATTTCGAAAGAGTATTCATCAGCATATCACAATCCAAGCTCAACAGTTTTCATTTGATACACAATATTAAATTCCATGCATAGCTTGTTCCCTTGTTCTTTAGCCCTTACTCACCGTGATAGTGAACCTTGGGATTGCCGCGCTGCAGTTCGTAGAGTATGGATATGTCATTGTAGTAGACATATTTTAGGCTGCCCACGAAATTGTTGTGCGAGATGAGGCCCTTCTTCTTGTTCAGTTCGGGACCGCCGCCAAAATAGATTTCCGGATCGAATAATAGATTGCCACTGGCTGTTGCCGGCAACTCCAATATCTTTTGCTGATGATCCAGTATGATGCGCACAGTGCGCTGTTCATGGAGTATGGTTAGATTGTGCCAATAGCCACGTGTTAGGTCATCGGTTAGAATTGTGGACATGATATTGTCACCGAAATCCATTTCCACATGTATCGATTGATTCTTAATAGCAGCTGCTATATACTGATGCTTTAACGATTCTCCGCTCGCATAGAACAGAGCTGAGTCATCGAAATTGGTGCGAAATATCATGCTGATTCGTATGGTATTGGAATGCACGCGGTCTTTCCAGTCATAGATGCGATAGGCGACATAGCTGGCACCACGTAGAGTTATAATTGTGGCAGCTGTAACAAGCAAGATGGTGAGAAAGAGTGTTAAACAGGGCTATAGTTGTAAAGGAAAAGAGAGAGAGAGAATGGGTGAAGAAAAAAAAAGAGAGGTAGAGAGTGAGAGAGACAGGTACACAGAATGGGAGAGGCGAAGAGGGGGAGAGGCAGAGAAAGAGAGTAACAGAGGGCGAAGTAGATAATAAAGGTATAGAGAGAGGGAGATAGTTTGCCTGAGAGAGGGGAGAGGAGTGGGCGCCAAAAGCCAGACTATAAGAATCCCATTCTCATGGCTTACTAAGCAGCATACTCCAGAAAAATCAGATGATAAAGAATATCCAAGAGTTCTCAGTTTAATACAAATTCTCTATCACATCACAACTTGCAATCTGCTTGTTAATAGTAAGTTGTTAGTTTTCTTTTCCTACCTATCCCTTCTGTATTCTAGGCGAAATCTTCTTTTCTTACTTCTCTTACATAAGCTCAATCGTTGGTCATTCTCAGATATTGGTAAATTGTTTTGGACACAAACCCTTTTTAAACTTTTGCACTTTCTCACTTAATACGGCTGTTGGCATATTTGCAGTTGGCTGCCATTTGCCGGGTTCGCAGCTTACCGCAAAAAGCCCAAGCAAATTTAAACAACTTTTCTGTTGCAATTTTTTTTGTCGTAGTCTGTTTCGTTGTTGTCGGTGTGGCATTGTCCTTGCTGCATTATCTGCATGGCGCACAAAAAACAAAAAAAGTAGGAAAACAGAAACAAAAACGTCGAGTGCCGGCACGGAAATAGATTATATTGTTTGGACCATGACTGTGCTGGCCTCCAGGCATTTATGTCCGCCTACACCCGTGCGAAAGTGCAAATCGTGTAGCGAGCTGTTATATATATATATATTTTTTTTTTTTTGTTGCGGCTGCTTTTGCGCCGCAGTGACAGTAAAATGCCTGGCCAGCTTATCTCTGACACATTTTCGCGCTCACACACACGTGAGAGGCGGCCGGCCACGCCCAGTCGATAACGCAATGCAGGAGGCATATACTTTATAATTTTTATGTGTTTTGAAGCAGAATTTGTTCGTAGAATAGCATGCTATAAAAAAAAAAACACTTTTTACTCCAGAGTCCACCTAGAGCAATCCACATTCAACTATCTCGATGCTCTTAGTGGGTTTGCCACGCGGCGTACCAAACTCTCGGCAGATCTCCAGCAGACGCAAACCCTTCAGAACGACACCAAAGCAAACCCGTTTCAGTGGCTTCACCGCCAGCGTCTTGAAGCTAATCGTATAGACTAGCAATCCGTTGGGAAAACGCTGTCGATGATCCCACGAATAGGAGAGCAATCCCTTCGTACGTCGTGCATTCAGCGGAGATGGATGAGCATGATGGGTTTTGAGCGCATCTTTCGATGGCGGCATCAGTTGACCCTCCAGCCAGAGGTCAGGAAAGATGCGCGTGAATTTGTGCGCCTGAACATCGTTTTCGGTGGCCAGGCGCACAAATTCCAGCACAACTTCCGGACTGACCTCGGTGTATAGCTGAATGCAGATGCGACCCAAGGGATGGTTTGGACGCACCGCCAATTCAAAATAGATCATCGGACGCAGTAGCTCCTTGGGCCAGTGTTTGGGCATCTTGGCCAATGGCAGTGGCACTGGCATGTAGGAGCTATACTTGCGCACAATGGCAATGGTATCGGTGGGGTTAGAATCGGTAACGGTCGCAGCCGGACGCCATGGACTGAATGAATCAACTTTGGATTTAACGCTCAGCAGCCGGCAGCCCAAGCGACTGTTTGCCTTTATTAGCTCAATTGCCTTCTCCTTAAGCTTTACGTTATTTGGTAGAGGTAAACGGGGCTCACGAGTGAAACTATCCACAAAGCCTCGTAACCTATAAATTCCATTCATGCGACACAACAGCGATAAATTGCTTTTCAATATATGTTGCTTCTCGGCTAGCCCTTTGTGCATGCTCTTGCAGGTCATCCAATTGGTGGAATTATTAAGTTTCAATTTCGTGTTTACCTCCGACTTTGCATTTTTCAATATATTCAGATCCATGCGCCTGCGATGCAGGTTTAAGAAGCTCTCATAGACATTCACTTTTCGTGTCCTAATTGCCGTGCTGCTATGACCGTGAATCGCATGGACCAGCTTTCTGAACTCCCGATAGGTGGGTGAACGAAACTCGGAGAGATATTGAATGACCTGACGTTCATGGCGCATCAGATCGTTAGCCAAGCGATTGGCTCGCATACGACTGGCCGTGTTTGTGGGCGCATTAAAAGCGAATTCCGAGTAGGTTAACTGCCGTAAGCTGTACGTATTCATCTCTATAATTTGCGATAGCTATGCGAGGTAAACGATTTAATTGAAACAGAGAATAATATAACGAGAATGCTATCTCCATGAATAGTTGATACCAATGTTTAGATATGGCTTTGTCGCTCATGCTAAATCTTCTTGCTTCTGACATTCGTAATTTGAATGCTTAAGGCGAGAATGGCAAGAATTTGTCAAGTGAGCGTACTTGAAACTTACAAATTTTATAATCGCTTATGTCGGTTTAATACCAAGTCTTAATACCCTGGAATACAGGGTGTGTAAAGGAGGATGTTTCGAAGTTGAGAGAATGTATGTAATAATGATTGTGATTTCGAGTATTCAAATACTTGATAGATAGAAATTCCTGGCAAAGTCTTGTTGCCTTTGGTCAGATCTGCGATGTGAATTATCATGAATATATTATTATTCATATTACTCTTCAACATTCTAAATTTATATGGTATCTGGCAAGTGCACATTCTCTAGCTAATTGAAAATCAGTTTGCAGCCGGGTTTAAGCAACATTTACAGCCCCAATGTTTTAGCTGCTTTTGTCTGTTGCCGAGTTGACTGTCAGCTAGCTGACAGCTGAACCAAAGTTGAGCCGAATGGAGCGTTGGGCAAACCACGTTTGACAGCACCACCGCATCTCGCCAAACAGTCTGCAGCTGCTCTGATTTCATACAGCAACATATAGCTGGACAAACTTAAACCAAAAAAAAAAAAAAAAAGAAACGAAAATCTGGCAGTCTGCTTCAAAGAATTTTCATGGCTGGGCTAATGATTTTCACGCTGTTCACATTTCGTTGACTCTGGCACATTGAAAGAGGGGCGGTCCACAGAGTGGAATGCTGGTAGAGTGCAGACAGAGAGTGAGTGGGACAGATAGTGAGACTGAGAGACAGTGGGCTGTCATTTTAGTTATTGCATTACAGGAACCTTCTGCGTTTGATTATGTCGCACGTTCATGTTTCTACCTACGGGCACAGCAGTGTGCCCTTCGCAACGATTTTTAATGGCTCCGACACTGTTTCCGTTGCAACAGCAGCAGCAGTAGCAGTAGCAGGAACAACCGAAATGTTGACAACTGCAACATGCAACTAACGACAAGCGTTCTGTGGACTGAGCTCGGAGTCTCGTAGACTACAACTGTGCAATTTGCTAGCACTTGCCAACTCTCTTTTGCTCTTGCTCTTTTCCACTCTCTCTCTTTCTCTTTCTTATTGCCTGGTTGTAATTGTGATCGGTGGCAGCGACTGTAAATGCTCGACAAACTCGCACGTCACGGCGCCATTTGTCCTTGACAGACGCCATTTAGAGAGCGTATTTCCAAAATGGCTGCCACATGCCGTTAGCCCTGCCAGAAATTGTGCAATTTGCAGCTGTCCATTGCCTCAATTTCGAGTTTTCGCGTTTTCATTAGAGTTTTTTTTGAGTATGCTGTATTAAGTAAATTGAAGTTGGGTATATTGGTTGGCGAGATAAAGAGAGAGAGTGAGAGAGAGCGAAATAAATATTTTACAACAAACCTAATCTATATTGGTTTAATTGCGTGGGAGTGTTAGCCAAATTGCAAATGAGGATATTGGTCTATTAGGGAGCAAAAGTTAATGCGAGATAGGGAGAGAGAGGACTAAGTGTTGATTTTACATATTCAAAACGTCACGCATAAATTACATTTCAAAATCCAGACTAGATAATGCCATACTCTAATTGATATCTTTTCTATGGGCATATTAGTTCAGTTGGAAGAGGAAAACTGTGTTATTGATTATATTTAAGTTGAATATATACTGGAGAAAATAAATATAAATAAATTTCAAATGGTTTTTGCTAGGTTGGAAATTGTAATTATTAATTCTTGCATCGCAAAAAATGGAATACAAACTCCAGCGCTAATTATTATTTTCCCAACTATTTTAATATTACATAAATAGAGTATTTGGTAGTCTATTGGATCTTGCTTGTGTTTTTTATATTAAGCAATTGTTGATCTTGTTTTTGTTGTTGAGTCATATTTGCATTTAAATTTGAGCTAAAAGCCAAAACTGTGGCTAAGCTGATTATTTGTATACCCTCGAAGAAGTGAAATGTATTTACTAAACATGTTTATAAATACATACCAGATTGAAGAGGTAAGAGGCTTGGTCATCAATTGGTTGGGCTAGAGTTTTTAGCTTACATTTTGAAATAAAATATTACACGACATATTAAAAGAATAACGATATATTCTTGATATAGCTAGAAGCGTCATTAAATTTCAAATAAATGATAATAGAATCTAAACTCAGTATGACTAATGCCTACAAAATATTTTGAACAATTTATACTACTGCATAGATTATGTAGTGTATTTTCATGTTCGTCTATGCCTAATCCAGCATACTCTAATGCCCACACAAAAAATAACATAAACGTGCTGCTCAATTTTTAATGGCTTTGGCATTTTTAATGGGCTCGCGTGACTTAATTGGAATTATACCGGCATGGAATTGGCTTTATGTCATTAACTAAATGCCTGCCAAAACGGCCAAATGACAGCGTGGGTGGAGTGGGCGTTGGGTTGGCAGTGAGTGTAGTGAGTAGGTAGTGTGGTTGAAATATATGTAGAGTATGTGGGTAAGTGTGACAAAGGCCAGTTAGTTATATTTGAAGCTCAACAAACTAATTTTGCGCACATTTTGCCCGGCAGTCAAAAAGTCAAACACTATTTTGCATAATTTATGGTCAGGTCATTAGCGTGTTTAGAAACTGCAGCCACGGGCGAGACGAACGCGACGCGTCGGACGGACGCCTGCCCGCAGGGAGGACAGACTGTTAACCGCAAGCAAACAAACATAGTTTATAATTAAAACAAAATGGCGCTGGCTTTGAGCCCCCATGTCCATTGCTGTGGCACTGTCTGACCAGTGAGACAGAGACACAGAGAGAAAGAGAAAGACAAAGAGAGAGAGTGAGAGACATGGGCAGCAACAAGCACAACTTTCAACTCACACTCACTGAGAGAAAAGAAAAGTTTTGAAATGCTCAAATTCTAAGAAAATGTTCTTTGTAATTGAAATATGAACTTAGTCAGCTTTAAGGCGCATTGCAAATTCATTTTAATTAGTAATTTATAATAATTAATTATGTCTTCAAAGTCAACGAATAACTTTCTTAATGATCGAAGCAAGTCTTATTTTAATATATAAATAATTTTCCTTGATAGACAAAAGTTTTTTTTTTGGAGGCAGACTGAATTTGAAATATAAGTAAATATATAAATATTCTATTTAATTGAGTGAGTAACAAACTTGAGATTTTACTTATTCATAGAAATGATCCATAGAAATTGCATTGCAAATATACGTTAAAGTCATAAATGTGCTTAACAATAAATAAGAGCATAGTTATTTCTTTAAGTGTCACATGCTTTTGTTTATATACAATATTTCGGCTCATATATATACAGCTCCAGGCGTAGTCATACTCATACTGTAAAGCATACTTAGACTCACATTAAAACTCTTCTACTTATATTGCTACTCTTATTTAGATGTGCCCATTATCATATTTCTACTGCTAGGCGTTATATATCTTTTCTTTTTCACTCTCAGTTATACCTACTCTTCTACGTGTAGGTCATACTTTTATTTATGCTTCTGCTACCATTCTAACTTATACGCAGACTATACTATAATAGTGCTCATCATATACTTAGGCCATAGTCTTACTTTTACTCGTCTTTCACTCTAACTTATACTCATACTCGTCTCACTCTTATACTCCAACTCCCTAGCCATACTCGCATTTATTCTTCTACTTCTATTCCCACTTCACTTCTTCCTCCTACTTCTACTTCTACTCAAACACCTTCTTATACTTCTACTTACTTCTACTGTAACTTCTACTCCAAAACATATTCCTACTAATGCCTCTACGTCCACTCTAATTTCTGCTCACTCTCCTGCTTCTACCAATACTCCACAACTACTCACACGCACTCAACTAAACATATAATTCTCGATGTCATCATACTCACTATAAATGTCACAGTGTTCGCCCTCGTATTGAGTGCCGAAGCAATCGCATGAGATGCCCGCATAGTGGTTGATGCAACGGGAGCCGACAAAGCAGAGATTATGATTCGAGGAGTCGCACATATCGGAGCAGCCTTCGTTGACGTTCTCGTGCTTGGTTGCGACCAGTGGGGCGATTGGTAGCAGATCGGATGCCGCCTTGCCGGAGCTGAGCACCACATTGCGAATGCAGCCGACAAACGATTCGGTAATATATTTGACACCATGCAGCTTCTCCTCGGATGAGAGGCCTGCGAATATATAAAGTTTAGAATTAGAATTTCAGTTTTCAGCGAGGGCTTAAAGTCTGGAATGGGCAACTGACCAACACACACATATACACACATGCAAACAAGATTAATTAACGAGAGCAAAATATTTGCAAGCGGATTTTAGTTTGGGGCTGGTCTAAAAAAATATATATACATATATATATGTGTACGTGTGTGCCGTATAGAAGCATTTTGTTTACAGCTGAAAAGTTTTGATGGGTGTGCTTTAAATATTGTTTAATTAAAAAAGTTGCTAGCCCAAATGAGTTGATGTTTTAACAGTATTTATGTTTTTAGGCCAAAACTAAACTGAACCGTAAAGTTAATTGAAAATTTTTATTGATACTATGCATGCACAGATATCTATTAAAAATCCCATTTGATTTTGTAATTAATTTAAGCTAAAAGCTTCTCTTCAATTTGTTTATTTCACAAATATTTTATTTGATCTGCATTTGCTTTAATCTGCACAACGATTTATGAAATGCTGCCTTTGCAAACATTTTCCATTGTTTGAGCTTAGACTACAGACTGTATGTCAATAGCTACACGCCCCTCCGGTCCACCTACTGTTTTTTTTTTTTTTTTTTTAAGCTCCGCGCAATCAATGACGCATTCCGTGAACAGTTCATGAGTTCCTATTCGTCATGAGTTTTTTTTTTTTATTTTCAGCTTTTGAGTACGTCAAATAATTAAATTTTCACATGGCATACAAAGAGCGGCTCTCAAAGTCACAAGCATACATACATACATAGATTTAAATTCATACAAACACACGCACACAACTATACCTGCAGCATGCACAGTTCATTCAATATCAAATGAGCAAGAGAGCATGTGTGTGTGAGTGTGTGTGTGTGTGTATGTGTGAGTGTGTGCCGCATATAGCATACGAAATTCGATTTAAAATTTTCATTTTTAGATTTGACGTATCAAAAGTTTTTTTTTTTATTTAGTTTAGAGTATGCAAAGCTTAGAGGCATAGTCGATTTTATATGGTATGATTATATATAGTATATACAAAATATTTATGTGTTCTCTTCTGCATTAGCTATAAAGTCTATGCCTACCTATCTCTTTAGATTTTCTCAGAAGCTGAAGCTGATTTGAAAAGTTTTTTTGATATGAATAAAACACTTTCATCTTCAGACATTGACAAACTGCTCTCCTATATCTTTATGTTTGGCAAATCAAAAAAAAAAATGTCTGACATAGAATTGAACTCTCAACCTGATTAAATTTTTATTTTACATATGCTAAAGTTCACAATCTCTGAGCAACTAAATCAAAGAGCTCCTCCCATTGCCTATTCCCCTTAAAATTTCAACTTAATATTTCAACTATATTTTTATTAACATTTTAACTTTCCCCAAGTCAGCTAGCGTATTTAAGCTTCGCTCTTGTTCAATCAAAATATTTCAATAGAAAGTTTTTCTCTCTTTCAACTTGTCTGCTTTCAATTGTTGCTGCACTTGCCGCAAAATCGTTGCATAGATGCAGGCGCCGGCTTTAAAAGAGGGCGCTAGCAGACAGCTAACTGAATTTGTAGGCAAACACAGACGCATCGTCACACACACACACACAGATTGCACACATATATAGTTAGTATACATACACATACACACAATTGATTTGGTTCTCACCTCCGACCAGCACCACCGATGGCAAATTCGTGGAGACGCCGTAGTTGTACTCGTGATTCAGACCTTTCAGATATACCTCCTCCTGACTATTGTCGACGCGTGCAATTAATCTTGCCCCATGGACATCGATGCGCACCTGTGCAGCGCCAGAGAGAGAATGAAAGAAAGAGTGAGGGAGAGAGAGAGATAGATATGTTATATGTATATAGATATATATATATATATATGAGTATATATGCTGGGTTGTGAAGGATATGGTGCATAAAACCAATAAACCAGCTAGCTAGCTAGCTGGCTGCCTGCTGTTTGTTTGGGGGCGTGGCAGTCGCGAGCAGCGCGCACACAACCTATACACACACACACACACACACACACACACACATACACACACCCGGACAAATGATAAAAATTTATGAATTTATGCGTTTTGGCCCAGAGTTGAAGTTGCAAGCGTTGGGCGATAAATTGTTGTTGTTGTTGCTGCTGTTGTTTGTTGTGCATGAAAAATCTATGAAAATGAATTGCAACTGCTGTGCGCACATTGCAGGGATCAGCTGAAATTCATTAGGAATTTGCGTGTTATTTATGAATGTATACGCGTGTGTGTGTGCCAGCATCTGCCTGGGTGTGATTAGTAGTGGATATGTTTGTTTTAAATATGAAAACACGCAACACGATCTGAATGCTGCCGCTTGATGATGATAATGTTGATGATGCTGCTGCTGCTGCCCGTGTGTGTTATGTGTGTGTTATTGATGATGAGTCTGCTGGCTGCTTGGACCCACTCTGGGTGGAGGTCCTTAAACAATTCGAGGTGCTGGCCATGTCCGTTAGGTGAGTTAACAAAAGTTGAGCGTTCATAAATCAAGCTGCGTGCTTTTGTTATAAAACTTTGATAAAGCGTTTTACACCAACAAATACACACGTACGCAAAGCAGCAATACAACATAGACAACACACACACACACACACACACACACACACAGGCACACTTTCGCAGCTTGCAATCTTACTAATTGCTAAATGAACATATGCTGCATGCTAATCGGGAAAATATATATGAATGCGACTACTTGAGATACACTAAGAGTGGGCTAGAGATTAAAGGATAATGGAAATTTGGATTTGAATTAATTTAGAATATTATTAAATTTTTAAAATTTAAGAAATTTAGTTTTTGGATGTGTTATGGTTCTAGTTAACGTTGATTTTTCTTCTTCTTATTTTATGAATATTTTTTTAATAAAAATTTATTTAATCATATATTAATTAATTGTGGATTATACATTCTTTTTCAATCATTTTTTTCAATAATGTCTAGAATTCCTTCTAAGGTGCCTGAAGTAACTTGATAAGGATCGGCATAGATTAGTTAAATGAAATGGAATTATCTATGAGCAAGTTTCTCAACTCTCAAGTCTCTCAACTGCTTTATTAGTGACACAATAGCTAAGAGGCTCGCTCATCTTTAAAGAGCATAAGCTTCAACCACAGCAATTACAGTAACAAGGCTGAGTACATGAAGCCTCAGCTGCACTCAGAAAACAGTGCAGAGCTGAGCAGAGCTGAGCTGGGCTGAGCAGAGCAGGGAAAAACCTTGAAAGCCTGGCTAGAGTTGCAAATGCAACTCAAAGGGTTAGCAGCGTCCAGCTGGCAGCTGCAATTAGAGTTGGGTGGCCAGCAAGTACATAGTTAGGTCTACGTTTTTGTCCAACTCACCATAACACTGTGCCATTCATCTCGATTTAGGCTTTCGCCCACTGTGACACTCGTTGAATGCTTGCCAAAGACATGTACAACCTTTAGCTGGCCCTTCTCGACAATCACATAGAGTGCATAGGGGTCTAAATTAATGCGATCCGGATTCTTGACATTGTGATAGACGAGCAGGCCGTGCGGCAGGCGAGTGCGAAACTGAAATGATATCTCACGGCAGAGTCTGTAAAAGAGTAAAAGAGTTGGATATATATATGCATACATATAAATATAGTTTATTTTATGACCTGAGAGAGTTCTAAAAATTTATTTGCTCTGAGCTCGACTTGAGTTTAAATTAAAACTATAGCACAAAATTGCCAACAAGAAAGTTATTTTATGTGACTTCTGACAATATATTTTTATTTTATTTTGTTTGGTGTGTGTGTGTTTTTTTTTTATTTTTATCTTAATTCAATATGCAAATGTAAAATGTTTGCACAAATTGCAACTGTAGAAAACTTGCCAGTTAACTGGGTCAAAAAACAAGGTCCAGCAATTGAGCAGAAAATCAAATTTCAAACAGTTTCCGGCTAGAGAACATTTAATTGCCAAAGCATTTAGGACATACACACACACACACAGAAAATATTTTAAAGCTACGTCATGTTGGCTAATTGCAACTGTGTGACATTTTACAAACGAATCTTTAACCCATGAAAACGAGCATGAAACAAGCTGCTGACTGTGAGTTTCCTGAGGAGCATTAATTGAGCAAAGAAACTTTACTTGAATGAATGAAAGTCTTGACAGACTTGTAGAGGTGATAATTGGACTCGTTTATTGATGTTTGAGCTGCTTTGCTTGAGATATATTTCTTTGAGATCAATTTCTATCGAAAGTGTAGTGAGAGAAGTCTTATGGAACTTTTCTTGAAAGAAACAGGCGTATTCATTAAAGAAATAAAAAAGGAATAACGAACTTCTAACTTGACCTCTTTAAAGTATTATTATAAAAAAAAAAAAACCCTGAAACGTTTCGTGCCCTTCAAGAATATGAGAGAAAAAATTCTGGACATTTTGGTGTTAAGCCGCACATCAAACACGTTTGAAAGCTGAAACGCTAACAATCTGGCAAATGACGCGCGAATCGTGGCTTTCACTCTTCCTTCATCTCGCTCCCTCTCTCTCTCTCTCTCTCTTTCTCTCCCTCACACTCTCTTGTGTGTAACATGAAATATGCAAAAGACTTCAAAAATGCTGCCCCTACCAAATTGAGGTAAGTGTGTCGAGCGTGCCGTCAATATCCTGACTGGACAAGCTGGACTCTTGGGCCAAGCGGCCGCCCTCACTCACCGTAATTGAAATGTCTGTATGATGTCGCCGTCCATTTGGATGAACGTGTTGTTTTTGGCAAACATGAAGGTCTTGCCCTGACCCGTTTCCGCAAACGTCAATTCGGGGCCACGCTGCTCGATGGGCACGGGCGTGGTGCCGCCCATCATGCGTCCGCCATTATAGCCCGCGGGCATCTGGGCCGGACTCTGTGTGTAGCTGGCCAGCGATGATTCTGTGGTGCTCGGCTCGCGCGTGGTTGACAGCAAAAACGGTGGCAAAGTATCTGCGGGGCACATACAGTTAACAAATTTGACTGAAGTTTTGGTTTCATTTGCTTACGTGGTCCGCCGACGCAATGAAAGAGGCACTCCGGCTCGGTGTTAAAGCGATTTTGCGGATTACCATCACAGCCACCCCATATGAAGGTGGTGCACTCTCCGGTTGTCGGCTCGTAGCGCCACTTGTATATATACTGCTTGCACGGCCCGGGATCACCTGGACCGGTGCACTTTTCATATTGTTTTTCCTTGGGCGCCTGCATCAGGGCAGAGTTTGTGTCGCTGCTGCCACTGCCGCTGCTGCCAGAGCTGCTGCCAACGCCTGAACTGCTAGCTGATGAGCCACTGTTACCGCTGCTGCCGCCTATCTCATTGTTCGCCTGGGCCGCTGCACCGCTAGGCTGGCTAACACCCAAGTTGGCAGCACCGCCGCTGCTGTTGCCACCTAGACCTAGGCCAATGCCAGCGCCAAGTATAGGCAAATTGATATTGCCAACGGCATTGCCATCACTCAAGCTAGCAACAATTGTGCCATTAGCGAGGCTAAAACCAGCCACAGTGCTAAGGCAGCTAAGCAGCACAGACAGACGAAGAAGCAGCAGCAGCAGAGATTTGCCGTATTTCATATTACAGCTGCTTTTTTCTTTTTGCGGCTGTGCGTAAGTTGCAAATGACTGAAAGTAGTTAGTTAAAATAAATAACTTATTAATAGAGATATAGTATAGATTAAGCTAAGTAGAAAAAAGAATGTGATATTCGTAATGTTTCCTAATGCTCTTATATAATGGATAAGCTGAAGACGTCTCATTATCGTTTTCCGATTACAAGTTTCATTGAGCAAACTTGACTGAATTAAACCAACGACCGCAAATAACAGTTATGACTTTTAAAAAAATCAAGCACAATAAAATAACCAGGAAGAGTGGGATAAAAAGGCATATAGTTATTTTTTTACGGCGAATTCAACAAAAGGATAAACTTTTATTTGCAATTTTTAATAAAAAATTATAATTGATTTTTAAACTCTATGCAATCGATTATTAATGTTATCGTAATGTAAGCGATGTTATCATTAAAAATATAAATATATGCCATAATTTATTACTTGAAGCTTTGCTGGAGTTCATTTTCAGCAAAATTCTATAAAAAGGCTTTGTGCTAATACGAATTAAGTCCTTTTGCATTACACTTTATCAATTGTGTTGTTCAGATAGCAAATATAATAAAAAAAAATATATATATATAATAATAATATAATAATTTTTCAACAATAAAGTTCCCTCTACCAGGGTTTATATTTGTTGTAATGTATTAATAAGTGCAAATATTTTACGCCTTGGCATCATGCATTATCATTATACTTTTAATTAATTTATTTCATAAAAAACTATCTGCCTTGCTGCTAGTCTTTAATATTGTTAGCAAAACTATTCTTTAAATATTATTTACCTTCTCGTTTTTTCGTTCGTAATTAAGTAATCTGCTCTGTCCTTTCCATACTGCTCATTCGTTTGTTTCATTAGTTTAACTTAAACACCCTGCACCAAATAAGTATGCTACAGACAAAAAATGAAGCTGTCTGTCTGCTGTTGTTATACGCTCACTCGTCTGGCCACGCCCTACTACCGCCGCCTCTTGGTGCGCCTTGGTGCTCATTAGATTTGTGGTAATTGTACTATAAATTCAGTGAGGCAATTTGCTGGCTCGTCACAGCAGCCGCACAAAGAAGCTATCACAGCTTATGATTTCAGCTACTTGTCTTAGTGTGTGTGTGTGGGTGTGTGGGTGTGTATGAAGCTGAAGCAGTTTACTATTGTCATGGCGCACTATAAATCCCATTTACATCATCATGCTCATCATCATCAGTCAATGTCTGGCTGAGAAAATGAAGCGACGTTGCATTTCTTGCTGGCATTTAACGAAAACGAACTTTTGTGCTTACACTTCCGCCGGAAATGTGAAAAGACACACACACACGCACACAGCTGCGTGTATTTAAGCTGAGCTGATTCACAAGTAGCTTATCGTCGTGGAAAAAACTGTCAAAAATTCAAAAATAATGATGCACAGTTGCCTTAGCTAAATGCCCAAAGGCGGGCAACGGAGGTGTGAAACGGAAATGGTATATACAGAAAAAGGGCCAAGAATATTAGTTAACTTGGTCAGAAAGAAAAAAAAAAGAACTGTGCAAATTTTGCATAACGTTCGGGCATGGGCGTGGCCGTGTGGGTGTGGCTCTGAGAGCCCTTTAGTGCCATAAGCAATTTTTAATTGCGGCTTTAGCTGCTGCCCGGTCCAAAAAGCCAGACATGAAAAATGAGCATTGCCAAAGTTCATGCAAATTAATAAACCGAAGCGTGGGTGGGTGAGAGACAGCGAGTGAGTGCGAGTGAGACAGCCATAGCTCGTCAAGTGTGCGTGGTGCTGTCAAGGATGCGTCGTCGTTGGGCAAGTTATTGATGCAGCACGTAAAATTTTCCAATGCATACTCAAAAAACTTCGCTCACTCGCTCGCACGCTGGTTGATTTGGGTCAACGAAGCGCGAAAGTTTACCTAACTTTTCGT
Source organism: Drosophila borborema (assembly GCA_030914335.1). NCBI lineage: Eukaryota > Metazoa > Arthropoda > Insecta > Diptera > Drosophilidae > Drosophila > Drosophila borborema. Next base: position 3,931,958 of record JAUESP010000310.1, read on the forward strand.
TTCCTGCCTGTGGTGAAGCGTTCAGTTCTGGCTCGTTCGCTATGCGCTGCCAGTGTCATGCATATGTGTATGGGATTTGCCTAAAGTGCATTAATGCCACAACACGTAGCCGGAACGTTAAAGATAACAGCGGCTACCTGCTAGGGCTCCCGGTAGGTCACAGGATGCCCGATAAGCCAGCTGCAGCTGCAGGTGTACGCGAGCATAGCAGCAGGTAAACGACACTCTAAAGGATACAACATGAAAAATCACGAGCGGGCGCACTTGGCAGGCGCAAAAAATAAAAAAAAGGGCTGGATCCCAAGACGGGACTTGTTGTCTATTGCATGCAGGCAATCATAACACTTGCCTGTTAGCGTATAAAATGGGTGGCAACAGCCACATCCTCACACATTCAATCAGCAATCGTCATGGAAGCCACAACTGCCAAGACCGCCTACGCTCTGTTCCTGCACCGCTCGGAACTGCAGCGACGCAAAGTTCATTTCGCCAAGATGTCACACACGAAAATTCAGTTGACCAACGAACTAATTGTGAAGGTGAAGCAACGCATGTCCACATGCAGCTACGAGGATCTACAGATACTGGTCAGGGAACAGCAGTTCAAACGCCTGCTCGAACAGAAGCTTCGCCATAGAGCTAAGCAGCTTAAAGCGGTGCAAAATCAAAGCCGCAAACTGAAGCTGAAACGACTACAGTGAAGGAAGGCAATGAATGCCATGGATTTTGGACACAGTTCAGCAGCAGCAGCAGCAGACTGAACAGCAATTGAATCGAAGAATCATTTAGTTTAACTAATGACAAACAAGAGATCAAATTTCTTGAGCTGAGATTTAAGTTAATTCGTATATAAGGAAACAAAACATTTTAACTAACTTTGTAATTATTATTTATATATTATTTTTTATTATTTTTCTAAAATATATTTCAATAATTTAAAAAGCTTAAAAATTTTTTTTCTAATTTGTTGAACGATTGTAAAATATATATATGTATATATATTTTTTTATTTTCACTCATAAATGATTCAGGAATTTGAATATGGCATATTTCTCTGAGTACTCATTTTGCGAAAATATGAGTTAATATCAAATATTTCAAGTACTAGAAATATTTTCTGCCTGAAATCAATAATCCATTCATGCAAATGCAAAAAGAAATGACAGCTTCTTGTCTATGAGAATGAGATTTATAGTTATTCTAAACAATATATATAAGGAAGATATATTTGAAGTGAGTGAATGCGCTTCAGTTGTCATTGACTTCTTAAGTACGTTGAGGCTTCGTCACTTTAGTTAGTTCTTTTGAGACTTTAAAGGAATATGTTGATAAATATAGATTTACCGAAACCAAAATGTTCAATAAGCTTCAATTGAGCCTTGTCCTCTGTATTGAGGCCTCCTAAAACATTTTTGGCCAAGGTTTAGAAAAGAATCTTTTTTTTTTTTACATATATCTTTTTCTTTGCACACCTTCATAATATTCTCTACTTTGACTTCAGCGACAATTTATGCTAAGTCGTTGTTCTTTCTCTTTGCCTTTTGCAGTAGAAGACAACGAGTTCTATGTAGTCCACGGAACTTCTGTCAAATACACAAAATGACGTATCAACTAACTTTGCTTTCTATGCAGACACTGCTCTCAACAAGCTATGATAAAACTATAATTTTCCATATGCCCAAGTCTTAGAATATACGTGTTAAGATGTATGTAAGCAATCTAGTATATTTCTAGTATATTTTCTATATTCCTCCAGTATATTTTCTATATTTCTATTTTATTATTTCAAAATAATATCTCAAATACTTTGATTCATAATCAATATGCTAATACATCTACATGGTAATGAATAATACCAATATTAATGCTAATTTTAAAAAGATCTCAAGCAACACAAAACTCTTACGTGCATATAATATTGCATTTTAAAAACAAATTAGATGTTGAGTGCATGCGCGGCTCTTCGTGGTCTCAAAAGTTTTGCCTGTGAGTTGGGCCAACTCAATGACTATGCAAAACGTTTTAAGTTATGCGCGTGTGTGTCCCACAGCGCACACACACACACACACGCACATATAGCAACTGCAGTAATAACAGCTATGACAACAGAAACAGCTCGCTGGCCCCGCCTTACCCACTAAATTGCACGTTTTAAGGCATACGCTGACGCCTTCGCTTCACAAACAAAAAGAAAGCAGAAAGAAAATCAAGCGCGAAAAACTGGGAAACGAGAATGTGTGTATGGAGGGCGGCAAGAAAAACTGAGAAGCCAGCAGCAAAGACGAAGGCGAAGGCGAACAAATGAAAGCAAGTGAAGTCAAATTAAATTAAATGACAGATGTCTGACATTTTGATGGTGTGTCAGTGTGTGTGTGTGAGTGTGTGAAAATGCAATATAAACACATGCAAATAATATACACACGCACAAACACATGCAGACACGGGTGTCAGGCAAAATGCACATGGACTTGCCCTCCAAGAGCGTGGCTCAAGGGGCGTGGCCTCTCATTGTGTTGCTGCTGCTGCTGCAGTTGTGCATGTCTCCAAAGTGTTGCCCGCGTAAGCGTAATGAATTAAAATAACTTGATTGCTTCAAATTGAACGAATTGTTGTCGGAGAGAGAGAGAGAGAGAGAGAGGGAAAGAGAGAGGACGAGAGGGACGAAAAGTCACTCTCTGGAGGCTGAGACTTGCCTTGGTCTGGCACTTGGGCTGACAGCTCTAAGAGAACTCAGCGGAAACTGCAGCAGCTACGTGACTGTCTATGTGTGTGTGTATAAATATTTACTGAAATTTGTATATTAAGTGACGTCGAAAGCGGCGCCAGTTGCTGCTGCTGCTGCTCTCATTGTTATTGTAGTTGTTAGCAATGGCAAATGGCATCAGCAGCGTGAAGTCATTCACGCATACACACACACAACACTAAACCGTATATGAGTGTGTGTGTGTGTGCGTGTGTGCTATAATAGAAGTCACGCTGCATGAATGAACGCATAAAGAACGCGGCGTGTACGCGAGTGTTTGTGTGTAGGCGTAACAAGATAGGAAGGCACATAGCGAAGACAGACAGTCAGAGCAGATCGTCGAAGATATATGGTCTCTACGGGCAGACAAGTGCGCGAACTTATATAAAGCAACAGTGTCTATTGCCTAAGGCGGCTTGCCATGTGGAGAGCAATGTATCTTGGCAAGAATGATATATTTTATTGTCGTTGCAATTGCTGTATAAATAACTGAATATATAACTTAATATTTCTCTTGAATTACAGTTTTATTCGATTTCTATACTAAGCTGACATCATTGACTGCATTTAATAAACAATTACAAAAACTTAATTGAATATATATGTATCTAGAAACATGAATTGAATATACAAATATTTCACTGCAACTGAAAAGTAAATATGAAAATTGTTTTTGCTATTAAATGGAAGCTTTTAGACTCAAGAGCTAAGCTTCATTTATATGTTGAGCTATGCCAAGAATTTCCATAAATTTCATTTAACACACAATGCATGTGTTTTCACCGCTCGCATTTATTAGTCAAGCTTCACTGTATGCATAGAACTTTTGCACAAATAAATTAAATGATTTTCAAGCACTTAACAAATATGATTTAATAACATTAACATGAGCTGCTGCGGCCCGCACTCAAAGGCATCAAACTATTCCATTAAATTAAACAATAAATGTTTAAATTATGCCAAAACTTGATGCAAGTCACTCGCCGAGAGAGAGAGTTAGAGAGAGAGAGAGAGAGGTAGAGTTGCATTCAGAACATTTGGCGCTTAGAATACAATTTACACGGCTCGCTGAGCTTAACTTTGTTTTGCGTTTGTCTGCCAACTATTTGCATCTCGCTTGCTCTTGCATATGTTTGCATATTCATTTTGTTATTGCATAAATAATTATTGTTTAATTTGCTTGCCTACTTGCTGAAGTGCAGTACATAAGGATTTTGTAATGAAGCTGTTTGTTTGCCGGACTGACAGACAGACAGTCGCAGTTGCAGCGGCTGACAGTGCCATGCCCAGACTTCAGAGGCAGATGGCAGAGAGAGAGAGAGAGCGTGGAAAATTATGCAAATTCTGTTGAGCAGTTTTTAATGTGGCTGGCGTGGCGAGCATATTAATGCAGCTGTCTATATTACGGTTATTTTAAATATATATATATATATACGTATATAGAATTTTGTATGTGCATAAATAGTTATACACTTGCCTTCAACGAGCTGGCTGCACGTTTCATATCATCATAACTTTGCCATGGTGTCTTAATTTATATAACAATTTATATATATTTATTCATATATTTCTTTACGCTCAACTGAGCACATGCACACACACACACACTCACACACACACACACACTGTTGGTGTATTAAAAACAATCTTGTAATTGCTTTACACTTTTCTTCACAAAATTTATATATAGTATTTACTTAAGCTTGTTGCTCTAACAATTGTATTTTTTTATTTATGCACTGCAAAATATGTTGAATAAATATGTATAAAATTTTGTATTTGATTTACTTTTAGTTTACTATTTTAATATTATTTAAGCGATAGCTAAAAGTGAAGCAATGCTGCATTTCTTATTAAATTAAATAGTTTTTAGTTATTTTAAAAAATATTTTTTAAGCTAATATATAAAATATATATATTTTAAGCATCTTTAATTTTTTTAAAATTAAAAACTGAAATTACTCTATAATAAATTTTTAGCTATTTTTTATATACTTGGCATTTTTTGGCTATATGTTTTTTTTTTTATTATTTTCTTTTGAATACTTTTTAATAGATAATTTGTTATGTGTATATAATATTATTTTATGCATTATTTTATTATGCAATAAACTTTTTTTTTTTTTTTAAATAAATATTAACACAAATTATTTTTTCCAAATTTGTATTTACACATATTTAATTTATGCACGCAATTTGTAAAACTCTCTTTTAATGGAGCTTATTTGAAATTTTATTATTTAAATTTGTTTTGGTTTTCCTTTTGAGTTGTTTGCTTAAAAGCCTTTACTTTGGCTATATTACACATATATATATATATTTATTGATTGCATTTTATACAACATATTTATTTCATTTTTATTAGCCAAATTGAGAATGAAAAATTTGTAATTTATTTGCATATTTTCGAGCTAATTTCGCAGCTGACAAACGAAATTCCATTTAAATGTTCACTTTATAATATCTGATCTTTTTTTTCCACTTTTCATGCATATTTAAATAAATATACGTTTATTCAATTGAATATGTTAAATTTATTTTTTTTTTAGTTTAATTTTTTGTTTAATTTTTTTATCAAGTGACTGGAAATGGTTTAATTACTTGCAATTTATATAAATTAAAGTGAATGGAAAATTGGGTATTTGATTTATCCTGTTTAACTGTTGAACTGATGATATGTCAGCTTATTGATTTAAGTCACTTCCTGTGCCTAACTGATATGATATGATTCTCCATGTTTGTGTGTGTGTGTGCGTGTGTATTTAACACACTAACACGCTTAAATCATTATGGCGCGGCACAGAAAAAGGAAACTTGTGCAAACACACACACACACGTAGACATTGAACACGCAGCCAGCATACACACTCAAAGTGAAAGGGGTAAAGGGGCTGGCCCGAAATGAGGTCAATGTGTGCACACGCTCGTTGTTGTATGTGTGTGTGTGTGTGTGTGTGTGTGTGGGAACCTTCAAGGATATAGCATTGCAGTAGTATATTGCGTTTTATATTTTCACTATTTTATTTTCTGCTGACGCATACGAAAACAGTGAGCACACTGTCTGCGTGTAAATGTGTGTGTGTATCCTGCGGCTGATGAATCAACTTTTGCCTTTTACTCAAGTCACGAAACACAAACGAAACGAAATCAAACCGTAAAAATGCAGAGCCAAAGTCGAGGCTTACATTTGCGTGAAAATCAGACACAATTGAGCCACTGTCAATGTTGTTCTTTCTTTCTCTGTCTCACACAGGACACGGATTCTTATGGCCATAAAAGTCGCTTGATTAAACGAATCAGCTGGCTGACTGGTTGACTGGCTGGCAGGTTGGGCTGCCCAAAGGCTGACCAATGTGACGTATACGCAATGTCTGCAGCCCTAGCCGTAGCTGCTTCATTGAATCCTTTGAGGCGGCATTGAACCTTTTAGTGCTAATTGCTTGTCGAGGATAACGAACACTGCTTTTCAACTGCGACACGTTCTAGACGGCCATTCACACTCTCTTCTTTTCTCTACTCTGTTTTGGTTGTAGGTATTTGCATTTAATCCACTTGCTTTGACCTACGCAGTGCGACTAAAGCCAACGCAAATGTTTAGCTTAAAGCGTACGGCCGCAGCCGCAGCGGCAGCGACGCAGCGACGCCGACAGCGACATAGCTAGTTAGCGTGCCAAGCAGCAACAAAATACATAACAATAAAAACAACAACAATAGTAATAACAACAATAAGAGTAACTAAAGCAGCACGCACACACACTCTCCCACAATTTCCATGCTCAAGTTCCATCGAGCAGTTCATTTATACTATATGGAGGAGACAGCGCTATTTTGTGGTCACACACACACACGCACACACTGCGTATGGGTGATTTATATATGTATATATGTATATATATTGTAGCTGGGCTTGGGCTGCGGCTTAGCCTTTAAACTGTGTGTGCACACACATTATTAGTTTAGGTACGTCTGGACTTGGGTCACTGCTACGATTAACCGTAATAGGCGTCAATTGGAAAATTGCCAGTGATATGTTGCGGCTGAGCCAAAGTCTGAGACATATCATTGAGAGTTTACTAATAGATATGTATAGTTGTGTATATGTATGCAATATGTGCCTGATTGCGTATTTATAGAGCGTTCGTGTAGGTCTAAGTTGAGTCCAAGTGACAGACAATCTCTCAAGCAAGGTGCTTATATGGCAGCATATGATACTATGCAGGTAGTCTTTCTAAGTATATAAATAAGATGAGCTTATGGGAGTTAAGAATTTAGCTATACATTTATGAGAGTTAAGAATTTAGCTATAAATTATGTTATACAATTCAAGCAAAGTTTTCTTTATTCAAATTTCTTGACTTCATGGCAAATTTTGTATAAAACTTTTAATTGCTTTTTCATAATGCTTGACTTCATGGCAAATTTTGTACACATCTTTTAATTGTTTCTGATTTTCTGCATTTTCTGCTGTTTTATGTGTTAAAATATCAATAAATAAAATTTATAAAATTTTTAAAAATTAATTAAAACTCTCAAATTCTCTAATTTATATTTTTAGGTGAAAAGATTTCAACATCAATAGCAAGTTCTAAGTAAACTTACAATATTCTAGCTTTTAAGACATATCTTAACAGGCAAATCCTGCTATCTTAGATCAAGTATTTCTTCTATAATTATATCCCTTTTTTTTGCCAGTGTATCCATATCACAAAGATAACGTAATATTTTACAGCTCTGATACGCCAAACTCACTGTCGCTTTTCACTCAACTGTGCTCAGCTGTTGTGATTTATTTGATGCTGGCTCCCGGCCTTATGTAAATATTTGATGACATTTGTAGGGGCGTTGGGGCTTTGTACCCCTTTCTTTCTTGCCGTGTAGCTCATTGAAAATTCAATTTATTTTTGGGGTAACGCAAAAAGAATGAAAGCAGAAACACAAAGAAGAAGAATGTTGGAAATTTGCATTATTTTTGGCATTGATTTGCCCCTTGGCCACACTAGCTGCTGGGCGTGACGAGCAGTGGGCGTGGCGTCAGCTGCGGTCTTTTATTATTATATTATTTATATATTTTTTCCACATTTTTTGTTGCTGTTGCTTAGAACTTTTGTAAATCATGTCGCAATTGTCTTAATTCGAAAATTGCAGCTTCACAGTTGTAGACAAATTGTGGCCATGCACGAGCACGCATCTGGCAATGATAATGTCGTAGCTGTAGTTCAATTTGTAAATGTATCTGTATCTGTATCTGTATCTGGAGATGTATCTCTCTCTAACTGTAACTGCGTGATGCGAGGCATGAGCGACAGCTGCGACATCGTAGCTGCTTATCTGCGTGCACATCGCAGCAAACGTTTAAAAAGAACACACAAATATTCGCTTGAGCAAAATATATGACAGGCGCTTGACGCTTGACCTTTGACCCTGAGCCACAACCGTGCCGGACCCGGGCCGGCCGGCTTGCGTGCCCCAGACCAATAACACAAAAATTACCGCTGCATACTTTATAAAACGCATCGCAAAGTGATATCAAAGCCCCCAAGTCACATTTTGTTGCTTTAATTGGCTTTAAACTTTTATTATTATTAATGTTATTAGTTAATTGCATTTTATTGGCATATACATACATACATGGATACATATAAACAATACGAGATTATTTCTTGAATAATTTGATTATGCGTTGTCTTTTGTCATGTGATTAAACCGCGCAGCGTCTGGCTGAAATAGGCGTCCATTAAACCAGTTGGCGTTTACATTTGCGTATAGCAACAAAAGCCACAATGAAAAAAAAAAAAAAACCGACAACAACAATTAAAACAACAACAACAACCACAGCTTAGACAGTCTGGCAGCATCCGAGCTGAGATCACGTGCGGTTTGTTTGTCTCACAAGCTGCGGCTGTCACTCTTTGCTCAAAAAATATAGCACAAAACACAATGCGAAAGCAAGCAAACATAAACGAATTGAAGTTACCTCGTAGTTAGTAAAATGCAATCTAGTTTTGGTCATGATCGAATTCAAGTCAAGCTAAATGAATCAAAGAAATATTTGAATACAAAATTAAACTACTATGAATTAGTTATAAGGAGTATGTTTGAGTTTATCATTCTCATTTATTTGGCGTGAGACTTAAGCATACAAATTTTTTTGATATTTATATTTGTTAATTTTTAGTTGAGTTGCTATAAAATTCTATTAGAAATGCGCTTAGTGACATAATTAAAAAAAAAATATATATAAATATAATAATAATAATTTGATTGTATTAAGTCTGCCTGCTTTTAGTTGAATTCGAAATTTAGATGTATTAATTAATATAATATACAAATATTTTACAGCAGAAAACTTGAAAGATAGGGTATATTGTAGTCCTTAACTTTTACTTATAACCTTTAAGCCCTGACCGAACTTATACACTAGATATATTCACAAAATGTTAACTGTCGTTTGGTATATTTAGCCAGTAATCAATACAGAAGCAGAAATCGCTAAAATATACCAATATATAGGCTATTCTTCGTTTGTTCAGTTTGACATATTACTCGACATTTGTTGCTTGCTTAATAATAAAGGGTATCTAGCATTCGTTCGTTATATATATGAGTAAAGATATAGACTCAGCTGTAAGCTATGTGTATTTCGAATAGCTTTTGGCCTTGTTTTCTTTTTTCAGTTTACACTGAGAATTGTCGACTGCTTAAATGCGCTAAATAATTGAATTCACTCAATTGGATGAGCTTCATTTCACTTGAATTACAAATAAATGTTGTATACATGTAAATCTTTCTCTCTCGCTATATATAAATCAGGTAAATATAATTTTATTTGATTTGTAATTATATTAAAATTATCAACGAATCATTGCACGTGGCTACTATGATTAGCACATAGTGTTTATTATTGTTTCGTAGTAATTGTTGACAGAGACAGAGACAGAGACAGAGACAGAGAGAGAGAGAGACATAAATAGAGACAGCTAGAGACAGCTAGAGACAGCTCAGCTAATTAGAAGACTAGACAACTAGTTGAAACAATGTTAATTATGCTTCAATTCATTGCAAAAACTATGTCAATTGTAAATACTAAAATAAATATTTGTATGCCGGAAAGCAATTACTAAATGTGATTGATAATAAATTGATATGGCTTTTAAAATTATATTTGCCAAATTGTTAAGTCAGTGAACGAATTTCAATGAAAACATGATTTATTTATGTATTTTTCTAATGCTGTTTGATTTAGTCGATGCCATTATCTAAGCTTGCATTAGATTTGCTTTTCATAAAGTTTTTTTTTTTTTTAATGGGAAAATATTTTTGCCATGTTTTTAGCAGAAATTAATCTGGTCAGAGAAAAAATCAATTCATTGACTATGCAATTTATATTTAGCTCTTTATCTAGTTAGAGTTCTATCTACATTGGCCTTATGCTTACTCAACTTTGTTTGCTTTGCTCTCCATTTTAATCTTCAAAAAAATCTTGGTCGAATTCGTATTGGAATTAATCATATGTAAACAAACGAAAATTGCTTAATTGCCTGTTATGGCAATTGTTTGTTAATAAGCAAGAAAGTAAAGCTGAGAAGAACGACTAGCGAATGCGCTGTTTGAATTTTGATTCATTTTAAAAACAATTGTAAATTTTATGATGGAAAATATGTTTTTTTTAGTATACCAATAATTTTCCAATTCAAATTCTGTTTCGAGAAACAAGTATTTGTAATATATAAGGATCTTCTAATAAAGAAATTTATGTATATATTGAGAGTTTTCTTTCTCCAATAATTAAACAGCAATTATTTTATAATTTAAAATCAATTTCGACAAAAAAAAAAAAAAAAAAAAATTGTAATATCTAAAGATCCCCTTAATAAAACAATTTATATAAATATTGAAAGTTTTCTTTCATATTTAAACATCTCTTTGTGAACTATATTTTTTTTTTTATTATTTAAATTCGACAATAAAATATTAAAAAAAATAAAATTAAAATGTTTATAGTTTTTCAGAGTTTAATTAAAAGCATTTATTATGCAAAACAATTCTTCAAAATAAATAAAGTTCATTAAGAACTTTTCGTTTATTTGTTAAACTTAAAATAAAAGCCAAAATATTATTGAAACAGCTATGAGAGCATTCAAAAAAGTCTCTTTTAAATTGTTTTGTATTTATCTAAGCACTTTTTTCTTGTCGGCTCTTCTAATCTTGTGCATTATCTATAGGCAAATAGTCTCCAGAATTCTAGGCGTCATTGACAGAGCTTTTCTCATTATCAAATGCAGCCAAATAGTAAAAGCAAATAATTATATTGTTGTCAGGTAGGAGGTAGATTTAATTTTTTTTCATTTTTCATGCAGTGAGAAAAAACTATAGTGAATGTTAAACGAAGTGACGAGAATGATCGTTCAAGGGACGAGGTGAAGACAAATGCAATTTGTCAGTTTGTTGTGAACTATTATTTACGCTCTAACAGCTGTTGTTAAGCACATCGAGAACTGTTGCATAATGCATATAATAGATGTATTTAAATACATTATGAATTTACAATGCAATCACTCACATTTTATGGCATATACTATAATCTATATATATATATTTACACAGTCATTCAACTTTCTGGAAAAAAAAGAGGCGAATACTAATAGTGCAATCAATCAATTGATCTGTTTGCGGAATGAGCTAAACTAATCTATTTGACTACTTGAGTAGTTGTCATAATTCATAATTCAGATAGTAGAATCGAAGAGGACTGACTGACTTACCTTAGTTCAGAGGCTCGTCGACGACGACAACAGTATATCAATATCCGTTGATAGAATTTATAATGCTATCTACACACAATAAATTTAATTGCACTTAATTATAAATTTATCAATTTGTGAGCGACAGCGATTCAAGGCACAGATACTGCACTAGATATAAGTAGAGAGAAAGACAGATATATATATATTTATATATAACACTGATTTATGCCTTATTTGGGCTTTAAATTAACACTTCCGCAACGCTTGTGCCGCCACACTTGAAAGATCACGACAAATCTGTACTACTAGCTAGCAGCTGCTTAAGTGGCATCAATTTGGCTTTTTTTTTTACTTCTTGCTGCCTCAGGCAGCGAACCGCACGATCGAGCTGCACAAGCCCAACTGAATGAAACTGAACTGTTCGACTGATAAGACCTCGCACTCGATCTAAGCACACATACACATGCGCAAGTGTCTGAGAGAGAGAGAGAGAGAGAGAGAGAAATGTGAGTGTGTGAGTCGATAAAACGAAAATATCGCATGCGATAAGTCTGAGAGTTGCATGCGATATGTGCTTCAATTGAGCAAGAGTTGAAGCAATGTGTTTGTAAGGGAAAGAGATTTAGATTCGATATTGTCTTTGCAGATTTTGTTGAAAAAATAGATAAATAATTGAGTTTATATTATGAATAAAGTTCGATTTATATTACTTGATTGTCAGAGGATATATTCTTAATATTAAATAAATAAAAAATTACATTCAAATTGATTTTAATCACAGACCCGATTGCTTGCTTTCAACGCCCAGAACATATTTGAAGTAAGCTGTATTCAGCTGCTCGAGGAAGACAAAAGCAAACACCGTATGCGGACCCAAACGACAGAGATAGGGTGTAAAGCCCTTCCACAACGAAAACACACCCTCGTTGCGTATCACACTCATGATGACATCCAACGTGCCCTTGTATTCACGTTTGCCATCCTGGATCTTCATATTTTGTATGCGTGTCTTGGCCATGTCCATTGGCATTGAGGCGATTGTGGTCAATAGGCCAGAGCACATGCTCGATGCAATGTGTAGGCCAAGGCCCTCGTTCAAATACTGTTTGAACACGAGCTTGAACTGTGAATACGATGCCAGCTGCACCATATTGACGATCATAGCTCGCGCCACTGTTGGCGCACAGCCACGCCAGAGAGCTAATACGCCCTCCTCACGTACTATTCTGAGCACAGCATCGCCAACATTTTTATAATTACGACGCTGATCCACGGGCAATCGATTGTCGGCCATCATACGGATGAGTGAAACTTCGGCTGGATTACCGACAACAGCACCGCATGCGCCCGCAATGGTGCCCATGGCCATGCTGGCGAGCACCGGGGGCGACTTTTTATATGTATTCTGATAATGCTCCACTTCCATTTGATAGACACCCATGCGAGTGGTTGTGTATGTCGCCTGACGCAGCAGCCCGGCACTGATGCCATTGTAGAATGCCAGAAAGCCTTCGGCCTGAAAGACTTTCGCTATGCAATCGAAGGAGCTCGTATATTCACGTTTTCCCGAAGCACCCGCCACTTGCATCCGTGTCTTCACCAGATCCAGCGGCTGTACTATAACGGAGGCCATCATGCCAGCGGTGCCTCCGAGTACATATTTCATATAATTGGGAATAGTTTTAGTGTCTGTATTTTGCAGGCCCATGATCGAGAACCATTTAAGCTAAATAATTGGGAATTTCGATCAAATGTGTAAGTAAATGTAAATGTGTGTGTGTTATGACTGATAAAACTTTACTCTAGAAAGTAATTGAAATTTATTTAGTAATGCATTAGGAAAATCGATCAATGGATTGATGGAACACTTAAGTTCTTAACTCATAGAGTTTGTGATAGGAAAAAGACAGAGCGAGAGCGAGATATATCGTTAGACACAGAGATGAGTAAAGATGGAGGAGGACAGAGCAATAGGTCTACAGAGATTAAGAGAAATAGATATAGAAAAAAAAAATTTGAGGCAGAGAGGGAGAGAATGAGATTAAGAGAGAGAGAGCGCGAGAGATAGGGTTAAAAAGTGAAAGAGAATTAGGGAAACAGAGAAAAGTATAGGCAAGGACAGGCTGAAAAATGGGAGCGAGCGAGGGAGAGAAAGCGAGAGAGAGAGAAAGAGAAAGAAAGAGAGAAAGAATGAAAAAACTAAAGAAAATGAGGTAAAGAGAGAAAGTGTTAGGCAAAGACAGGCATAAAGAATAAGAGAAGAGATGGAGAGAAAGTGAGAGAGAGAGAGAGAGACGGGAAGATAGAGAAGAAGCCAGACCAAATGACAGAGAGAGAGAGAGAGAGGAAACTGGAGAAGGAAATATAATGATAACAAATAAAAAGAAGGAGAGGGAGGCATAAAAAGGCAGAGAAAGAGTTGAGGATAGAAAACGCATAGGGAAAGGTCAGAGGAAAAGAAAGATAGAGATAGATCTTTAGAGATAGATATATAGATAGATAGAAAGATATATAGATTAGATTACGGCTCTGAAAATTAAATGAAATGGATTTGGAACTCAGCAGGACATAAGTTATATCATATAATATGATCTTTGATTCATCCAAAGCAGCTACCAAAAAATGTCTAAAAGAAATCTTCTCTTTTCGGGTCACTTAATTGTTTTGCTTGGCGTATTTAGGTCCGTTCAGCATTGAATTTAATTGTGGCAGTTAACGCTGCGGCAACACCAACACACAACAGTTCAATTAACGTGACCATATAATTTTCCGCACTTGTTGGTTAATTATTGAACTTTGGCTGCCACGCCTGCTCCCGCTGCCGCCCTTCGAGCCCACACACAATCCACAAATTAACACAAAGCGCAGTTGACTGGGCTCATTATTGAAGTTTTTGCATTAGATGAAAAGCGTTCACATTTGCAATTAGACGAAGGTTCAAGCTACATTTTAAGCAAAAAAAACTAGAGCAAGCTGCCTGGCCACAGGAGGCGTGGCATGTAATTAGACAGTGCCAAAAAGAAAAAAACAAAAACAAAAATAAAAACCAAATTTGTAATGTCAGCAATGGAGGGAGAATATGTACTTACCAAATAGTCGCATATTGGCAACTCATTGCGGGCTAATTAAGAACTCATGCGGTGGCAGAGCAACACGCAACAGAGCCAACAACCAAGACTCAGCCAATAACAACTTGCAACGTTGTTGATTTTCGCATGGATCAAACAAAAATCGCACGCAGCAGTGGAAAATGTCGACTAATTAGTGGTTAGTGGTTTGTGTATCAGCTAAGTGCAGGCAAAATCAATTGCATACTCGAAGGCAACACGAAAAAAAAAAACAATACCAATTAGACACATGTGAGAGAGAGAGAAAGAGAGGGAGTGTGAGTGACTAATGATAATGATGTTAAAGTAGGAAAACTGATGTTTGGGTTTTTGTCTCGGCTAAAGGCAAGTAAAATATATTGCCTAGTTTCAGGCTGCAAATATTTTTATGAATTGTATAAATATGATAAAAACACAAAAATAATATAGAAAAAAATAACTATATATATAAAACGAAAATTTAATTTAATTTAAATAAATAACAAAAAAAGTGATAAAAAAAAAAATCATATAATAATTTAGGCAAATATTTTGAGAGCCGGCTAATCGCAAGCAAAATCAATTGCATATTTCCAGACTGCATATAAAAATTGTTTAAATTAGATCAGTAAAGCTGACTGAGGTAATCGGACAGTCAGGTAAAAGTGGGCCAACAACAACTGTAACTACTGCCAATTGTGAAAATTGTAAATAAATATTTGAACAAATGACAACGAGCCGGCTTCAACAACTTGCGTCTATAAATCAGATCATATCGGCAGCTGGCTTTTGCGGTCAGCAGGCGACGCTGCGGCAGCCCTACAAGCGTGGCCAGGAAAAATGCAACGTGAAAAATGCATGAAAGAAGAAAAAACTAAAGTACACAACAACAACAGCAACAGTGAATGCTGACAACAAGATCTATCTGCGCGATAAGCGCCAAAAGAGAAGCAAGCGAGAGACAGAAAAAGAGAGACAGAGAGGCCGGCAGCAGCAACAGCAGAAGCGCAGGGAAAACCGCAGAGCTATGCTAATGCTGAGCTGAAAGGCAAAATGACAATACCAGCTGCAATTCAAAAGAGAGGGAGCGAGCGAGAGGGCAGAGAGCGGGCAGCAGTGTGTGAGCGACAAAAAGCGACTGCAAAAAGTACAAGAGAAAGAAAAAAAACAACAAAAAAATAAGGCATTAAGTGGCGAACCGTTAAGAAGTCATTGGGTAGACTAAAACCTGAAAACAGCAATAAAACGACGTCAGCGTCACGAAAAACTTAATGCGGCAATTGCCGAAGTAAACAGAGCAAACTATGAGAGAGTAAGCAGCAAGCAGCAAGAAGAAGAAAGGTAATGAAGAAGAAGCAGTCAGAGAGTGAGAGCAGCGCTCGACTAGAGAGTAAAAGTTGACAGCGAGAGCGCAGCGAAAGCTAAGTGAACAGTGCAGGCCAAAGAAATAGAAACAATTTAAAGAAACAAACTGAAGATGAGAGAAGAAGCTAGACTATAGAATATCTAATGAATTTGCAAAGTTAATTGACCAATTCTTGCTTAAAATACTTAATATTTTTATGTTACGTTAAGCTTCAAGACAATTGTGTTTGATCAACTGTAAATGTTGAATTCTACATATATGCATATGTATTTAAATTTATACAGCTACTGTCATCACATATAAATACACACAAAAGCCTATGCTAGAACAACAAAAGCTGTTAAATGTGTGTCAGTCCATTCCGGTTTTCCATTTTGTCTAGCTTCACTGTAAAGGCCGTTGTGATGCTGCCTAAAATAAGAAGAAGAAAACAGAACAACAACAACAACAGTAAAACTACTTAAAACGCACAATGCAATAAACAGTTATTGTTAAACAATAAATCAAAAGCTGCGAGAAGAAGAAAACAGAATTCTAAACTAAAGACTCAAGCCACAAACTTGAGATCATTGACGCGCGCTCTCTGTAGCTCGCTCTCTCACTCTCAGCCGCCTTGGCGCTCTTTCGAGCTGCGACACTTTCGAACTTGTTTTCGAACAACTAAGCTGCCGCTCAGCTGCAGCCGAAAACTTTGGTCATTCGTCAGTGAACCGTCGGCGCTTAACGGTCTGATCGCGGGCTCCTCGTTTATAACTCGCAGCAGTAGCGTCTTCTTCTTCGCCGAAGAACGAACGTTTTACAAGCAACAGCAAAGAAAAATAAAAGAAAAGAAATAGAAAGAAAATTTAAAGCATCGTCTCTTTGCATTTTTTGTTGATTTACGCGTATGCGTGCGTCGCTCTGTCTGTGTGCGTGTTACCATTTGCATTTTCGGGCTTTCGTCTGCTTTTCGCCTCCGATTGACGTCGTATCGCTTTGCACTGCGCGTGCAGTTCCGTTCCGTTCAGTTCAGTTCAGTTCGGTTCGGTTCGCCTTTAAAAATTAATTATTATTAATTATTATTATTATTGTTGTTGTTCTGGAGCGCCGCGCGTGCTAAGAAAGGAAAAAAAGTGCAGCGAAATTTCACTTAAAAAGTGCTCGAAAAAAAGTGTTCGCAAATAAATAGAAAAAAAAATTAAAAGAAGAAAAAACGGCACAAGTTCTGTTTGCCAAGTTATTAACAATGTGTTCATAATTCCACTGTATGCACAAAATACAAATAAATATATACAAAATACAAGCTCAAATAGAAAGCAACAAATTTTCACAGCTAACACAACAGCAACAACAACAAAAACAAGAAGAAGAGCAACAATAGCAACAGCATTCAGCATAAACTAACGGAATAATACATGAAACATAAATAAAAGAGGTATGTAAATGCCGAGAGAGAGAGAGCAAGATACATTTATGTTTATGCATTCGAGCGCTTAGCAACTAGAACTGCAATTGCAATTGATGCAGTGAAGACTACAATGAAAAATGCAGATAAACATTTATTTATATTATATGCATATAATATATGATATGAAAGTGAAAGAAGTAGAAAGAAATAAAATAGATAAATAAATGAATTAAATAAAATAAAAAGGAATGACAAATTATTTTTGTAAATGAATTTATAAAATGTAAAATAATTAATATGCATTTAACGTAAAAGAAGTAAAAAAAAAAAAAAATAAATAAATAAATAAATAAAAAATAAAATAAAAATAAAAAATAGATAAATAAGTGAATAAAATAAAATTACAAAAAAAAAACAACAAATTTTTCTGTAAATGAATTTATAAAAATTATTAATAATATTTAATATTTACATATAATTTTAATGAGTTTTTAATTTCTTCGTCTAATTTTTTCAAGCAAATTTATTAACTTGCATTTCAATCATTTTATTTTTTATATTAAAATTTTAATTTAAATTTATAAATACATAATTTAAAAATTTATATTACATTATATTATTAAAAAATTATATTACATTTTAATATATGTTAATTGACTTTAAATTTGTATTCACATTTTTAAAATTTAAATCTCATTTATTTTATTTCTTTATTTGTGTTTTCTTTTTTTATTTTCAAAGAATATCTTACTCAATAAATAGTTTTTACATATAAAAAGTATTATCTGCTGCAATGCTCTGCTCCGCTCCACTTAGCGAGCGTTAACTGTAGCTCAACTGGACATAACTGTTTGATTATTTAATTGACAAGCGGCGCTACAGGAAGAACCTGTAGAAGAACCAGCTATAGCTGTAACTGCAGTTAAAATCTTTTCAAATTGTCAATGCTAAAATCGAAATCTTGATTTTCTCTCATTTTCCCAGTTTAATACATTCCATTATTAAATTTTTTTCTTCTTTTCTGGGAGACGATTTGATTTGCATATCTCATAATGAATGACTGAATGAGTCAGAGAGTATCATAATTTTCTCAAAATGAAAACCCAGTTGGAGTCTCGTTTTATTGTCAGTTTGGTTTGTTTGAATCGATTTTGGTTTCTGGCAACCGACAGAAAATAAAACAACAACAACAACAACACTTGCTGCACGATTGAACTTTAAGCCGCATTCTTTGCTGTCTGCGGGCCGGTCGTCGGTTCAAGCTAAAGCTGGCCAATTTTTTTCGTTTTTTTTTTTTTTTTTTTTCGTAAGCAGAGGCTGCGACTCATTCGTCGTGGGAACTCTTTGCACTAGTCTGTCTGGCATTTGCCTGAGCGGCACACATATTTTGTTTTTCTTTTTTAGCTTTTTGCTAAGACTTGGCTAGTTAGTTTTGGCCTAGACGAAACAGGCTTTTAGAACAGGAATTTCCACTCCTACAATAAAACAGAGAGCGCTATTTAATGACATTTGGCGTATGCTCTAATAGAGAGTATGGCAAGTGGGGCAGGGTATAGATAATTCTTATAGCCATTAAAGATCATTTTATAGTCCGCTTGCTTCCCCCCAATTTCCATTGTGCAATTCTCAAATAAAATAAAATTTTTCTTTCAATTTGTAATTCAAAATTCTTTGATTTTTAATCGTCAACAATTAAGTACAAACTAAAAAAAAGAACTAGAACTTAATGCAGAACTTAATTGCCAAACTAGTTTACAAATAAACTCTGAAAAAAGAACTTAAAAATAAAACATAAACAACTAAAAAGTTGAAATTGATTTGTTAGACAAAGATTTCGGGTCCATAGATCGCGACCTTTTTGATGTGTGAGGTGCGCGGCTTGGGCGGTGTGCTGGGTGCCTTCACGGGAGGCATGGCAGAGGTCGAGCTGCTGCTTAAACTAGAACTAGAACTGGAACTGGAACTGGGTGCGGAAGTGGATCTGGAAGTGCTCTGCTTACGGCGTCGCATGCTGCGCAACTCGTCCCGCAGCTGCTCCTTGTAGACAAGCTCCCGCTTGCAGGCCTGCAGCTCCTCGACACTGCAGTGCTTCAGCTGGCGTATTGTCCGTGAGACGAGGCCATCGATAATGTGTATCTTGCAGCGGGAGAGACGCGTCGGTTCCGCATGCCGGCGCGTCAATTCGCTCTGATACTGGAACAGCAAATAGCCAACGCTGGGACGAGCACCGCGACGATGATTCTTTTGGTTTTCCATAATAGCGAGCTGCTCGTCGGATTGTCGGACTGTCGTCGCCGCTAGGCAGGCTGAACTGTGAATGATGTCCTTTGGTACTTTACCAGGATTATTTATATGTGATGAAGAGATGATGATATGGCTACCTGTTGACCTGTTCGCGTAATTACCTGTTGCTCAACAAAAATGAAACAAAAATCTTTGGCTTTTAGGTTTGTTGTTGTTAGCCTGGGCAAAACCCAATTGTGCGTCTCTTACAAATCTTGTTAAATGTTTCGACAGCAATCACAAAGCTACGACTCGGTGTGTGTGTGTGTAGATGTAGGTGTCTGTGTGTGTGTGTGGGTTGATTTGTTTATTGCTCAGCAACAAATTTATGGCTTGACCTTTGCATAAATACATGAATCTGTATCTATGTGTTAGAAATTCACGGCTTAAAAAAATACAGAGAAGCGAAGCATAAAAGTGAAAGTAATTCAATTGAGCAACAAGCAAATACCCTGCATTACGGGTGTGTGTGTGGGTAAAGTAGTTTAAGAATGTTCTAGAAAGGAATTGTAGAAACATTTTTCTACATTTTTTCTTTAGCATATTCAAATTTACAATCTTGCAATGTAATTTAGGTTACATTTAACTGAACTATCTAAATGTTTATAAATATTTCTCATACCTCCTGCAGAATAGTCTGAACTTCTCTAGGAGCTCTACGCCTGGCGCTTGACTCTTTGCCCATGACCTAATAAATGCGCTTAAATTTTTCATAGAATTACAATTTATTCGCAATGCGCTTGACCCTCGCACTAGGAAGTGCTTATTAAATATTTATTTATGAACGAGAATTTCTCAAAATGTAGTCCGAGCATTGGCCGTCTGATCCACTTCACTTCCCCTCCCGCCGCACACATTGAAATTAAAATTTACTTTTGTGCACGATTATAATTTTCACTTAATTTAATTGAGCTGTGGATTGCCGACAGTGCAGACTGCTCTAAACGCGCATTTAAACTAAATTTCAACTTAATTATGTTAAAATGTTTGCTGAAATACATATAGATGAAAAAAGAAAAGTGAAAATTCGTGCTGCTTCATTGTTTGTCTTTCACTTGAAGCGCTAAGCGCTGCGACTTATCAAAATTCTTTTCAAATATGCTCAGCTGCATTAAGCCTGCAATAACAACAACAACAACAACATGAGCAACGTTAAGCATAACAACAATAACAATTATAACAATGTAATGTATTTATATATATATAGCCCACATTAAGCACTTCGAAGTGAAAGTTCGAGTAGGGCGCTTAAGCGTTTAAGTATATATTTTATATTTCAAATGCCCTTCAGGGCGGGCTCGTTAAGTTTTGTAATTGAGTTGGCTGCATTTTAGAGAAGCTATTTGATGTATTTAATTTATAGAATTATTGTGGCTTAAGGAGATGAGAGAGTTTAGAAGAAATTGAAGTTAGGTCTGGGTATTTTGATTAATAAAAGAAAAGAAATTTATTAAATTTTTAATTCAGTATAAATTTTATTTGTATTTGTTTTGTTAAATAAGCAAGTTGAATAGAAATATCTATATTATTATTATTAATAAAAGTATATTAATATTTTATAAATATGTAAATTTGGAGGGTGGAAACTCTATAACAAACTTGAGAGATTTGATAGTTCTATTTTATTTTTTTTATTTATTTAGATCCTGCTTATAATTTAAATCATATACTAGCGTTTTTTTTTTTCATGATAGTTCTCTTTTTTCATATCTTAACTAAATCCCATTTTTAAAACGTTAAATTATTCTCTTTCAGCTATCTTTACTTATCAATTTTATCTTGGCAAATTTGTTTATATATTTATAATTTGAATTTTAATCCATGTCCTTAGCACACTGAAACGATGCCAGTTCAATAATTAAGTCAAATTATATTTAACATATTATTATTTTACTAAGATATATACGCATTAAGGTTTATCAAACTTTCTATCAATTCTTAGTCTTCTAAAGCTAGCTCTTCACTAATAAATTTTCCATTTGAAACTCTACTCCATTTTCATTGAATTATTGACTATCATGCTCATATTAATATGTTTGTTAGAGTATTTCAGTTTCTTCAATTAACAGTTAAATATTGTCTCATATATTTAAGCTATGCTAATGGGCTTCATCGAGTGCCGTCCCTCGTTAAAGCCCATATGTCTGTACAAATTCAAATATTATAAGACGCTCTGCTCTGCTTGGGTTTAGGTTTTTTTTTTTTTTTTTTTTTGTGTTGGTGCTAAACGCAGGGCGCTCGAGGCGAGGCGTAGCAGTGGACGTTGAAGACGATGAATGACCCACAAAACGCAGACAAATCCCCAATAATGTAAATGAAAATCCATGAAAATCTATGAAAAGAGCAGCAGCAGCTGCTGCAGGCGAGACGTTGCTTAATCAACTATGATTTTTGTTGTTGTTGACTTGATTATAATTGTGATTGTCCGAGCGATAAGTTTTGAATGCACAAACCGACTTGTTACCATTGAGTTCCGTCGTGTTTGGAGCGCGTTGAATTGGAAGCTGTCTGTGAGCTGTCATGAGCAGTGTTTGCTTACCGTTGTACGCGTCGGCAGACAGACAGACAGACAGACAGCAGCTAGCCTTTGGCTTTGACCTCTGCCTACCTGAGCGAACGAAACGTGTGCGCATCACCTTGCCTTGCCTTGCCTTGCCTACGGGCAACGCGACGGCCAACCGCTCATAAAACGCTGATGCGACGCATTTGCTTAAGCCGGCGCGTGGTCTTTCCCAAGTTCTTAATCCTGGCTATGAAATCCTTTTGTTTTTCTACATTCTCGCTACTGGACGCAATTATAAAAGGATTATGCCATTTGTGACCTGACAAACCAAATGTCTCACTGCATGTTCTCTCTACATCTCTCCGTCTCTTTTTGCTCTACTTCTCTCTTGCTCTGGTCGATGTCATTTGCCCTCTGCCCTCTGCCCACTGACCTCTCGCCTGTCGCCTCTGGCCGCTTGCACATTTCATTATGAAGCAAACCTTAATGAATTACCTGGAAGTTGTTAAGTGCAACAAGGGCAACAAGAGGAATTTTTCAACCAATATTCTATGCAAGTTCTCGAACATTTTGTTGACTGCAGCTATGCTAATGACTCGCAAGAAAATGCAGCACATGGAAATGTCACCACAAAACGGAAAAGAAAGAAAACTTGACAAAATTACATAGAAGTTGCGCTAAAAACATAGAGAAGGAAGGAGAAAAACATGTAGATATGTGAAGATGAGAAGCGGTGTATGGGAACAGATCTCTACTGCAGAGGTCGTACAGTGAATGCTCGTTAGATGAGCTACACTTTAGATAGATAGATAGATGAGATATGTTATAGCATATTTAGTAATCTGATCTCTTTTAGCTTTGATGCATTTGAATGATGATTCGAATAAGTATAAGTATATAGAAACAGAGTATAGAAATAGACATAACAACAAGATAGTTTCATTCCCGTATACAATAGCTTTATAGATTTATAGCTTCTACAGCATCAAATCTAAATAAAATTTTATCATGCAATTTAGCTAAAAATATTTTCTGTTAGTTGGGAATAGTTAAGAATTTCAATTTTTTAGTGACATCATCATTATAATATTATATAATAATGACATATTTAAAAGTACATTAACAAAAATTCCCCGATCAAATATTCTCCAAGTCTTTTGAGCTTCATCCTCTCACAAATTTATACTTCCTTTCATAACTAACTAAGCCGTCGAACGTCCTCTCTTTAGCCCACGCTGACTCGGCATGTTCGTTCATGCTTGGCAGCATTCACAGCTGCTGTGTTTGCATATGGATATACATAGCGATGATGTTCATATTATGACTGGTAAGCATAAACGGTTAGCGAGCATCCAAAGTGGATTAGGCCGGATTAAGCCACGAAATATTTTGGCACAAATATTTACAGTTGCCTGACCTGCCAGCCAAACAGCCGGCGCTTGGGCGCTCAGGTGCGCCAGGCTACATATACAGGTAGAGCCGGGCCGGGCCGGGTCGGGTCGGGTCAGGTTGGGACGGTTTGGAACGTGCCAGGTAGCTTCGATCGGTTGCATATAAGCCATGCTGCATGATTGCTATGTCAACACTTGGTAAACAACAAGCCACAATGCAACAACATATCGACATGGAGCTGGCAAAGCAATTGAAACCAACAGTCTCATATCATTTGTTTCTCTACCGTGAGGAACTGGCCAGACGCCAGCGACGTCAACTGCGACTATCCCGCACCAAAATTGAGATCACGGATGAGCTCATCTCGAAGACGGTGCGCAATATCAAGAACTGCAGCATGGATGATCTAAAGGCGGTCAATCGGGAGTTGCTCTTCAAACGGAAACTGCGACACAATGTCTCCAAGCTACGCAAACAGGCCAAGCAGCAATAGTACGGGCGAGAGAGAGAGAGAGAGTGAGACAGAGAGAGTGATAGTGCTTAGTCCATAGAAAATTATTGTACATAAACAAATTTTGTAAATAAATCAACATCGATAAGATTTAAAACGCTTTCGAAAACTTGTCAATTTTACGGTCTATTCACAGCGAGAGAGAGATGCAGAGAGAAGCTTTAAGCCATACAAAAAAAGCATAAAACCTGGTAGCTAAATCAGCAAATGCCACACAAAGGCAAAATGTAAACTTCTCAGACTTGGCCAAAATGAAATACGACAAAAAAGTCGTTTTCATTGAACAAAAGTAAATGGCTAAAGAGCTGAGCAAAAATGAATTTTGAAACGCCACAGCCATAGCCACAGCTAAAGCTGAAGCCGAAGCTATAAAGGAGAAGATTGAGGGGGAGGCGCTGTCCCCCTCCGCCGGCCAGTTGCAAATATTTAGCATATATCTTTGTGTTCCTTTTTTTTAATTTTGGTGGTCAACAGCTTAATTAGAAATTGCAAATGCAATTAAAAAACGCAGCACAACAAAAGTTTAATCAAATTTAAATATATATGAAATATACATATATAAAAAAAAAAAATATATATATATATATATTTAACAGCGAGTGCTTGTAGCAGCAGCCGAAACAAGTTCGCTGCATAAATTAAGCCAAAGCCAAAGCGAGTAGCGGCTGAAGAGAGCGCAAAGATCAGAGTTGATTTAAGCCCACTGCAAAACAAGAAAACGAACTTTACAGAGACTAGACGAATGCGTAATGCACTTACAGCTAAACAAATCTAGTTGAGGTTGTTTAAGATAAAGCAAGAAGTCTGGGAGATATGAACTTTAGCATTGTTAACTAGAAAGATGCAGAAGTCAAGGCCTTGGTGAATGAATAAGATTTCAAATAATATTAATATTTTAAATACAAAAAAAAAAATAAATAAATAATAATAATAATAATATCTAACATACAAAAAACTTCTATATATAAATCATATATTTATTTATATGATATTTATAAAATAATTCAAAAAATTTGCCCATGAAGTTTTACTTTGATCTAACATTTCCATCAAGAAAATTAGTATTCCCCTTGGCTTAGAGTATTCAAATAAAAGTTAGCAACTAAAAACAAAGTCACGATATAAATAAAGAGCAGTCAACGTTAAAAGCGAACTGTGTAAAATTTATAACGTGACATTGTTAAATTTATTGTGGCCAAACAAAAAAATACAAAAATGTTGTAATAAAACTTGAGCTTCCAGCGCAAACGGCATTTGGGCCAAAGTGAAGTCTGGCGCCAGCGCTTAAAAAATAATTGCAAATATCATGCTTGATACAATAATTGAGTCGATTATAGTATATGTGTATACATATAATATAATATGTATATATAATATATACATAAATACAGAGATATTTGAGATTCTTTTTGGTCCCCAGACCAAAAATAAATGAATAAAAACTTTGGCTGGATCTTTAATTAAGCTTTATGAGTCTATTCAACAAGAATTTTATTTGTATTTGATTGATTCCGCAATTGGACAGCTCTCAACGCCTTAATCTGGCCGTAAGCCGCGTATTTATATATCATTAAATGCTTTGTTTTTTTTTTTTTTCATGGCATTATAAAAGTCAGACCGGCGACGAACCGCCTGCGATATCATATTGAAGGACAGTTTGGCTTAGAGCTGTTCGTTCTGCTTGACAAATGGGCTAAAAACAAAGCGGCAATAGCAACAAAATCATCAAATCACGACTTGAGCGCCTTTGATTGACATGCAGCTAGCCACAACAACAACGACAACAAGAACACTAAAGCACAATCAAAGCAATAACAATCGATAACAAATACAAGAGCTATTGCGCTCTAGCAACAACTGATTGTTCATAATTAAAGCTAAAAAGGCCCGAGGCAACAAAATTTTCGCAATGATTCTGTGGGCCGACAGCGCAACGCGGCAAAATGGCAAATGGCAAAGAGCTAACCGGGCAACAAATTATCTCCAACCACTAACAGTACATACAGCTACATATAAATTTATATATATATTTACAAATATATATGTATGTACTAGAATACACTTGCAGAAAAACTTGATTGCAATTGGCCTAGAAATTTGCTGCATTTTGCTTTAGAATATTCAAATACATTTAAGCTTTGCATGCTCAACCGGCTAATAAATTTTAATACTTAATAGTGCGAAGCTAATAAATACTAAAATGAGTATTTTATTTGTTAATTAATTATCAAAAATACTTCAATAAGCATTTAATTTTTTCTGTGCATAAAAACATTTATATGCAGTAGGGTTCAATAGTTTTAATGGAATAAAATAAAGTAAAAGACAAAAATTACTTTTCATATACTGTAGCTCTTTTTTTCTCAGAATTTATGTGCTTGAAATTATTACATTGCGGTTAAAATTTGTTTCCCAATCTAAGATAAAAATTTACAAAATATAATTTTAACTAAATTCAAATTTCTTATACTACAATAAAACATTTTATACTTATATAAGTGCAATATCAAAGTTTTAGCTATTTTTTCTAAATGTATATGATATTTTGATCATAATAAAATTCCTCTTAAAAACGACTAATATGTAAGACAAATGCTTTCAAATTCCAATTTGTTGTTCTCTATTCTCTATTCTCTAAGTGTATTCGCCATACATAGTCAGCAAATACGTGCAACAGTTACACAGTCAACCCGCATGTCACGCCCCGTAAAGCAGCAACAGCAGTGGCAGCAGCTGCCACTGAGGCAGAGCAACGACTGCTTATTAACGCATAATTAGCATATTTAGTCTGGCTGGAAGATTGCGATCCCAAAGTTGTCGCACAGGTCTACTAGCACAACGACTGCCCCACACTTGGCCTGTCTGTAACGAACCTGTGCCGCCTCGTTGACATTGCCTGCAATTTGTCGATTTGTCACACAATTTCAGTTGATATGAATTCCGTTGCCCCGTACTCTGGTCTCTTATTACTCCCTACCTCGCCCTCTCTCCCACTCCCACTCCCCACTCCCTCTCTCTCTCTCTCTCTCTCCGTCTCTTGTTCTACCTTTGTCTACGTCTTCTGCTCGGCTGCCATCTGCGAGCGAGCAACAACGTCCGTTCGTGGTCATTGCAAGTTAAGCCTCATTTAGCTACAGCACTCTATTACTTGAACCAATTGCCAAAATGAACAGAGCATAATGACAGACGGCGGAATACTCTGTAAGCGTCTGGAAGTGGTTTAAGTATTTGCTTTTAATGTGTAAAGGGGTTAGAAAAAATCTATAATGATCCATTTCTATATATTAATGATGCTTAGTATGTATATGCATAAATCCACAAATTTATAGATATCATAGTCTGTGCATTCATACCCACTTGTTACATTTGTAATGAGTATTTGGTATATAACAAGCGACCAAGCGACCTGACGCCCACCTTTCAGTTGTTGTTGTTGTTGTTGTTGCTGTTGCTGTGGTGTCTGTTACTGTTGTATTGCTGGTGCCATTCACTTTATGAACATTTCAGTTGCCAACGACAGCAACAACAACAACAACAACAACAAGAGCAACAATTGTCGCTTTGACATTTAACTACAATTACTTTTTAGTGGTCTTTCATTGGTTCGCGTGGCAGCGACATTTTGGTCTGTTTGCCACGCCCATGCGCGCCTTGGCCATATTGAAACTTGTTATAATTAAAATATGCACTACATTAGTTTCCTCAAGGTGTTTGCTGGCTATCAAATTGTTCAAATGATTTCTTTCAGACCATAAGAAAGTGTGCTGGCCAATAAATCAAGTTCGATTGGCAAACAGAATCTGTGTTCAGCATTTCATCTGCTGATTGCCATGAATATGTGCGTACTTCAAGCTACATCTACAATTTGGCCACATAATTGCAGTCACAGGCCTGAGCTGAGTGGCAGAGAGAGAGAGAGGGAGAGAGAGAGGAGAGGGAGAGGCCAGACACACGCTGCCATAAGGACGCATACCATGTGGTATTTTAGTTGTGGTTTCAACCTGAACTTCGTGCAGCTCTGTGCGGTTGGCGAACTGCAACGAAAAGAGTGCCCAGCCATAGGCTAAACGACAAAAGGCTTTAAGGTGTGGCAAAACCACTTTAAATACACTGCAAGGCGAGCATGGCGAATAGATGAAGTCGGGCAGTGGATATGAGATTGAGAAATGGAATATGTAGGAGAGGAATGTATATGAAAAGCTTAAATTATTGAAGAGCAGATGAACTGCAATTTTAAAGTGAATACGAAATGAAACTCTTATGAAAAATGCTAAAGGTAGAACATAAATGAACAACTTTTAATGATTGCCTTCATTTCGTATACACTTTACTTAGCTTTTATATACCCAGTCAAAATAGTTTCCTCTACACTATATCACACTTACTACCAAGAGTATTCAAGTTCCAACAATCTTTAGCTGAAATTTTCTTCATCTCGTTTGGTTGCCCACATTTTGGGAGGCTGTTGTGGGCGTGGGCTTTTGTCGTTGGCCACAAATGCCGATTGCCCCGTCTCTTGAGCTGTGAATGTGGTGCTTGGCTAACTGGCTTAATGCACTGATGTTGCAGTGGTTGTTGCTGGTGGTTGCTAGTGGTTGCTGTGTATGCAGCGACTGTTCATAGCTTTGGCATTTACAATATTTAATCATATTTGCACGAGGGCGGGCTAAAATGTCGCCCTATGCCAAGGCGTTTTGGTGAAACAGGCGCAACTTATGGATATTTAATGCCAAGCGCTGCTTGCGGCCTGTTTGACTCTAGCAGTCAGGCGGCATGTGGCATGCAACATGCGACAGGCAGCAGGCTGCAATTTAAAGCGTTTTCATTTTTTATGCATGCATTGCATGGCGTTTGTAGCTCATTTGCATGCGTTGTTGTTGCCTATATTCTGCATCTTCTTGTTGTTGCTGCTGCTGCTGCTGCTGCCGGCGTCTGTAATGCAATTTGCTGCAAAATGAAACCGAACAAACCAAGCGCTGAGCATTTGCCAGCATTAAATTTAATTTTATTAAAAAACTTTCTGCAAGCCACATGTGTGTGTGTGTGTGTGTGTGTAGTGTGGGTGTGTGTGTGCCTGGGAATTGTACAATTGACAATATGAGCGAGTTGCTGCTGCTGCTGCTGTTGCTGTTGCTGCTGTTGCTGTTGTCGCTGTCGTTGTCGCCGCATGTTGTTGACGTGTCTGTTGCTGCTGCTGCTGCTGCTGTCGTCATTGGTGCTGCTGCTGCTGTTGCTGCTTGCTTTTTGTTTTATTGTCGCCCTGTGCGGGCATGTCGAGCTTCGCTGCTTGCTTTGATGACAAAATGACGCTCGATAAAGTTTTCTGTATTTTTTGTTGTTTCGTTTTTCAACTTGAGTTTTGGCAACGAGAACGAAATTCGAAACAATTACGAATGCTTCTACTTTTACACTCGCTTGCACTTATTATATGCTCTTTTATGTAGTCTTTTTTTATGAGGTATATATGTAGGTAGGTTTTTGGTAATGTGGTTCTAGCTATGAGTGATTTAATTATATTAAGGGAATTGAAATTTCTCGTGTTTGGTTGTTTTTATTTAAAAGCTAACTCTTGCTTATAAATTATAAAATTACTTACCTGCGTACCTACCGATGTAGACCAATGTATGCACCGAAACTCACTCATCCTCTAATCTGTCAGGCTCAGCTTAACAGTTACTTCCACAGACAAATTCAGCTTATTCTCCACATAGTTACTGTTCATTATCTATATTCATTATCTCTACTCATTCATTATCAATAAACGAGCCAAACACCTTGCTCTTACCTATCTCAAACAAGCAGATATCAGGCTATGCGCAGAGTATTGCTACGTCAGCATATGCCGACTTCCTTGTGACCTGCGGAACTTTTTGTGTTTGCTCTGCACGTGCTCTGCTATCGTTATCGTTATCGCCTGTCATCGACTGAGCTGTTGCCGCCCTCGCCCAACTGCTGTCATTTTTGCATATTCATTTGAGTCAAGCCAAGGACTGCATCGAATGTCGTCAGCAAACAGCGAACAGCGAACAGCAAACGATATCGCAGCGGTTCTTCTCATCATCATTTGCATATGTTACACTTTATTTATTGTGGTTGTTGTTGTGTGTTGCTGTCGCATTTTTCGTGCCGCATTACAACACCGAATATAACTCATACGCAGCGTTAACCTGCTCGGCATTGTTGTCGTATTTATAGCCGTTACGTGAGACTCACTTTTTATGTGACAATTGCTTTTTGTCTTGGTATACATATTTTCTGTATCTTATTATCTCTGGCTTTGCTTATAATTTTGATTGTTTGCATGTAATTTATGCCTATAAATTGTGCAAGCAATTGTTGGGTGCAAAACATTTATTAACAAGCTTGCTCTGTAAATGAGTCAAACTGTAAATAAAATGTTATCTTATTTGTTTCTTGTTGTTCTTCTTGTTGTTGTTGTTGTTGTGTTGCCTTCGAGGGAAGCCTAACAAGTGCAGCTGAGTGTAGAGCATTGACTGAGTCTGTGGGAAACTTGAGGTGTTTGAGGAATGTCATTAGTAGAGCAATTTAAATGACATTAGATAGAAATGTTATTTATCGATCAGAAAAATATTGGTTAGTTTAGATATGGTGTATAAATGGAAGAAATCTGGAATGTGAGTAATAGAAGATACTTTATAAGCTTTTAATATTTTAAATATTTTTGTAAATAAGAAAACTATCTATTTTTCTATATTATAAACCTATTGAAAATGGGAAAGCAGGGTATAATGTATTTTTTTTTTTTTTGCATTTATCGATGACACATATAAATGAGTTTAAATCTAGAAAAGTAAGCTGAATTAGCTTCAGGCTATGATATTATATACATAGATCATTATAAGTTTATTTAATTATCAATATCGATAAAAATATTGATCGATTAATTCATAATTTTAACACAGTTATGAGTAAATATTCGATGAATGATTTGGATGCTAGCAATTATGATAATATTCCTATATAAATTTCAATTGACATTCCTCATCTCATCTGCCACATAGTTTTCAAAGAGCCCTCGCTCAACTTTGCTGGCGCTTTGTGTGATTGCAAAATGCTCAGAATAATTGAATAGCTTTTGCCTTCTGTTTTGCCTGCTCGTTGCGGCTATTGTCGTTATTGGTCAACAATGGCCGCGGCTATAAGAATATCATTTTCGTATTTTGATGTTCGATAGCAGCAGCAGCAGCAGCGGCAGCATGTGAGATAACTAGAGCAGCAAAGCATGGCAGCAGCAACAATGCAAAAAAGGTACAAAAGACAGCAGCAGCTATTATGACAGCAAATAGCTAACACAAGAGCAATTTGTTGCACATACTTACACGCATACCTACACAGTGAAATATAGATACACAGATACATAGATACACAGATACGAATGCTGCTTGGCTGGCAAAGTTGTCGGCTATGAAAAATGGATCTGCTCCAGAAGATTTCTGTAATCTCGTTCGTCACACTTGGCCGCTCAAGTACGAATTTATGAAGCCCCATCAGAGCTGTCCCACTGGAGCAATGGACCCGGCTACAAGCAGGGCTAACTAGTTGCAACAACAACAACGATAACAAGAACAATCCAGTGTCTAAGCTTAAAACTTTTGTTAACTTGTAATGTTTGTTGCTCGATCTCGATGCACTTTGCCAAGAAATGCACTCAAGAATGTAACGCGCGACTGGTCAAAGTGTGAGCTTAACTAACATAGTATATGTATCTATATCAACCTACACTCAGCGAATAGAATTAAATTGAGCACAAGGTCGTCAAATTCATAAAGATATAATGGAATTTGTGTGAAAAGTTTTTGTGCCTTTACTTTTACTTTAAGCAAAGCAAAACTTGAGTAAGTTCAGAAAGCTTTAATCAAATTAATATAAATCTTGATTTTTAAGTATATTCAAGAATGAACTTGCTGTGGGGTGTAAAGAACAACAGACCATAAATTGTGCTTGATTCATACCACAAAGAAGTTAAACATATATCTTTATGTATATATCTGTCGATTGTTAATCTTGTTGTAGAATGAATATTCATTAATGTGAAGAAGATCTATCTAGAAATTATATATGCATGTGTATGTATACTAAAGTGATTTAAGACCATTTGTGGCTGTACTCTATGAATAGCAGATTGATGGCCTTATTAATACTCTCTATATCTCTCTGTATCTCTACATCTTCAAAACTCTTTCTCTCTATGCTAGTTTGTCAAAACATATTCCATTAATGTCTTTATCTTTCGTTGTATCCTATTCTAGTCTATTCACATTAGACGTAGGGAAATTGTTGTTTCTTCAAGTGTAGCTGACAGATATCAGAGCATATGTAGCTGCCGCTGCATATGTTGCAAGCTTAAAAGATTGTTGCAGCCATTGCTGAGCCCCCTTTACTGTCTCTCTCTCTCTCTCTCTCTGTCTTGCTCGCCTGGCCTCTCTGTCTAAGGCATTGTTTTAGCAGGTTGAATTAGATGAATTGGTGAATTACAGATTGTGCTGCAACTCATTTGCATGGCTGGGCAAAGTCGCGAGTTTGCGGCTTGCGAAATCGAAATCTCCAGTCTAATGACTCTGGCAAAATCGACAAAATGGGCGTTGACTCGACCGAGCAAATGTCGAAAGATATTCATACAATTATTATGACGATGTCGTCGCATTTCGTTTGGGCGTAATGAACTTTTGCGAAAAATATATGCCATTCGCCTTTGTCTTGAGCATAATTTTGTTGTTTGTTTCTGACGTATTTCTTTTTTTGTGTGTATTTTTGAGAAAGGGCTGCCACCTTATCGGTCTGCTTACATCTGGCCAAAGACCTGCCATGGTTACCTTTTATTTTTATTTATTATTATTATTATTTTTTTTTTTGTTTTATTTCTCTGGTTGTCTTTTTTTTTTCTTTGCGCCCTTCCAATACAATTTTTGGCATTTCCACACACACATTTTTCAATTAATTAAATGAAAAATGGCTTTCTTGTTGCGCCCGTTTTACAATTGACGTAAAATATAATTAAAATTGCGCATACGCAAAGGGGGAAAAGGCAGGACGTCAAAGGGGCCAGACAACAATACACACGAAAGGACAAGCCAGACACAGTTCAGCCACCCTATTGAAATATGTGTGTCAGGGGGACGAAGTTCCTCTCACTCTCTCTCTCTCTCTCTCTCTCTCTCTCTCTCTCTTTCTTTCGCTCTCTCTATCTATCTCTGTGTAAAGCGATGCGACGCATTCAATCAATGGATTGCAGTATAAAATGCAAAATGCACTTTTATTGCATTTAACAACAAATTGAAATGCCAGCAACAACAACAAGCTTTGGCATATAAAATCAATGCAAGAGTAATCTAACGGAAAAGTTGTCATAGCTCAATGATATGACATTGAATGCTCTATCTCAAAGCAAGAATATGAATATAAATGCATGCATATATAAGAATGAGTATTATTTATATTAGACTAACTTTTTCCAAAAGTATCTCAACTCTTAATAGCAGTGGTGAATTGATTAAATTATAATTAAAAGTTAAATTAATATGTAAATTGTGAATTTTAAGCTTCTATAATTTGGAATTGATCTATCTACAATTTGAATAGTCAAAGGCTACTTAATTAGTTAAACTGCTTAGAGCTTACAATAGAAACCTTTTAAATTGCCATCAAAATTTCTTTTTTCTGTTATTTACTGATATATATATATATATATATATATATATCGTCAACATATTTATTTGCATTGTTTTAGATGAGCTAATCAAAGCGCATAGTCAACTATAAATATCATCTTTTTCTTTATTAACTAATGAACCCAGAACAGGTTCTTTGCTTTTGTATCTAATTTTGCTAAATCGAGAGAAGTTCGTTGTTGCCCTGATCGTCAGCAGCATTTAGCTGCTTCTACTTCTCCTTCTACTTCTCCTTCTTCTGCTACTTCTGCTGCTTCATCGTCTTCTACATCTACTTGATTATGGTTGGGTTTTATGGCCGCTTGCTGCCATTAACTGACATTAAGAGACATTTACATTTCTGCGCAAACCCTTGATGGGCCTTCCATAGTATATGCATAGATGGCTGGCTGGCCAACTGATTTGCATAGCATGAACAATTCAAAGATCAAGCAACGAAAAACTGCATGGGGTCTACAGCATATGAATATATCGAAGCTCATGCATCTGCTGATCGAATGTTAAAATCATGTTAGGGCATTTGAATGCCGCAACAAGAAAGAAATACCCATTGCCATGTAACCATGTAAATGTAATAATAAATATTTGTTGGCTTTTGTAGTGCAGTTTTTTTTTTTCGTTTTGTATTTCTTTTTTTTTTTTATCATTTGACTTTTGTTGTTGTTGATTTTTTTGTTGTTGTGCATATCAATGCCCTGTAACTATTGAAAGTGATTAAAGTAGTGGGTAGATTGGCCTATTGGTAAGTGTTTAAAGAAGTGTAGGGTGTAGCAGGAGAGCATAAAGAGGGAAGAAAGAGATCATGAAGTAGAGATCAAGATG
Organism: Drosophila borborema; assembly: GCA_030914335.1. Lineage (NCBI taxonomy): Eukaryota > Metazoa > Arthropoda > Insecta > Diptera > Drosophilidae > Drosophila > Drosophila borborema. The sequence continues at coordinate 3,966,484 of JAUESP010000310.1, forward strand.
AGTTTTTAATCTGAGTTCTCTCTGAAAGAGATAAAGGACTTTGCGTTTGATAACAATTAACTATAAGAATTATGTTCTTATTTTAAAATTTTATCTATATTGATATTTGTAGTCAAGGCATGGTCTATAGATAAGATTATTGGCTGAGTTGTCTTCAAGGTTAATATAAATTATAGAATCAATTTTATATATGAAGCTGATGCCTCTGTAGTTTGCTTAACTCATATTACAACTATCATATCATCATTATAGGGTTATATTATAGGGTAACCTTTGAACTACTCCTTTTTTTTTTTTGTGCTGCTTTTATATTGCTGTAAATTTGCTTGTTGCATTCTGCGGCTGTCAACATTTGTTGTCTGTCTGGCCGTTTCTTTCTCTTTCGGTCTGGCTGTCCCTTTCACTGTTTGTTGATTGTTTTTTGCATTTAATTTTGCATTACTTTTGTTGCAATGTTGCAGTTTTGATTTCTGCTGCCAGCGAGTTACAGATACAGAAAAAAATAAGGGCGTGTCTCGCCCTCCATTTCGAATGTATTTTGTCAGTCGCTTTGCTTATTCATGCAAAGTTTTGCATGTTAGCTTTGTCCATTTTTTGCCGCTTTCACTGCATGCTAAAACAGACAGACAGTCAGATAAAGAGACTGAGTGAGAGAGATTTGGGTATGAAAAGTGCAACAAATATTTTAATGGTCCTAACTTGACCGCCCACCCACAGGGCAGCAGCCAAAAATTGTTGAATTTTGGCCAGCGGGATGTCTCTCTTTCACCTGTCCAAACGTTGGCGGCCAAATGCAGCGTCAAGCTCATTACGAGCACAATTATAAACATGATGCTGTTTGATTTCTGTAGACGAAAGCGCAAAATTTTCCTAATGAAGCCGGCAAATGCAACGGCAGCAACAGCAACAGCAGCATCAGCTAACTGTATTATATGGCCATGGCCAGCTGTAAATGTTGTTGCTGCATTTTAGCTGTTGACTTTTATGATTTCCATTGCATAGCATTATTATGGACAGCAAATAGAAAACATGGCCAAGCAAAACGAGAAAATCAATAGAAAATCCCCTCTAACAAACTCACAAGCTGAAAATGAAGTGAGCTCTGCAGGTGAGCCGAGCTCATGCCACGATGATGATCTATGTGCGTATACCATAAATCGTAACAATAACAAACACGGACACTTGGCCAGACAACTGGCAGACAAGCCAAAACCAAAGCAGCACCAACAGCAGCAGCTGATGCCAAAGATGAAGCTAAAGCTGCAGCCAAGCATCAGCTCGACATGGACGAACGATTTCACTTGACAGCCACGACCACAAAGAGTGAGAAAGAGAGAGAGAGAGAGAGAGAGAGAGAGAGAGAGGAGCGAGTGGAGCAGCGATATAAGCAAAGTGTTTCGCTTCACTTCTAGTCCGAGCATAACATTTCCCTCGAGTCGGCTCGCCTCTCTGTACAGGCGAAGAAAAACAATATTCTAAACTCTAATACAAACGACATGGAGTTTAGCTCTTATGCATGTGCTGCAGCTAAGTTGGGATCAATAAAAATATAAATTGGCTTTATGAGGAACAAAATTATAAAATGTTGCTCTGCAAATGTTAACTTAAGCTTAAGAAATTTGGCTTTAAGTATAAAAGTTGTTGAGAATCTTAAGTGCTTAAAGAACTTGTATATATTAGCTATTAGAATTTCTAGGAATCGGCTTTGCTTGAATATCGTTTAAAATTAAGCTTTAAATGCTTTAAAATAAAGTTTAAATGCATTTAATGCATTTAAAAAACGTTTGCTATAGTTTACATTTATTTATTTATTTTTATTACATTTTTTTCTGTAGTATTGTTTTTTTTTTCCAAGTGTATGCATCAATGGACAGTGTTCTGTCCGCTGTCAATTTGAAATTGTTGTTGTAACATGAGAAATGCGGAGCTGCTCAGTGTTATCTATGGGGATAGCTATTGCTGCTTGGCAAATGCCATTTATTTGATATTATAACGCACACTCAGCTTCCTCTTGAAATATTGTCGCACACACAATTCACACACACACACACAACTCATAAAAAGCCCATTTATAACTGTTAACTTGTACAAAAGTATTTACAGGCGATTTAGCCGCTCACCGAATTACAACCAGCTCACAATTGCAATTGTTTATTTGTGATTTGTGTGGCACCACCAACAACCCAACCACCCAACCTCCCCACTTGCCACTGCTTTTCTTTTGGCCAGTAATAAAAAGTATTGTTGTTGTTGTTTTTGTGTTGTTTGGTTGTTTATACAATGTTGTTTGTTAGCTGTTATTGTTGCTATTATTACAGTTGTTGCTTTTGTTTTTGCTTTGCTTAGCAGCTACTGCTGCTGACACGCACAAAAATATCCAATGCAACACTATACAAAAACTCAAGTGCGAAAAATATATCGCCATATTTTATTCTATATACATATATATATATATAACAGCGAGTGTAAATCGGTTGGCATTGTTCTATGACTGAATGGGTTTTCGCTGGCTGAGTTCGCGTCGAGTGTTAACTGACACTCGGTCACGGGCACAGTCAGTCAGTCAGGTGCCAGTTACCCAGAGCACTACAAACGAAAGCCCAGTGAATGTTTATTACAAAGGTACCTATGCCAACGAAAACATTCTCTAATTACTTTCAATTAAATAGTCACTGTAAAAACAAAAAGATTCTTTTATCGAAATGATTGTAACTTTCTTGAGCAGCTTAAGAGCTGTTTACCATTTACTTAAAGGCCTTTTCCAAAAATTGCCTAGAAAGGTAGCCGCAGTCATCGTTCGACTTTCACAACTTGGAAACTGTTTTTCTTTCTGTTAAAATTGCATACTGCATGTCAGACCGAGACAGTAGCAGCCTGACATGAGAATCGCATAGAGCGGCGAACATTCACCATAAAAACTGTATTTGTTTTAGAGCTGCAATGATTACAGCAACAACGAAAAAAAAAATTGTCATAGAAAAAGAAAATAAATATTTGAAAAGTATAAAATAAAAATGAAAAATCACCAATAATATTTGCATTATGTTTTATCTGCTGTCGCGCAGGTCGTATAGTAATATTTTGTTATTGTTTGTTTGCAGTTTTGAAAGCGCATTTTGAAAGCATTAAATTTATGTCACCCGGCTGGCCATTGTTGACTTTTATGCGTTTGACGCTGTCAGCACAATATTCCATATTGATTTTTGAATTTTAAATAATACAAATTATTTTAATATTATTTTTTTTCTTCTCGTTTCTTTGCAGCATTTAAAGGCCAACAATCGATCGGTAAGCGTTCAACTCTGACTTCTTTCTAGTCGTTTTTTGTTTTATTTGTTTTTGTTGTGCTGCTGCTTATTAAAAAGCTGGCACAGGCACTTTAAAAATGGAAACCCCATTGCACACACGTTGCTGCAGCATATTTTTAGTTTCTTGGCATTTGTTTTTTCTCCACTTCTGTTTTTTTCTCCAGAATTGGGACAACAAGACGCATAAATAACCAACATGCCAACAGATACAGATAGAGAGTAGCAAGAAAAGCTAAACTCAGTAAACTCAGTAAACTCGGTAGCCAACAGCAGCACTTAGAATAGCAAACACAAAACAGGCGACAAAGTCATGGTGTGTGTGTGTGTGTGTGATGTAGTGGGATGAAGAGGTGCTGGTGGGGATCTAAAGGTATTGCAACTAAATACAAATGCGCCTGTGCCTGTGATGAGAGGCAAAGCGCCGCCTTCGACTCGATATAACCCCTTTGCCCGTTGGCATTGGGCAAAAAGAAAGCGCCGCAACGCCTGGCAAAACAGTTACCGGTTCTGAGAGACAGACGGACAGGTTTACTTTTCCGTTGGGTACGCTACGTGTGCGTGTGTGCGTGGTTGTGTGTGTGACAAATCAAGCGAGAAAAAAGCCCGTGCGAGAACCGCTCGAAACGTCAATGGCCAGCAGAGCAGCTGTTGCAATTGCCGACTAACCGAGTGCAACCGCTAAAAAAAAAAGTACTTGATAGAGATGAGCGCGTGATGCAGATGAAAAAGAGAACGGATATGCAGAGCGTTTCTTATAGAAAAATGGCTTTAGTTTTACTATACGAAATTCTAGTAAATATTTAAGAGATATTCAAGAAGATTTTAGGTATCAAAAGTACTTGCTAGAGATGGGCGTGTGATTGCGTTTGCAATGAGATAGGATTTCGAGGGAATATAATTTGCTGATTATTGACATTGTATTTAAAGAGAATATCTTATCGGAGACTGACTAAAGTAATTTATTCTAAAATTTCTAGTAAATAATTAAAAAATATTTAAGAATTTTTATTGAAATGAGATGGGATATCGAGAGCATATATTTTGCAGGCTGATTACTAAGAGTTCTATGTGTACAGTATGAGATTTTAATGCAGTTAAGCTGTTTTTATTTTACTTTTTAAATTATATATTTATTTTTATATGCCTGTATCTATAGTATTTCCATAAATTAAACATAACTTTAATGCTACAATTTCTATAACCTTGCCCGCCTTTTCGTGCTGGTATTTGCTTCGATTTCCATCGTGTCACATACTCCTCTCTATTGGACGCTGCGTAATGGCTGCAGGAAATTGAAAAAACTTGCCAGTTGTGGTTGTTGTTCTTGTTCCTCAAGCTGTGGCTGCAGTTGTTGTTGCTGTTGCATTTTCTTTGCACTCAGCCCGAAAAGTCGCCCCCTGGTGCACGTCGACGGTGTCAGAAGCCAAACACTTTGGCTTGTTTTTCGTTCACACCAATCGAGCTGGCTCAGCCGCAGCCGCAGCAGCAACAACAGCCACAGCAACAGCAACAACAGCCACAGCCAGAGCAGTTGCTCTTTGATGATTTATGCGCCTTTATTGCATATCGCTTTAACACGGAGATCTTAACGTAAACGGCGCTGCAACTAATCTATCTTAACTGGATGCTGTTTGAGCTTCGAGCGTGTTGCGTGCTGTAGTTTTTGTTGCTTTTGTTGCTGTTGCTTCAGCTGCTGCTGCTGCATATTGCGCTTGAGTATGTCGCGATATTCACGTTCACGATCCAGAGCGATGCGCTCCTGATAACTCGGCAGCAGCAGCTGACGTTGTTGCCAAATCAATTCATTGGTCAGCTGCAGTTTGGTGCTGGCCACACGCATTAGGCGACGGCAACGCTTAGGGCGTCTTAGCTCCTGGCAATGCATGTACAGAGCATAGCCCAAGGATTCCATGATTCTATTGTTACTTCCATTGCCAAATTCGGACATTGTGTCACTTGTATATTTTGTGAATTAAGTAGATTTATTTCTGTGAAACTCTGTCGTTGCGTGTCGCTCAACAATTGATGTCATTTCTGCATTGGCAGAGAGAATTTAAAGGGTGACAGGTAGAGTGATTTTTTACGCCAGGTATAAGTGGATTGATTCGTCAATATATATATGTATTGCAGGTAGTATTACATACATGTATATGTTTATTTATATTTAGGTATATATGTAGCTATACCTTACTAAAAGGTGCTGCACTCTTTTCAGCTATAGTTAAAAAGGTAATTACTTAGTGCTCTCAATAACACTTTGGCTCAGACCTGACATAAAGCAGACACAAGTCAATATATGCTAATTACATTTTATATGACTGATGTTTTCATAATAATTTATTTATGTAACTTTGGGCATTGTAAAATGAGCAAATAGATTGAAAAAATATTTTCTATATTTTTTTTTTAGAATTTCTTTTGAAGATTCTTTAAAGAGAACAAAAACTTTTTGTAATATGCATAAATTTGATGAATATACAATATTTAAACAATTTCTTTAAAACATTGTGAAGAGAATTTTTTATAGAATTTCCTTTGCAGAGATGTTGCTTGTAATATATAAGAGCTTTCCCTAGGTTTAATAAAAATTAAATATTGAAAAAATATAATTTCCATATAATTTTCTTATACTAATGCCAGATTTATCTGCATGCAGTGCTAGTTACTTCTATAAATTTTAGCTTTTTACACAACATTTCCGTCTTGGATTAGTTGCTGCCCTCCCATCAACAGTTTGTCCAATTAGCTGAGCAATCAAGTTTATAGCTGCTCCCTATATCAGCTGGCTTATGAGTTCAGACTTTATAATCTAATCGAAAGCTGCGCTCTTTAGACAAATCTATAGCTAGTGCACGAGCACTTTTTAGCTGTTTTATTTTTTGTTTATTAGCTGGTGCTACCCCGTGGCTGTTGTTGATGCTGCTTGCCATTTGCAAATGCGCTTTGCATGTTGCTGCTAATTGGCAACAGTTGTCGATTGGAAGAGTTTTTCTTGCTGCTTTTGGTTCTAGCCTCGTTTTCGTTTAGGTTTTCGTTACGTTTGGACGTGGATTGCATGATTAATGAACGCCGTTATGCTTTTACGAGCAGACTCAGCTCTTCAATAGCGGCAGCAGCAGCAGCAGCAGCAGTGGCAGTGGCAGCAGCTGCCATGTAATTTGAGCGCATGCGTCGCTGCCTCTGCCGCATCGCTGACTGGGTCTGGGCCCAAATGCGAGCTGTTGCATAAGTCGGCATTTGCTGTTTGTTATTGTTGCTGCCGCCGTTGTTGTTGTTGTTGCTGCCAGCACCTCCATAAAACTCCGCACAAGAAACAATAAAACACCAGCAAATTAGAAATTACCTTTTATGTGCAATACGAGGCAAGCAAACACACGCAGAGACTGAACAACAACAACAACAACAACGAAAAAATGGTAACAAATTTACACACAATGCGCAGTTGGCCAGAAGCTGGTTGCCAAGGAGGGGCGGGGCGGGGCAGGGCTGATGGTCTGCCTGGTGCGTGCATTACGTCAGCAACAGACGCCTCATTAAGGCAGACCGACGCTTCGCTACATAAATCGGAACTACATATATGGATAAAGATATATCCACCATATGTGAGGCGGAAATTAAAGTGGCCCTAATGGCAGCTCAAAGATGCAAAGCTGCAAAGCTGCACAGAAATACAAATGTAGCTGCAACAGCGCGCTACGCTGAGCAATTTCGATTGATGGCCCAGCAGATCTACAGCTAATTAGGCTTGCATATCTATATATACATATATAGGAAAAAAAATACAGACCATTATTATATACGTAAAACTTCTACTACACACAAGTCAGCTGATGCACAAAACTTTTGTCAGCTGCCCTTGCAACCGACAATACGCAAAAATGTAACTGACAGACATCTCTACCTCTACCTCTACCTCCTTCTCTATAACTCTACTACGCTACCTACGTCTGCTGCGCTTCGATAACAAACTTTTTCGACTCTGCTACGAAAAATTGTGTTTTTCGCAAAACAAAATTGCAACAAAAAACAAAAATAAAATAAAACAACTACAACTGGCCATCCACATCAAAATGCACATAAATAATAAAAATAACCAGCAACAGGAACCAACAACATGCAACATAGGAATGGCATAGCCCTGGCATGGAATGAAATGGAATGGAATCATCATCATCATCATCATCATAATATAGCAACAAACAACATTCAAAGGGTTTTGTTTCGACAACTGTTAATAGTGAAATTTAAAATAAAAATAAAAATAACATAAAACATTGAGAACTGTAGCTGTCTGCTAAAATTATGAAATTAATTTTCCAAAATTTTAACTATGCAACACTGGCTGCAACATGCAAATTGAATGCAGCATGAAAAGTTGCCACCAGTCACCAATTGTAACTATGTGTGGCGCTGGCTAGCATAGAGGATTAGAGTTTTTATACAATGATAAAGAGACAGAGAGAGGAAAGTGTGAGAGAGAGAGACGGGAGAGCACATAAGCTTGACTACAAATTGTGTAATGCATAGATGACAGAAGGTTGAAGCGAGCAGTTGAACAGAAATAGAATGAGTTAAATAGTTGGAGAGCTGAATAGAGTAGTTAGAGTTGAATATAGAGTATAGAGTAGAGTATGGAGTAGAGTGTAGAGTAGAGTGTAGAGTAGAGTGTAGAGTAGAGTATAGAGTAGAGTGTAGAGTAGAGTGTAGATTAGGGTGTCGAGTAGAGTGTAGAGTAGAAAGTAGAGTATAGTGTAAAGTAGAGTGTAGAGTAGAGTATGGAGTAGAGTGTAGAGTAGAGTATGGAATAGAGTGTAGAGTTGAGTGTAGAGTAGAGCGTAGAGTAGAGTGTAGAGTAGAGTGTAGATTAGGGTGTCGAGTAGAGTGTAGAGTAGAAAGTAGAGTATAGTGTAAAGTAGAGTGTAGAGTAGAGTATGGAGTAGAGTGTAGAGTAGAGTATGGAATAGAGTGTAGAGTAGAGAGTAGAGTAGAGTGTAGAGTAGAGTGTAGACTAGAGTGTAGAGTAGTGTGTAGAGTAGAGCGTAGAGTAGAGTGTAGAGTAGAGTATGGAGTAGAGTGTAGAATAGAGTGTAGTTTAGAGTAGAGTATAGAGTATAGTAGTAGAGTATACTATGTATTTGAGTATGGATTAGAGTGTAGATTAGAGAGTAGAGTGTAGAGAAGACTATACGATGTATTTGAGTGTAGAGTAGAGTGTAGAGTAGAATATACAATGTATTTGATTACGTGGCTTTGGTATATTCTTGCATTGATATCAGATCATTTCGAAGAGCAGCCACGAAAACTATATGTACAAAAAACACATTTGAAGCTGGAAAACTGTTTCAAATATCAATTATCATAATTCATATATCATTAAGTTAGTCTTATCTGGTCAAACTGAATTGTTTGTGTATAAATCAGTTTCAAAAAAATTCAATTTCCAAGCAGAATTTATAAAATTTAAAATAGATTACAGCGTATATTATAGAATCGCTAAGAGTATACAAGCTTTGATCTGTCATTCACTCTATAACTTTTCAACGCTGTCCCTTACAGCATGTTGATGCTTAAATATATATATATATAAATATATATATTTTTTTTTTTTGGGTTTTGCTGTTGTTTCTATTTTAGTTTTAGTTTTAGTTTCCAGTTGAGCGTTGGCCACAGTGGCTGTCATTAAATTGTGCGCACGCACACTCTCTTATGCATGCTTAAGATACACGCATACTCACACACATACATACACTCACACATGTGCGTGCCGTGGGAATCATTGTGAACGACGGGCTTTGGCTACCGCTGCTCTGCTGCTCAACTTTGATTAGAGTTAAGCCCTAAATTAGTTGCCTCTGTTGGACATTGGTTGGCGACCTTTTGGCGTCCCATAGTCAGCGTTTGTTTACCTTTTGCTTTGTGGGGCATAATAATCAAGTCATGAGTTTTGCAACACACGCACACTTACGCACACACACACACACACACACACACACACACATACTTAGATGAAACATAAATCGTAAGTTCTTAATTAGCATGTCGAGATGTCTTGATTTGTTGTCTAGCACGAAACATTATTATTTTTTTATAAATATTTTTTATATGTTAATAAGTGTTGTTTAGCAAGGCCATAAGAATTATACTTCTTAGCTATTTTTGGGCTATAGATTATAATAATTTGCATTATATAGGCAGAGTTTAGATGATATTGATTGCAGCTATAACCAGATATAATACTTGATAATGAAACTAAATGAAATCTGCTTTTTGGTGATTTTTTGTATGAGAACGGAAAATTCGGATATAAAAATATATATTTAACAAACAAATATAATTAACATGAAATAATAAAATAATATTGAATATATTTCATTAATAATTAATATAAAAAAATGTACAAAATTGTATAATTAAATAAGAGGCTTAAATATTGTTATTACATAATATACATAAAATACAAAAAAAGTTATTGATAATCTGTATTACCTATGCAATACTCGATACTAGACAGGCAGATGAATAGGGCTTTCGATGCTTCATAAGAAGCAATAAAGCAATAAGTTTCGAAGCTCTCACCTTACATATATATCTTTCAATATACATATATATTGAGCTGTATGTTAACAAAGCCTTTAAAGTGCATTTCAGATTCGTTAATTTCCTTTTCCCTTTGTCTTTTACATTGTCCAAGCTGGCTGCGTCTAGTGGCCAAAGGGGCGTTATTAATGTGCCACACGCTCTTGAAACAATCCAAGTGTTAATCGTTCTGATTCAGTCAGCTGACAGGCGAACAAGCACGATAACAACAACAACAACAACAACAACAGCAGCAGCAAGAGCAACAACAACCAACAGTTGTTGGCTTAAAGGAAACGGGAAATGGCAATACGATAAGTTGGCTGTGGAACTTATTAGCGCACAGTTTAATAGGCTCAATTAATGTCAACTGCGTTGCCTTAAGGCCAAGTGAAATTTTCGGTTTATTGTTGGTGTCTTTTATTTCTTTTTTTTTTTTCGTTTGCCAAAAGCGAAACGAAAGTTTTTTTGTTTGTTGCAAACAAACACAGAAAAAATAAATATAAAATAAAACTTTTCGCATTGAACATTTGTGCAAATGCATAAAAATTAATTAACAAATCTCATCTGCGAGCAGATGATTAACAAGAAGAAGAATTATTTGAAAATTGAGCAAAGAAAATTAAAAAAAAAAAAAAAGAAGCTGAAGCAAAGGCAGAGGCAGCAGCAGCAGCAGCAGCAGAATTTTTAATTGGCTTTTCAATCAGATTTCTGTTGTTGTTGCTGTTGTTGACGTTGGCGTCGTCTTTCGCACATTTAAGCCTAATTAACTTTCTACTTAACGCTCAGTTTTCATGTACTGAATGAATCTTTAGCCTCAGCTCAGTCTGTGCATTTAGCATTGTTTGTTTTTGCTGTTGTTATTGTTGCTGTTGCACTGCGTCAACTTCTAATTTCATTTGAAGTCAGCGCGTCCGCTTTGATGCCACGGCCAGGCGTTGTATGCTGTTTTGAAAAAGGTGAAAAGTAGGTGAATGTTAAGCGGCAGTCAGCACTCAACATTGTTGTAGAAGGCGGTGGGGAAAAAAAGAGAAAGAAAAATAAACAGCAACAAGAACAACAAAAGAAAAAAACGACACTAACAACAACAACAGCAGCTCGCACAATGACGAAAAGTAAACAACATTTAGCGCAAATGCTGAAAACAACGCACAACAACAACCATTGGCAGGGGAAAGAAAACGTGCAAAAGGGTTATACATTCAGCTACAAGAGCCGCCAAAAACAAAAGACAAACAAAACAAGCATATCAACTTGAAATGTTACACCCAAAGCCCACTCGTAAAGCTACCTCATAAACCCCCAATATATAAGACGGCTCTATGCCAGCTATTGTTGCTGCTGCTGTTGCTGTTGCTGTTGCTGATGGCGCTGATAGCTCGACTGTATGTAAAGTCCATTGCTGTTGCCGTTTGCCTTTGTCGCCTTCACTTGTTGTTGTTGCTGTTGCTGTTGCTGTTGCTGTTGCTGCTTCGCCCTCACCGGAAGCGCATATTAAGCGTTTTTAATTTCCAGTTTCGCACAACTTGAAATTGTTTGCCAAGCAACAACAGCAACAGCAACATCAATCCATAAGAAACTGTTGCGAGCACATTTTTCTTATTTTTGACTTGCTTTACTGCAGGCGGCGAATTTATTTATCTATGGTTATTCGTAAATAAATCATAATGCAAGGTCAGCTTGAAGAGATGCAAATGTTTCTTTTTTTTTATCATTGAAACTTGTAGGAGCTGCATATACTGAGTATTATTTTCCTATTTGAATATATTTATTTAAAGTCTTTAGTATTATCCTCAGTTTAGATTAAGACCTTTGACATTGCTTAAATAATGTTTCATTGACATGAGCCTTCAATATGTGTGTTGAGAATTTTTATAAAATTTATTGTGTTTGTTTTGAGCTTATACTTGTAGTAAAGATAAATCTTTAAGAAATGCATGTGATTTAGCTGGAAATGCTTGAGCTTCATATAGGCAGGAATGGATACTAAAGGCTGACATGGAAGAATATGAATGGCTATCAATTTATAAATTATAGTATTATTGTAAATATACTTCATATAATATTATATATTATAAATATGGTAAAGTAAAAATATACATCAGAAAATAAAGTTGCACTTGAATGTAATTCATCAAAAACAATTACAAAATATTCATTAGTAAAAATTATTGTATAAACTGTATTTCAAGTATTTAACTAACTGCTTAGCTAGGACAGACATTATTTATCCAACTACTCCAAACATCATCATCATAGAATTTTCATATCTCATCTCCAGCCTAGGCTTCAGCAATTGCTTCTCACGTTTCCATCGCTAGTTGCTTGACAAAGGCTGGCAATGAACACAATTCAAGCTGTTGCAGTCACAGAAAAAACAACAATAAAGGGACAACTACAAGCGACAAGCCAAAGCAACAACAAACAGCAAGCGACAGCAGCAACTAACCACATGCATGACAATTCACGTGGCTTTGGAACCTATTTTGGCTGAGATCTTTTCGCAATCTTCGCTTTGTGGCTTTGTTGTGCGTTTTGTTTCCTGTGTTGTTATTGTTGCTGCTGCTGTTGTGTGTGGGAAATTTAATTAAAGATGTTTGTTTATTTATTTATTTTTTTCATTTTTATTGTATTTTTTTTTCGAGCGAGAGAGAATGCACAACTTAATTTGCTTTTACATAATGAGTGGCGCTATCAAAATTTAATTACAATATTTCGTGTCGCTGTTGGCCATTTGTGACCCTGCCTCAGGCTAGTTGCTGGCAGCCTGCCTGCCCATTGCAATTTTTTTTTTTCGTTTTGTTGTTGTCCCGACTTTGACATTAATCATTCGCTATTTTGGGCTGGCCGTGAGGTGTTAATGATGAACCCAGCCAGGTGACAGTTGAGCTGCACAGTTTTATCTGACCGCCGGTGCTGTGCATAAAATATGCAGCTCTAGTGTACGCATTTGACGCACGGCCGATAAATTTTCCAATTTTAACGATTCGCTGAAAATGTCACACAGATTACGTGACGCCGATGCGATTGACATAGTTGCGAGATTTATGCGTGAGCTACAGTGAAAACCAGGCAACCAGAGCCCAAGCCCAGGCACATGCCTAGGCCCTGGGCCCATTCCCTATACCCAGGCCCTGAACCCTGACTGCCTCTCACTCTCTTTCTCGCATGAACGTGCGTAGCGAGCAATTAGAAAAGCGACAGCAGCAGCAGCAACAACTACTATGGCAACAGCAACAGCAACAACAACAACAACAACAGGTAGACAGCGGCGCCCACAACGACAGCTAATTTAAATGCCGCGTGTTTGCCCAGACCCCAGACCAGACAGCGCTGGTCGCACTGGCTCGCAGTTCGAGTGAAAGATCACGACCAAAAAGTTGCCTGCTTAACCAGCGACAACAGCAACAACAATAATAGCAGCAGCAACAGCAACAACAACAACGTGCAACTTAACGACAATGTTGGAGGCGGCACATGAAAGTTTACAGCGTCGGCAAAAATTGTTTGGCGCATTATTACGAATACCCTGTAGTTAGATGGAAATGTATTAAAAGTTGATGAACGCGAAAAAATCCAATAATTTTGACTGAATATAAAATGTTGCTTTAAATAAAAAAAATTTTTAAATTAATTATAGTACTAAGCTTTTATATACAAATATTTACTCTCGCTGAAATAGATACTTAAAAAAAAAAAAAAATAAAAATAATATAAAAAAAATTAAAGAAAAATTTAAATAAAATACTTCACTCAACTAATATGCTTCAAGCCATATTTCATTGCATTTCCCAAATAGTTTCATTAAACTAACAGATTCTCTCTCAAAGGGTATCTTCGAGCACATTAGAACACTCTGTGCATTCGAGCACACCCAGCTTGTTTATTATATTTGAGTGCAGTGAAAAAGGAAAGCGAAAACGAAAACGACGCCGAAAATCAAAAGCGAAAATTTGGGGCTGGGCGTTTAGCGAGAATTCTCAAAAGTAGAAGAAGTTGGAAAGAAAAAAAAAAAAAAGGGTTTGTACATATCTGCGAGATGGTTGACAAAATTGAAGAATTTTTATTTAACAATGGCTGAGAATTTAATATTGCAGACAAGTGCGCCGCGAGCGACCAAGCGAGCGCTGAGCTTATGGCAATTGAAAACTGAATTAAAGATGAAATTTTTCACGTCAATTGTCAAAAAAAAAAATATGCTTTGCAGTGTTTCACTTAAAACTAACTTGTTCATCTTCTTCTCGCTGTATTTGTATTCCATTTCGCTTTCAATTTGTCGTTTGGGCACTTTTCTAATTTCCCTTTTGCATGTAATGCAAAGAATTGCAAATGTTAAGTATACGCCCGTTTGTACCTCAGTCAGCTACAATGTTGTTTGCCAGTGCGATTATTTTGTCAACTTCAGCTGCAGCAGCAGGAGCAGCAGCTGCATTTGTGCTGCATTTGCATTGCATTAGCTAGCTAGCTGGGCTGGCTGTAGCAGACACGCCCCCTTAAAATGTTTTAATGTGCGGCGGCGGCGGCGACATTCTTAATGCTGCCGTGTCCCTTCTGCGGCTAGGGGCGAGTGGCATTTGCCTCACTCATTCATTCATTCACTCATTCACTTGCTTATTCAGACCCACACACATGCAACTTTCATTCATACAAACTGCTTTGCTTCGCAGCCCATGAATGCATTGCGACGTGAAAAATAACTGTGAAGGGGAAAGAATATATATATATATATATATATGTGTGCAGAATGAAAATGAAAAAATCGTAAATAAGAGCGCAAAAGGCTGCAAATAAAACACAACACACACACGCCTTCGAGGCTGCCAGACATGGACAAACACCCAAAGCTTGAGTCAGAGACGGCGACGGCGACAGCGACAGAGGCAGAGGCAGAGACTGAGGCAGAAGTAGCGGCCGAGACCAAGCCAGACACAAGGCAAACCGACCCAGACCAGAACTATCCTGCTCTGCATTTTTTCTGCACAATTTATGTCTTTTAATGAAAATGAAAAAGAGAGTAAAATCAAAATAAAGAATATAAAAAAGCCGAGCAGCCGTTCAACACGCTAATAACTTTGCAAAGCAAATGTGCAACTGCCGCTGCCAGTCCTGCCACACAGATACATATACATATATCTATATAGAGCGACAGAGACCATTATATGACGGCCCATAAGTTACGCTGGGCATTAAGTGTGGCGCTTACGAAATTAGTTGTTCGAGGCGTGCAGCATAATGTGGCATTGCTTTCATGCTTCATGTTTGGGTTCATTTGCAGTTAAAAATGTTTGAGCCAACACGATTCGAGCCAATTTGCCTTTTTGCCCGCCTAATTATATATCATTGGCTATGGCCCAAAACAACTTGAGACAACAATAATATATATATACCTATATGGGATAGTAAAAGTGCTCCAATTTTCAATGGCTGACGTGTAGATACCTTGTAATTAGTTGCACAGTCAAAGAGTTAGACTTGACATCATTTGCTGTTGATGGAAAGAGATTATTTAAGTTTTTATTTATAATTTGTGGGATTTGTTATATGATCGCTGACTTGAATGGAATATAAAAGAAAAGTATATATATATTATTTTCTGGAGGCATATACAGAGTTGTCCATATTCGAGTGACCCATTTGGAAGTCGAATTTAGACAGCCCTGTATATTTATGCGCTGTGATATTCTTTATCCATTCATATATCTGCAGTAAACTGACCTAACTACATTCACAATATACCCTCCTTTGCTACACATTTAAACAGGGTATTGCAATATGAAAGCCGTCATCAATTACCTAAGAGAAATGTTGCAATTGCCGACGCTTTCAATGCGATTATGGCCTAATATATATCTCTATATAAATACATCTCTATATACATAAATATATTCATCTAAGTGCCAAGTTCAAACCTGTCGTCTGCCGAATCACACATTAACCTCGAAATGACAGTAGAACATTCAACATTTATACAAACATTTCTATAGAAATAAACGCGTCTCGATTTAGTGGACAAACATTATGATTTCTATTTTTGTTTCGTATTTTTTTATGACTGGGCTTTTAATGCATTTAATTGCAAATGGGCACAAGTACAAAGCCAAAGCCAAAGCCAAAGCTAAGGCAACAAAGCAATTCCATTAACGAAATTAAAAGCCGAGAACTAAACAAAAGACGACCGCAAAGCTAAAGCAAAAGAAAGAATGCGGCCAGAGCCAGAGCAGCTGGCCGTTCAAGCTGATATATTGGACTATTATTTAAGCACAAAGCTATAGATGATGTCCATATGAAATGCAGACAAACTGTGATAAAATTCAGCTGGAATTGAATTTAATTGAATTCAGCTTGATATCGGACTAGACATGGCCATTAAGTGTAAATTTCGCACTTGTCAAAGGCGTTTGAAAAAGTTTCTTTTTTCTTTTTTTAATGTGAGCTTCAAATAGAATCCGAGATAAGAGTCAATTTGAGCAATGAAAGAACGATTTTGTCTAGCCTAAGCTATATTTGGTCGGTGCTATTTTTGTTACTTGCTAAGCTTATTTTGTCTGCAATTTGTTGAATATTTTACTTTATGTAAGATTTATATTTTATTAAATATATTTAAAATATTCTATAGCTATATTCTGAGATGAATTAAAATTATCTAATTGATATATCTAAAATTTCATGAATTTATATTTATTGTAAACTATCAAATTTTGTTCAAAATTTGATTTTGTGTATTTAATTTAAATTTTGTATGTTGAATTTAATTAAAAATTTTATTTTTGGAATTTACATCAAACTTTGTATTTTAAATGCCAAATTCTAAAAATGAATATGCAAAGCTAACAAAGTCTTGTGCAAATTATTTACTCAAGCTTGTATGAAGAATACAAATTAAAATTATTTTATATATTCTTATCTCTTTACTTTTTGTTAGGCTCAAATTAATTTGTGCCGCTGCTAAGCTGGCAAATTCCTGTGAAAAGGGTTTAAGAACATGTTGAAAACAATGAAGATTAAATGCTTTATAATACGAGTTACTGTTAAAGTTCATTTAGTCTAAATGAAGAAGGAAAGAATTGAATTAAAATATAATAAAAAAAAAATCCCCTTGAATTATCATTGAAATCCATAAGTACTTCACACATATTCTTCAGCTGTAGCTTGGTGCTATAATGGCCATAAAGGCGTATCAATTACCGGTCAGCTCAGCAACGCTGAACGCTGAACCAGTTGTAGCTATTGTAAGCCAAAAGCGGAAGCCAATTGCAGGGCAGCCAATAAAGCCAACAAATGGATCACTTTACAGCCTTTGTCTTGGCCAAAGTGCAACTCGACACTCGTTCAATACAATCCAGTTATATATATATAGATACACTTTTGACATATGACTTGACACAAATAATTGAACAACAAAGAGTCGCACACAAAAAAAAGCTGACATTGATATTAGTTTTTTGATGTGATTTTTTATGCATTTTTTGTGCGCTTGGCCATAATTGCGTATATGTTGCGGCTTATAGACAGTTATTATTAATTATTTACTTTTAGTCTTAGTTGTTTGTTGTTTGTTGTTTTTTATTGTTTATAAAAGTCCATATACTATAACTCAAATCAAGTCAGCTTTTGGTAGCCTTGACTCTTGGCTTGGCTTAGAGAGCGGCCGTCTTATTGTTTAGCGTTGACTTGGCTTGGCCAACGCAACATTGTAGTTGTTGTTGCTGTTATTGATTTTGAAAATGTGCCACAATGAACCATAATTGATCACGTTCATGGTCCAATTTGAGCAACAGCGGCATTTCAGGGGCATGGTTAACAATTTTTGCTAAGGCTGCGCCTTGTCAGAACTTTGTTGCTTTGCAGCAGCAGCAACAGCAACAACAACAACAACAACTACAGCCGTCGCTTTCGTTTTGCTCAGTGCAATTAAACGGACAGAGCCAACTTGAAGGAGCAGTTCAAAGAAAAAGAAGAGCCACATCAACGTCAGCATCATCATCAACAACATCATCATGGCCATTGGCCATTGGGGGTGCATTGGCTTCGTCTGTTTGGTTTCTGTTTCGGTTTCTTCCAGTTTTAGCTCCAGTTTCCGCATGCCACATGGCCTATAAACTGAAAAGTAACACACGCACACGCTTAGCAGACCGGACCAGGCCCAGGCCCGACGTTGACGTAGATGTCAGAGAAGAGAAGTATAAAAAAAAGAAGCTGTAGTATATACTTAATATATATATAGATATATAAATATGTATATATATATATATATATATATATAGGTGTATAGTTGACCTACATCAAGTTTTCAAGCAGCTTGTGTTTGTGTTTCTTTCTTTTTAACCAAAGCTGTTGACTGTGGCTTCTTCGTCAAGCTCATCATCGTGTTTAGCTCAATCATCAGCATTAACATTATTGTCAGCAACGGCCTCTGCCTTTGCTATGGGCCCGGTTTCTGCTTCAGTTTTATCTCTCACACACTCTCTCTCGCCTTCTCTCGCTCTCTATCTTTGCCTCTCTCACTCGCAGCATCCATTGACGCCCAACCACAACATTTGCGCATATTTGGTCAACTGCATTTATTTATTTTTTTCCGTCTTGACCATTCCTCTCTCTTTCACTCTCGGTCTTTCTATCTCTTTCCGTTATTGTTTTCAATTTGGTACAGCATTTTCATTAATTTTTCAGCAGCTTGTGTATGTCAGTGTGTCGACGTCGTCGTCGTCTTCTATGTCTCTTTGTTGTCGTTTTGGTATTTTCTTGTTGTATTTTGTTGCCCGCCCACGCATAAATTATTAAAAGCCGTTTGCAGTCTTTGACGTTGGCCAAAAAAAAAAAAAAAAAAAAACAACGTGGGCCAATGTAGTCAAGCTGGCAGGGGAATCTAACTAGACAACGGCTACGTCATCTCTGAGCGTATCTTGGTCAGTCACGCACCTGGCTTGGCCCGCCTCAGCTCGCCTCCAGCCGCCATGACCGGCTGCTCTTTCAAAGCTGATTCATAAAAATTTGATTTTATTTGCGGTGCCAGTGTAAAGGTTATTGCAATGCTGGCATTGGAGAAGTTAGTGTATGTGATTGATCAGAAACTGGGTGAATTGGTTTGTCTGAGCAAAGAAACTCTAGATTTGGTTAGATTTACTTTAGAATGAAACTTTTCGAAGCATATTGATTGATAGATAGTAGATGGATTGATAGCTCGCTAGGTAGATTGTTGATTAATGGATAGATAGATTGATAGAGTGATCGATAGGTAGATTGGTATGGATATGTATATGTAAATCAATAGGCATTTAGATATCTATATATAGCTAAGTATGTAGATTGATATATCGATTGTTAGAGCGAGAGATAGAGCAATTGACATATCGATAAGTAATTCGTTTAAGCACAACTAGATTTAAGAATTGTTAATGTCAGAGTCGATACATGATATTCATCTTAATATGAATCATAATAAGTGAGTTTAGGTATATATAATGTTTGAATATTATATTATTAGAGTATAGTCTCATCTATATTATATATCTGTATATTTAGTATTTTTCATTCTACAAATCTTCGGTCAGTTTAAATAAATAAATTGTATTAATATGATCAAAAAATCTCATATTGTATTATATAGTTGCTATCCTTATATATTACAGCTATATAAGTGCTATTGTTAGGGCATTTAATCTTCACTAAGCCAAAGCCAACAAAATATATGTATATACTTAATCGCTTTTTATATGTTTTTCTTTTACATATCTCGTGTAACATTTGCATATTCAGCAGACGTGAAGTGCCCAAAGCCAATGATAATACCATAAACATGAATTAAAAATCATATAAATTTGTGAATTTTGTAAAGAAAAATAAAAGGAAAAATAAAAACAATCTTGAGCTATATTTAGATGCGCTTAAAGCGGAGCGCAGCTTAAAAAGTATCTAAGCAGATAACAGACAAGACAAAGCCACGCAACAGTTAACGTTTCATGCAGCTAAGCTTCTGGCTGCACTGCTGTGGAGAGCTTAACGTTGCTTGTGGGTGTGCGTGGGCGTGGCTGTATTGTGGCTAGAAAACGAACGCGTCGCACATGTTGATGCAAATCGGCCAGCGAGAGGCGGCTGCCACGATGCAAATGGGTGCAACATTAAATAATTAAAGCAGCACCCAAAGCACACACACACACACACACACACATATAGATGCAGACAGATGGACAGACAGGCGGTCAGACTGTGAGTATAAAACGAGTACGTTGCTGGTTGGCGCTGCAATTGCTGCTGTTAAACTGGCACAGCAACTTTTTCTTTGAGTTAAAGTCTGAGCTGGATTTGATTTGAACACGTTTGGCGTCTCTTTTCATATGTGGAGCGTTAATGAATTGCCTTTAGCTGGCAGCAACGGGGTGGCGAGCGAACCGGATGAGAAGGCTATTTTTTTCTCTCTCTCTCTCTCTCTCTCTCTCGCTCTCTCTCTTTTTCTCCACTTCTCCTTGCTCTCCCTCGCGCTTCTTTCGAAATGCTTGGCAATTAAAAGCAGCCACAATTGTCGCCCGGATTGGCCAATGTGGAGCAGGCGAAATGTGTTGCAAGCCATTTAAAAATCATTAATAAATTAGCATTTAATGTAAACAGTCGCCGGCTAAGTGCTGCTGCTGCTGCTGCTGCTCCACTTGCATGTTATTGAACCCACAATCCAACGATTGCTCATACGCCTGTTGAGCCATTACATATTTACCGATCACACCGCCTGACTCAATTCGCACCTGTATGCTAAAAAAAAAAATAAATAAATAAATACTTGTCTGTGATATAAGTTGTAGCAATTTCTCTGCCTAGCTAGCTTTTCAGGTCACTGGGGCTATCCACAAAAAATAATAAAGGGAAAAGAAGAAAAATGCTGAACTTCACTCGGCTTTAACATTTGCTCCACTAACTTTAACTTGACAAGTTCAAAGCGAGTAATTGTTTCTAATTGGAATTATACAGCGATTTGCTGTGAAGCTTAGTGCAGCACTCAGGCAAATTACTAGAACCAGCTACACAGCGAGAAATAAGTGAGAGTGTTCTAAAGGGTAGAGTTTCCTGGCTAACTTTCAGTTGGCAATGAAAGCAAATATTACAATGAAAGTCTCTAAGCTACTTTTTGAGCAGTGTAAAGTTTCACAAATTGTTGAGTATTTTTATTACTCACATAAATATTTATTTTGATTGAAATGCTTTTTTTCGATTCCAATTTCATCAACTAATGGAGTTTTAAGTATGAGCAACTTCATTCACTCTTTTTTTTCGCTCTGTATAATCAGCAACACGCGTCAACTATGCTCCAGTTTTCTTTAGTATAGTGGAACAGTTGAGGAAAAGTGCCGGAAATAATTGTCTTAAGTAGTTTGAACTTTGCATAGAGCATAGAAAATAAAACAAGTCTCATTAAATGCGAAAAGCACGCGTCACAGCCAATGCGAGAAAACGAAAGACCTTCCAACGAGTATTTATGGCTGAGACAACGACTACAACAAACTACAGTCTACACACATCTAGCCGAAAGTTCGCCCCCAGGCTTGAGTTGGCCCTGCTTTAGAGTTAGAGATCACTTAACGAATATCACAATAATTAGAAATGAAAGTAAGTAAAAAAAAAAAAAAATAAAGACAACTACAAAATGTGCGTAGGACTTGGGCTATGACTTGGCACAAAAGACGTTTGCGGCCATGATTGAGCAAATTGTGCCATAAATAAACAAATCAAATTGTTTGAGTGCTATTTATATATTTTGATTCAATTCAAGTATTAAGTGCGTTCTTGAAATTCAATTCAACTCTATTTTCAATTTCATTTTCGCACACAGTAGCCGCAATCGTGGCTCATAAAAAGATATATGTATATATATACATATATTCATATATAAATCTTTGTATATTTATTACAATCCCAATCGATGAGCTTCCAGTTTCAGTTGTAACTTCAATTTCAACTCACTTTCTAAAATGAGTTCATGCAACAACAATTTAAATGTGTTTTTTATTATTATTTTTTTATTCACTTTTGACACACGAAAATAATTTTTTGATAAATGATTCGAGCCACTCGGGCGTAAAACAAAAAGCAGCAAAAAATAATTGTAACTATTTTTGATATATTTTACACCATGGACGCACAGCGCAGCGCACTCAAAATTGATTGCCAACAATTAAAAGTTAAATATTTAAAATTAAAAAGGCAACTGTTAAAGTTTTTATACACTCGCTGCGAGAGTATATCAATTTTGCTGTCTCTTAATCCAGTGCAATGAATAAATGATATAGATTTTTTGTATTTGCTTCCTTTCTATGCAAATTAAATTTACTAATTGAATGCATGCAAATTTACTTAAATGATGAAAGTTTGTATTGCTGCTATTGGAGTCAATATCTATATTGGCTTCAGCGAGCTCGAAGTTCTGCAGCGTCTTAGAAGAGAGAAGATTTGAGACTGTGTTGAAACTTGAAATGTTCTCTTATACAACTTTTTTCTTTATATAAAAATTGAATTATCGTTGCGAGCTATAACTGTATTATGGCATATGGTATATATTTAATAATATACTCTATAAAAACTAGCATGCGAGGACAAAGTTTTCTATAAGTGTATTTCATATTCAGCATATTTCATGCAGCATTTTTTTCATGATTTTTTTGTTCATAAATATAATAAAAAATTGTCAATGTAGTTTTTTCATTGTAATAACTTGTTAATTTATTTGCAGCAATTATTAATGTAAACAAAATATATTTTATTATAAATGGCAGAAGTGTATATATATATATATATATATAATGGAGCATATATACATATATACTGTAGATATGTATATAGAGTGTGACATTTGGTTTATTGTAGCCATATCTTTGTGCTTATTTCATGCATAAATCATTTCCGTTTGCTGCTGCACTTTTATAATTACATTTTAATTTATGCAAATACAAATTAGCAGTAGGCACATTTACAATATTTTATTTTATTTTTTTCGTATATTTGCTTAAACTAATGACAAAGTGTATAATGCTAAAAAAAAAAGAAACCAGTTGGTCTTTAAAAAAAATTCATAACAAAGGTCAAAGTGTATAATAAACGTTTTTTTTTTTTTTATAGGCACATAACAATCATTTTGTTTTTTATGTGACATAGGCATTAATTAATCATACAACATGTAAGCCCTGTTATATAAAATGTAATTGAAATTTTCAAAGGTTAGCCTTAAATGGTATTTAGCAACTATTTTGCTTGCCATTCTCGTTGCATAAATACAAAATTGAAAGTAATTTGCATTACATCACTCAATTAAAGGCGTCAAAAAGCCTTGCCACACACAAACACACACACACACGCACACAAATACTTAATCTTTATGTAGCCTCAGCTCAGCTCAACTCGGCTCAGCTCATTGATCAAATTTTGATTGACATTTCGAGTGATTTTATTTGCTCTTATTTGCCATTTATTTATCTTTTTTTTTTCCTTCTCTTTTGCTCTATTGGGCCAATATTTTTTTTTTCTTCTACTCTTTTTATCGTCTGTCTGGCCTTTTGCTTTGTTGTTGCTGTTCAATAATTTGTTCATTAACGACAATTAGTGCAAGAAAAAAGAGAGATAGAGACGGGGAAAAAAAATGGAAATTCATTTTGACAGCTCAACGAATATGCACATTGTGGTTTGGCTATTGAAAATTGAACTTAATTGCGCGCATAATTTTTGATCTATTTGGCAAATAACACAGCGACAGCTGCATAGATATAGATACTTCCATGGCTGTTGATACACAATAGCCTGAGTGAATGAAATATGATAGCGAAATGCGTAATGGTAGCCAACAGGGCAGGTGTTCAGCATGTCATTTGATAGCACGCACACACACACACACACACAGTTTAGGCCATGTCTTAGGGCCTGAACTTTGACAGTCTAACAAAGACGTAGATATATTCTGGCTGCTCACAAAGCAACGGAAGTGTGATGGCACTCGATAACACACTCACTCACACACACACACATGCTCACACATATATAAAAGTAACTGTCGCACAAGGTCAGCGGATACTGACCGAAATAATCTATATGCAAAGGCTGAGGTTTAATATTTGACGTGGTTGTAGGAATGGAAATTTAACAATTGGTCGCACAGGCACAAAAGTTCCAAAAGTAAATACATTACTTAAACAGAGTTTGGCAAAGAGAGACAGACGGAGAGAGAATGAGGGGGAGAGAGAGTAACCATTGCCATTACAGTTAAAGCTAAAGCCAAAGTTCGATACCGGTTCAGCGTAAAACTGAGTCAGCTCTAAACTGGTTTCTAGTTATTTTTATACACATATTTATATTTTTTTTTCCCTTTTTTTTTACATAAATATATATATATATATTATTTTATGACCTGGCTGCACGCGTCGCCAATTTAATTGCCGTTGACTAAAAAAATTGCAAAAAATTTAAATGTAGTTTTCGCAGACTGCGTCCAGAGAAGCAAAAACTAAAATAAGAAACATTCAGCAGAGTCGTGTCGTGTCGTGTCGTGTCGTGCCGTGCGTGAGTGGATGTCAGTGTTGCAAATAACTTAAAGCTAGACTAGAGCAAAAAGCGCAACATTTTAAGAAAGTAACTGTTTTTGCCGAGATATATTACAAGTGTGTAATTAATGCTGTGGAGGCTGTTGCAAAAATAAATTAACAAAAAGTACTAAAACTACTTTTACTTTTAAGACTTTTCTTGCTGCATTTGAATTTGAAAAAATGTTATATAAGAAGCGAAAGCTCAAACTATATATATTCAATTTACTTTTTACAGTTTTCTTACTTATATAATAAATTGTAAATTTACAATATTTTATATGCTAAAGCTTGGTCTTATAAGGGAAGTATCAAATACATTAAGTTTTTCTACAATTCAAGTCTCTAAAGGAAAATCAATTTTTAAAAATATTATACAGAATACATGCTTTGAAAATCTGAGCTCCTATAAATGCATTTGACATAATGAAATAAATAAAATTAAAAATAAGCTTTAAAAGAGCTAAAAAATAACTTTAAGTTCTATCCTAAGGAAAAGAGCTAAAACAAGCCATTTGTGCAACACTGATCTCTACGCATGCTCTCGAGCTTGAGTATGCGTGTAACTGAGTGTTGTTTTCGCTTTCAGATTCGGCTTAATGCATATATATATATATATATTTTTTTTTAACGAGATTTATTTAAATGCATTAAACTTTAGAGGTCAACTTCCTTTCACTGATGACGCGTCGGCGTCGGCGTCGGCATGATAACGGCTCAGACTCCGACTCAGACACAAATATATATGTATATATAAAACAAAATTTCTGGCCCCAATGCCTGTCCCTCCCCCCCTGTATCAGTCCCAGTGCCAGGGCCAGTTCATCCGCTTTGCGTAAAACTCTCAATAAAAAATCAGAGAAAAAAAAAACCGCAAATTGTGACTTGTGACAAGTTGCGCGCTGTATTTCAATGTCATATTTTTAGCTGTTGTTGTTGTTTTTGTTGTTGTTGGTTTTTTCGTTTCATTTCAATCTTTTATTATTTGCATATCTTATGCATTTGCTGTTGCCGCTGTAATTTTCCATATGAGCTGGCAAAACATACACAAACAATAAGCGGGCAAAATTATTGAATATGTAAGAAAATAAAACGCTCGTCGCAAAGTTCATTTAAATTGAAAATCCTGCATACAGGACATAACGTCCTTTCCCTTACCCATTGTGAATATGTGTGTGGGCATATTTACATAGTCGTTGTCAATTTTATGGCTCAGCCGTGGCATGAATGAAAGGCAAACGCAAAGAAAGCATGTCAAAAAGTAACTGCATAAAAGTTCCTTGTAAATTTAATAAACTTTTATAGATGCGTATGTCGGTCGGGTCGGGCCAACAACAACAACAACAACGATGACAAAGGAGTTCAGGATATTCCTGAGCAACAACAACAGCAGCTGCCATTAATGCGTGGCCTGCCTTTTTGGCAACATTTTCGTGCACTTCTCGACGCAACCTTCCAACAACTCCATTCAATATTCTTGATGGTTCTGCTTCTTCCTTTCAGCGCTATACGCCGTTGTTGTTGTTGTAACTGGATCGAGTGATTGCTCCACAGGGTGCACTTAGAAAGTACGCGATATATAGAAAAAGAATACGAGTAAAAGTGCTATAACTGAAAGTGATTCACTGCAGGATATCCTGTAGTTGGCATTGAGCTGAAGCAATATATGTTATATAGCAAAGTGTTATATAGAAAAGTCTGAACATATTTCTATAAGAAAATGTACATAAAACTATAACAATGCTTTATCATTAGTGATTTGATACTTATTGATATTGCATAGCGTTTAGAGTAGTCCCATAGAGATTGATTTATATGAAATAAAAATCAATTAAATTCTCAATAATAAGCTTGCAATATGCAAGATATCCTTACCTAGCGACATCAGCAACTATATATATTTATTAATTACGCAAAACTAAGAAACTAAATCAAGCTCAAGCTGAGTTAAAACTAAAAAAAAAAAAAATCAATAATATAATAAAATATTTGTATTAAAATGATTTTATTATAATAAATTTATTATTAAAATGAACGACCCCTTCATTGAACAGCTTCCAGGGTATATTAAACTTTTATTGTATCCGCATTTCAGTGTCAGACGCCGCGACATTCGCTTTGCCTGCTTTCTTTTTGCTCAGCTCAAAGACTTTGATGCTGATGAAGCAAGCATTCAGAACCAGAAAGGAACAGCCTAGTGTGTGCCTGTGTGTGTGTGTGTGTGTGTGTGTGTATAAAGTCTGAGATTGATACTTGTGGGGAAAGTGATTTATTTACTGGTGGAGCGCTGGCACGTGGCAGCGCTGCCAGTTGACCCAAATTGAGGCAAATGGCCAGTGCATCACAATTTGATAATAAAGAAAATAACCACATGTGGAATGGGTGGGAATGGGGGCGGAGTTATGGGGAAGCTGAGTTGGGGGTTAGGACTCTCTCTCTCTCATCTTGGCAGCAGGAAAAGCAGTTGCAAAAGTTTGCATTTATTTGCATTGAAATGCATTTACTGCAGTTTGTTGGCCTTTTGTTGACAGCTAAATGTAAAGTTGTACCCGGTTCGCATATGAGACCAAAAAGAAAGAAAACAATAAAAACAAAAGCAGTGGGGGACAAACAAAATGGCAGCCATACAAACTTGGACAGTGTCACCCACACATTTATACATATATATCTACATATATATGTATTGATTTTGTCTTTTTGGCAAATAATAAATAAAAATAGCAAACGCTGCAGCAACTGTTGCAATTGTTGCACCAAGGAGCGAGCGAACAAACCAGTTTTTTTTTCTCTCTCTCTCCCTATTGTCTGCAGAACTGTGTCTTTCCCTTTGTGCAACAAACGAATGCAGTGCATCAACAAAAATGACCCAGGCCAAAAAGTAGAAAAAAAAAAAAAAAAACAAGAGCGAAATAAAACGAGAGAAGTGCAACAACAGCTTTGGCCAGTTTGGTTAGCTGACTGCTTGGTTGAATGACTATGTCGCTGGCCTGGCTCAAAGCGACTGCTGCAGCGCTTCCATGGCCAATTGAAAGGTAAAATTGCATTTTGTGACTGCAACAGTAGCCGCACTCTCCAATTCGCGTCTCAGCCCATGTCCAGTACCAGCTCCAGTCCATTTCCCATTCCCATTCCCATTCCCATTCGGATTCCCATTCCCATTTACCTTAGCATCGCTGCGCTGCGCTGCTGCGCTGTGCCCTTGCGTAAGCTGGCATTATGACTTAGGCATGCAATTTGTATAGAGCCGTAGACTAACTTGACTACCGAACTAAACCAAAGCCCAGGCATTGAAGCCATTGCGGTTAGTCATCAATTATGTAGCTAAAGATACAGTCCAACCATAACTTGACATGCACTCACATTGTCTTCAGCCTGGAAAATTGTTGCTAAGACAATTTGCATTCATTTTGTTAGCTGCAATTTTATGGATGCAAATTTACCAGAGCCATGTGTTGGCTGACACTCAAAAATGCATTTTCTTGTCTGTATAAAAAATGCTAAAAATGTTTGTGGCTTTGTTCGAATAGCTCAGCGTGAGTGAACGATAAATGAGAGAAAATAAAAAATATATATATATATATATATATATATATATATATATATATATATATATTTGTTAAGGTAGTTTAAGAGGAAACATTGAGTAAAATTACATTGCAAAAAGTTGGGAAAAATTTAAATAATAATTAAAAACATATCATACAGTAGTCAGATTGCAGCAGGAATCTTTAGGGATAGGAGAGATACCTTAGCTAAACTCAATTTCAGAATTTTGCAATTAAAATAAAATTGAAATTCATTCCGTAAATATATAAGAAAATAAAGTAAAAGAAATTGATAATAGAAGTAAATAAAGATAAAGAGCAGAATAGAGGGAGATAAAGAGAGAAATAATGAAAGAGTTAGCATGGCAGAGAATACTGAAAGCCATGAGATATAAAACAAAAGAAAAAGAATATAATTAAAGCAGATAGAGCGCTCAAAATAATGAAGCTTCATATACAGGGTATTCAATATTCGTTTGCAGCAGCAGCTTCTTCATTTACATTGTATTTTAGCACTATCTATATATATATATACATATATTGTATGCATATATATCAGACATTTTTTGAATAGCATTTTTTTTGCATTTTGTCGCACTGTCCGAGCCGAGCATCCGTCATGAGTGTGCTGCGAGTCTATGCTGAAATGTCCCTCTACGCAATGGAGCAGTGCATTTGGGCTTTGCGTCTATCCATAAAATCCGATGCAGCTGGTCGCGAGCTTTTGTCGCCTTTTGCTGCCTACAATTGCTGCCAATTTGTTTGTGGCTAGATGCGCGTTTTTCTTCTTGCTGCTGTTTTTTGTTTTCTTTTTTTTTTTTTTGTTCTTTCAATTTCCATCTAGGGTATATATATGTATATATATGTATAAAGCAATTTTTTTTGTTGCTATATTTTATACATAAAAATGTATATATATATATGCAGGGCTGTCGCTGTCGTTGTCATTTGAGGTCAGTTTAAATGGTTTCCTGTCAGCTGCGGTTCTCTCGGTTAACCCACAGCCAGCCTGCTCGACGCAATGGAGAAGCCTAGGGCCAATGCCAGCTGAGAGTATTGCTGACCATGCCGCATACGCCACAACAAAATATTCAATAAACTATTCATTCATATATTTACTATCAATTGTAGCAAAGAATGTTATTGGGAATACATATTTCTGATGTGCGATGCAATAGAGAGGTGATGTGTGCGTAAATGAGATATTACTGATATTACTTTGCCTTTAGATCTATTTTACGAATATTTGAAACGTGTGAGAATAAACCGAAAAAAAGCATAATCTTATACTCATACTCGCTCTATCAAATGCCGTCGTTTTCTTTCTCATGCTTATACTCGCTCTATGCAAAGGCCTTCGTTTTCTTTCGTTTTGCTTTTCGATTGAGCTATTCGTCTGTCGCTCATTTCCCGAACTTCGTTTGGGGAGTGATACGATTAACGCTCACATAATAAGCCTCGCTCGCAACCCTCACATACACAGACTTACCCCAGCTATACGATTGGGGTAAAGTCAAAAGCCAGAGCGTAAAAGATGTTTTCCATTCGATCGTGAACGAGCTCGTTAAGAACCGAAGTCATCTGTTGCTCACTGAGTTTTTGCTCAGAGTGTAAGCGAGAGACAGTTATTAGTAGACATTGAGAAATAGCTGCAAGATAAGAATGTTAAGTGATAGGCTATACATAAAATTGGATTTGCTTACAGTTTTACAGGGTATCAGTTTCTAGCTTCTAGAGTAGAAAAGGTTAAGATGAAGCGAATTATATGTGTGCATCTATATTGTTTTATATCAATTCGTTCCTTAAGTAAAGACAATTATGAAGCACATCAAAATTGATCAGCTCAATAGAGAGTAAATCAAAAGTCACTCGCTTTCCACAAAACTAAAAGCACTCTTAAAAAAATACATTCAACGCTGCTGCTGCTGTTTTTTCTTTTTTCTGTTGATCAGCGAAACTGTCGCCCATCGTTGGCATTGGCGATATTTGCTTTGTTTTCAGCTGCTGCAGTTGGCGCTTTGTTATTAATGCAACAATAAGTGCAACATTTGAGACATTTTGCTGCGGCCTCGTTGCGGCACGCTCCAGTTACACCAGCTTTGTAAATGGCCTCGAAAATATCACAAAAAAAAAAAAAAAAAAAAAAGAACACAATAATACAAAAAATGAAGCAAAAGACATACTTATAAAAGAGCTCGGTGCATGCGAAACGACGACATTTGCAACACTGTGGCAGCCGCATAATTACGCGCATTTTCCTTTTGGCATGAAAATGAACACCTCAAGGTGCATAGAATTCAATACGAGAATAAGAATGGGAATGCTGTGTGGTGTTACTGCTGCTGCTGCTGCTGCTGCTGCTGTGTGTTTGTCGTGCAGCTCATTTCGTTTTATTTGCAAATTTTATGCCACAAATACCACAAGAATTGCAACAGCCAGCGGTGCGACGCCAACTCCGACTCTGACTGTTGACTGCCCTGACTGTGAGTGACGGTGACGACGAATGTGACACCGACGGTTAGCTGAAGTGGAAATGGCATAGCGCAGCAGTTGCATAGCTCCAAGTTGCAAGTTACAAGTTACAAGTTGAAGCCCCACACACATATAGCCATTGCTGTTTTGCTTTGCTTTTTGGGGCCAGGCACTTGAACATGATAGCCAGCTTAGGTGCTGGCGAGCCAGCCAAGCGAACTTCTTGCAAAATAAGTGGCACATGCGCGCCGCTAAATTGCAAATGCCGAGAGCAGACTCAGCAGCCCCAGCAGCAGCAGCAGCACAAACTCCGACTGCAACTGCTGTTGCGTTAATGATACGCCTGTCTAGCCGAGAGCTACCTAGCCTGACATACGCAAATGTGCTTGGCTTCCAGCCTCTGGCATAACATATGCGGCTTATGTGGCGTATGCGTAATGCGTATGCATAAAATAACTTCTTTTACTTTTTCTCTTTTTGCCAAACTCCTTGAGTTGGCAACTTCATGGCCAGCTGTGCGCTTGTTTAATCTTTAAATTTGTAATCTATGCCAGCATTACTATTGATGCCTTCTCTGTCCTTTCAGTTCTTATCTTAAATGACTCTTCTATTATGTTGACTTGATTTGCGACACATTTAGTTTGCTCTGTAATTTAATTCACTCACTCACAGCATTTAGTGAGTCATCAGGGCCATTAGGTGCGACTCGTTTCATTCAGTTAGTTATATCATTTTTTTTTTTTTTTGCTGCACGCTAACGATGACATTGCCCGAGCCTGGGCCAGGGCCTGGGTCTGTGTCTGTTCTATTTCTAATTTTCCAACTCAATTGTCTGGCGTTGACAGCGAGAGTGCGCTGCATAAACAAAATGACATGGCAGCCAATTAATGTTGGCCATGTCGACTCAACTTGTCTCTGCCTCTTCCTTTCGCTGTTGTTGCTGCTGTTGTTGTTGCTGCTTTTAACTGTCTCATCATCTTCTATGCCAAATGGGCAATTTGTTGTCGTTATAAGGCGCATTCTGTGCATTTTCATTGTTATTATTGTGGCCGCTTGTACGGCATGCCACGCCTCCGCATCCCACAGTTTGTATGCATATTAATTTTGATGCCCAGCGCCGAGGGGCAGCGTGCACAAACTGCACATTTGCATGCAATGCACACGAGACAGCGGCGGACGCGTCTTTAATTTGTGGACTCTTGGCAAAAGTATCTTTGCCTGTCTGACTGTCTTGGCCTAATGTGTTGGCCATGGCCACGCCCAGCCCCTCAGCCCGGTCCATTCAGCATTGGACATGGGGTAATTGAGTTCATCTCATGTCTGCATCTTGGCTTCATTATCAACAAAGATTGTGCCTGCCGATGGCCTTTAACTGTACATATACGAAGACATACATATATGTATATATCTGTGTATGTGTGCAAAAAAAAAAAATGTGCTTAGCAAAGCACTTCAAATATTGTTGCTACTGCCATTGTGCTCCTCTCTCCGCCCGGCTGCTCTCTGGAGCTTAGTGCAGTGCAGCGCAAAAAGAAAACAAAATTCTATAAATCCGCACTTATTCCCAAAACAATAAAACGCGCAACAATTGCGCCAACTTGCGCTTAAATATGCAACAGCAGCAGCAGCAGCAGCAGTGCGAGTGGGAGTGAGTGGGCTGCAGGCAGGAGAGGGCAGAGAGTAGGTTGCAGCTAGCTAACCGTCTTCACATTAGAATCGCCATAATTTTTGGCGATGTCAGCCCAAAATGCGCTCCAAGAACAGATCCCAGTTCAGTGCAAGCAAACTGCAAAGCCCACTTTGTAGTCATTTGCCTGGCAGCAGCAACAGTAACTGCAATAACAGCAGCAGCAACAACAACACTTGGCACAGTGGGCAGCATAGAGCAAATGTATGCCAGCAATTTAGAGGACGTCGTTGGCGCGCTTGCTAAATTACCAAAACAAAGGAAACGATAACTTGCAGCAGTGGAGCGTGAGTGGGTGAGCCAAGACAAGGATGTGGACAGGGCAGAGAGCGAGAGAGAGAGAGAGAGAGAGAGAGAGAGAGGGAGGTCTAAAGCAACATGGCAATGGGTGAGCGAGGGCGAAGTCGCGTGGGCGTTTACAGAAAACACAATAAAACTTATTTACGAGTCACGGCGGGACGGTCGAGCTCCTACGTAGTTCATTGTAATGCACTTAACTGGCTGGCGAACAGCAAGAGGAGGTAGCAATAACAACAGCAGCAGCAGCAGCAGCAGCAGCAGCAGCAGCAGCAGCAGCAGCAGCAGCAGCAGCAGCAGCAGCAGCAGCAGCAGCAGCAGCAGCAGCAGCAGCAGCAGCTGGAGATGGAGATGGAGAGCGAGGTGAAGCGACTTGGCAAGATGCGCGCAAATGATATGCAAAAGTGACTGGCAATGGGCAAACGGAAAGCGAACAGCGGCAAATTGTGTAAAGGGCCGAGCTGAACGTTTGGTTAAAGGGTAAATGAGTGCACAGCACGAGGCGCATGAATGAAAATGGTATATGGCTAAGGGGCTGAAGAGTAGGAGTAGTGCGCGAGACTCGGGCAAATATAAATTAAAGCAACAGGAGCAGAATGCGAACAGCAACAATAGGTCCAAGGACATGACACACACTGAGCAGAAAGTAAAGATGTGCGAAAGGACATTAAGGCTATTATATGAAAGCTATTAAGTTATGGAATGATATATTTATATATATAGCTACGATCAGCTGAGTAAAAGTGATTTATGTTGGGGTAGATAGACGACAAGAAGAGCGGCCTGAAATTACTTTTATTTTTAAATAATTTTTAGATAAATAACTTTAGGTCTGAGTCTCTGCTAATTGAGTGATAAAATTCTATATTTCTAAGGTTTTTTAAATACCCTTCAATTAATTATTTCATTTAACACATGTTTATCTTCTCTTTACAGGTAAGCACTTGCATTGCAACTCTTTACTCTTTGGTAAGCTTCACTTTCCTTGCCTTGCCTTAAGTGCAGTATAATTCGCTTCGACTGCTCAAGTTTTAATGGGCATGGAGATTGCGTATACGCCTACGCGCCATTTGCACAATGCACGGCATGCGTTACTTTTCAATTTAAGTTAAAGTTTCAGCTACAGTTTAAGAAGTTGCTATTTTATGCACTTGTTCAGGATGAATATATAAAAGACTGAGAAGTTTCATCAGCTCTCTATCTTTTCTTTGGGTAAATATTTTTGTTATGGATATTAAGTTATCTTTAGTGAAGGAGAACTGTAGCAGTAAGACCTTTGCATTGTTGTTGTTGCAGGTAAACATCAATCATTTTTTATTTTTTAAAGAATCGATTTATGCATATATATAAATACATATCTAGCAGTAAGAAGTTTAATATGAAAAGTTTAATATGAAAAAAAAAAAAAACAATTTTTACATTTTATTTTTTATTATAATATATTTACGTTCAATGAATTAATTGACTCTATGCTGATGCATAATTTTTGCAAATTTTTATACTTTACTTACAGCAAATATATATTTAAATTAATAGATTTCGTGTTATATATATGGTATCAAAACCAGTTAAATTAAATACATTTTGTTATTTTTAAAAATTTACAAAAATTGAATCTTCATAAAGAAATAAAACTTTCTGTATACATATAGCTATGTATAGGGTATCTACCTACGTCACTCTATAGCTACTCTTGCTGGCTATGTTTTCATTTTCATTTTGGCATTTTCTGCAGTGCAACGCAGCACTGCGCCGAACAGTTGAAGTTTTGCCCAGAGCTGTGCCCCGTCACAGTACGTAAAGTTCTCAGTAGTCAGTGAAATTGCGCTGCTTGTTTATTGTCGCTGTTGTTGTTGCTGTTGTTGCTGCAACATTGCTGCTGTTGCCTATATTATTGCGCTTTATTGTTGGCTGCATGAAATTTGTGTGAACAGAGCGCGGCATGGCATGGCGTATGCTGTGCATCGCATCTTGGCGCCTTGCGTCGCCTTGAAAGGCAGCAGCAGAGAGACAACAGACGAGAAGGCAATACCCCAACTGGGCTTAAATATTTATGGCTTGCCATACTTTGTTCGATTATTTATGCCTTCGTTTGCTTCTTTTTTTTTGGGTAGCAACGATGTTGACGGCAATATGACTGTGTATAAATATGTTTGCACATGCAAATGAGACGCCACAGGACGATGCAAAGTGAAAAATAGTCGCTGCCTCATTAAGAAGCAGCCGAATAGGCCAACCAGCCGCAGTTGCAGCCGCAGCTTAAGCTCCCCCATCCAACCGGCCAGGTTGAGTGTGTAATGAGTTGTAAGCCATATTCAGCAAAGAGCTGAGCTGGCCAGCTCGTCGATCTGTAATTTATTAATTGATTGAGAGAATTTTAATACACGAATGGAACGTATTTAAGCAACTATGCTCGGATAAGAAAAGCCATTTGCAGATTTCTTCTTTTGATTGATGTATACACAAATAGCATACAGACGTTCATCTTGAGTTTCAATTTAACAATTTATTTATTCAATAAGTAACTAAGGTAGGCAAGCATAAGGTGGGAGCTGTGATTGAAGTTACTAAACAAAATTTTAACATGATCTCAACTGTTCCATTTACACAGAGAATACGAATGAGCTGCTGTCGAAACATGTTCCAATTTCAGATAAGCTCTCAATATTCAAGGTTTCAATTAGGAACCTGCACAACAGAAATATGCCAATTTCTAACTCTCTTTTGTATATTTATCATTATTTGAGAGTATTTGACAGAGCAGATAATTCATATATGTATATATGTTTCCATAAACAGCTTTAGAAGTCTTTAGCTTACAACTTCTAGTCCAAAACGAAATTCCAACACATTTCATTTGTCAGCAACGAATTTTGTTATAAAGTTATTTCACTAATTGAACTGCATTGCAAATCGTTCGATGACTGCGTAACGGTCTCTGTTGGGCACGCCAAACTGTAGTTAGGCGAGTGGCAAATATTTGGAGCAGAGACTTTTGGCATTAACTGTAAAGCCGCTAAGCGGATTGGCTAAAAGAACTTTTTTTTTTTTGCCAGCCGCTAATTAGCAGCCACAAAATTGACGCATCATGCTCATCATGGTCGTATATACATAAATCACATATATATATACACACACATACATAGATGTATATG
The DNA here is from genome assembly GCA_030914335.1 of Drosophila borborema. Classification (NCBI taxonomy): domain Eukaryota; kingdom Metazoa; phylum Arthropoda; class Insecta; order Diptera; family Drosophilidae; genus Drosophila; species Drosophila borborema. Next base: position 4,002,076 of record JAUESP010000310.1, read on the forward strand.
TATATATGTATATTGGTACATCATTATAGCGCCTTACAGCTGCCTCCTTTTTGGGCAAACTTGGCTGTGGTTAATTAGCTAGCAATATTGAGCGTTAATGCGAAATAAATCGCAGCAGCCAAATCAGCTGTACAAAAAGAAGCTAGAAAAAAGTACCCAAAGAAGCAGCAGCAGCAGAAGCAGCAGCAGCAGCAGACGCTCACTTAATTATGTTGACGTTTATGCCAAAGACGAAACTAGATGAGGCACCCACACAAACGCAAAGTGAGAGAGAGAGAGAGAGAGAGAGAAAGGGAGAGAGAGTAAGCAAAAGCGAGCTGGCATTTTGAGAACCCAACGGTAATCATTATTAATGATGACTTTTAGTTTACAAGCTAATTATTTGTTACTGTTACTTGGCGGGCAATGTTCGCTGGAACTAAGGCAGCACGAATAAGAAATAGAGAGGAAGCGGGCGAGTGTTAGAGCGAGAGAGAGAGAGAGAGAGAGAGCGGCAGAGGCTGTGGCTGAGTCAGTCATGGGGCAAGGGTATAAATTCTCGCCTCAGGCATTCGACACTCGGCATTTGGCATTTGGCATTGGCGACTTTCGCTTTGATATCATTTTAATTAATTTATAATATCGATGGCAAAGCCTTTGATGTATCACTAATAACATTTGCTTATGTACACAAAACTAACTATTTTGCATATTAATATTTGGAGTTTATGCAATCAGTGAAAAGACCGAATTTGAGGCAACATTTTGTGATTGATCTTTTGCCGTGCTAATTTACTGTAATATTGTTTTAAATGGCAAACATAATTACTAGCCATTATCGAGACACATTTCAATTCCATAAGCGGCTTAGGCTATAGACCAAAAACAAAGGCTTAGCAGCTAAGCAAACAACTTAAACCGAAATAAATGAGTCTATTGAACCATATATGTGTCGATGTATGTATGAATATGTATGTAAGTCTATATAAGTATATATTCGCATGAATATGCAGCCAGAGCGTGCGCCCACAACATTCAAAGGCATTCATAAATTACAAACACGACCCTAAGAGTCAGCTGACATGTGGAAATCTATATGAAATGAGGTCAACAGAATTGCGCAGACGCAACAGATAGCGGAAATTAAGTGCGAAAATCAGATGAAATATTGTGAAATAAAAAACAAAACAAAAAAAAAATAAACTAGGGAATTGACTTTGAAATGACAAATTCAATGCATTTAAAATGCTCTAACTAATACTTGAAATTTTCGAGACTTAATTAACTCGTAATATATAATTTAGCCCAATCCCTTTAAAAAACAGAAAAAGCTTTTAAGCCCTGTCGCATACAAATCAGATCGTGTTAATCAATTCGCAAATAAACAGAGACGATCGCAATGACGAAATTAACATTACTTTTATTATTTTACCTGTTTCTTTTTTGTTGTCTTTGCTTTGCTTTTGGTTTCTTTTCTTTTTTTTTTTAACAATTACGCAAACAAATGCAACAACAATAGCAACAACAATAATAGAAACAGACACACGCCACAAGGTGCGTGGGAAGAAATTGTAAAAGAAGTAAAATCAAGAGTAGCTCAAATCAAAAGGAAAATCAAAACAAACAAGAAAACAATCAAAGTAAGCAGCAAAAGAAATATTACAAAATTACAACAACAACAGCAAGAGAAGCAACGCGATGACAACAAATTAGATGCAGCACACACAGAAATTAAATGAACAAAACAAAAAACAAAGAAAGACAGAGAAAAAAAGAAATGCAATTAAAATGCACAGCAACCTGTGCAGAGGACGCAGCAGCTAAAGGTAGGGGGCCAGGTGAGCCTCGGCGCTCTGCGTTGGGAATAATTAAAAGCAATTTTTATTTTTTTTTCGCTGTGTGACACAAAACAAAAGCGAAAGTGTTGAAATATTTATGCAGAAAATGCACAAATAAAGCAACAGCAACAACAATGCGAACAACGCGAACAACAGCAAACGGCAAGTGTCACCAGCAACAACAACAGCAACAGCAACAACAACAACAACAACATCAACTGTAGCAGCGACAACGACAACGACAACGATATCCAATTGCAGCAACAACAACAACAACAACAGCAAAAAACACGAATTTTAATTCGCATTTTTATTAGCAGCAACGCGCATAGTGTGAAGTTTTCTATATCAGCGAGGGCTGCCACAACAGTTGCTGTACGTGTGTGTCTATATAAATATTATTTATATGCATGGCACACAGCATAGCTTAAGTTATTTCACTTGTTATGAAATTAATGTGATTTATGTAGCAAATATTTGCAATAAGCTTTAAGATGATTTCCATTATGCTTTATTATCATTTTTTAAAATTTATTTCTATAGTATATTTATATTTATTTATTTTATTTATATATTTATAATTGTATATTTATATATTGAGCTAGAAAAATTGCAGTTCAAAAAGTATGTTCATGTTATATTCAGCTATTTATATATTTTTGTTTAAATATATACAATTTATTCATCTCAGCTTGAATACAATTTGAATAAAATTTAAATGCTTAAACTAAATTTTTACCTAAAATGAAGCCCAAGACTTTCTTATTATTATTTTGCTACATGGAGGAATATGCTTCTAATATACTATGACAGCTACAATGAATCACAAATATATATATATAAAATTAAATATTATAAAAGAATTGTTTATCACATACACCACTAACATCTTCATAGATTCCTATGCCACAACAAGTTCTCTTGCGATATATTCTTGTTAAATATTTAGCTAGACAAACGTTTTGTGTGAACCGCCCGTGTGTGTGTGCTGGCATTTTGAACAAGTCTTGAATTGTGTGACTAATTTTTGTCTCTATTTCAATTGTTGTTGCTGTTACAGCGCATGCGCCACCGTCAGCAATTATTGCTGCTGTTTGTCTGCCAAATGTCTGCCCAACGGCTCAGACTCTGAGCTGGCTGCAGTTGTTGTTGTTGGTTGTTGTTGTTGCTGCTGTTGTCATTTGGAAGTAATTAAAATGGAAATTGCATTCGCTGTTGGCCAGACGAACAATGCGATGTGCTATGTGCAAGTGTTCGCATAACAAACGAACGCTGAGGATGCTGTCAGGCCAGAGTGGCGAGGGCAGAAGGCAGAAGGCAGAAGGCCGAAGGCTGGAGGAGCAATTCACAGCCATTGGCTCAGTTAAATGCGCTAATAACTTTATTCAGTTGTTGTCGGTGTTGTTGCTGCTGTTGCTGCTGATAGATATCAGAGGCAAAATGTTGCAATGCCAACAGCAGCAGACAGCTACAGCAACAGCAACAGAGATAGACACTCAAACACACACAGCTCGAAGACAATCGCACGGAAATTGCAAATGAAGTTGTTGTTGCCTGCGGCTGTTGTTGCTGTTGCTGTTAATGTTGCTGCTGCTGTTGTCGCTTATTATCAAACATTACTTTTATTGCCGGCAACAATGGAATAAGTCAACTTTTATGCGGCAACTAAATAAATTTATACGTCACTCGCCACGCGAAAGTTCAGGCGTGCGAAGGGCAGGCACACAAACTGCTTGCTTATCTAATGCACACAAACACTTTCAATTGTACAACAACAACAACAGCAGGAGGAGCAACAGCAGCAACAGCAGCAGCAATGGCAATGACACTGAAGAGCTAAAGCAAAAATTATCGCATTTTCATGACGCTTTAATTTAGTTTTCAATGTAAACAAATGTCATAAAAGAAAGAGACAAACTGGCCCAAAAAAAGATAGAGAGAGAAAAAATCGCTGTTGTTGCTGGCAAATAAAGTTTTTGTAGCTAAAAGTGGCAATCGAATTGGATTTTACTTGCCGTAAAATTCATTCGAGCCTCATTTGCTTTTATGCAACTGTCAATGGAGATGCGAAAGCAATTTGGGTCAAACGCTGCGTAATAAACAACAACAATTTGACAGCTGCAAATCGGCAACTAAAAGGATAGATGATGTTTTCCAGCTGGAAAATATCTCAAGTAAATGTTATTAAAATGAAATTTCTTAAAACTCTATATGTATTGGAACTTGTAATCTGATAATAATCAAAACAAACTTAGTTGAAAGCAACGAATTTTGGGAATTCTTTGGAATTCATTTGAATAGCTGTTCTTTAAGCCCACCAACATTCATGCTCCATTATATTGAACGAAGCTCTGTGTGTGTTTTTTTCTTTTATTATTATTTTTGAATAAGTTTAATTAAATGCTACATTCGGTCTCTGACTCTGGCACTGGTTGTCGCCGGCTTCGGCAATCAACAGGCCATTTATTGTTAACGGTTTCTGGCCATTTTTGTTGGGGAGCTGGCAGAGAACATGTGTATCAGAGCCATAAAGCGTTCTATGGCATGCCCGCTGGCACTGTTCAAGAATTATTTATTAATAAACAAAAAGCAACAACAGTAATAATATATACAATATAGCCCCTGACGGCATGCCAATTAAAATTCAAGACGCATCGCCGCTTAATGTCATAATTATGAGCCAACTAAAGAGATTTACGCATTTTGTTTCATAACTTGGCCAAAAATGTTTTCGCTCGAAAAACAATTCAGGCAAAAAGGAGAAAAAAGAAGCAAAAAGTTGTTGTCTGCCATCGATTATATTACATATATATATATATATATAAATATATATAAATATGTCTTAAGCAAAGAGCAGCTGCAAGCTTTAGCACGTTAGCTACGAGGCGTGAAAGCAACAGCAAAGAAATATATGTATATATATATATATCTGGTTTATTTGTATAAATATTAATAATTCAAGCATCAGGTTGGGCACGTCACGTAGCAGAAATAGTTAAATTTAATTAACCAAATTAGCTGCGAAATTAATCAAACAGCTATTGTATGAAAGGAAATTCGATAAATGTTAAACACAATAACTAAAACTGCTTCAGGCTAGCGTGCATGACTTCAAAATATCTGCGAAATAAATAAGATAGCCATTGCTGACTTTATGTTGCGATTGTAATTTGATTTCTATTCGAAATGCCTTATTCAATATATTTATTTCCGTTTTGCCAATATTATTTCAACATTCAACATTCTTTTATCATTTAACTTCATGAATGTTTTAAACTGTTTGAGTAAAGAAAGTTAGTTAGTAAAAACTATAATCTGACAGTATTATTAAAGTCCTGCATTCGATTCCTTAGATAATCAATATAAGATTATCAATATAAGTCAGACTCCATTCAATCTCGCCGTACAAGATAAATATAATCTTATAATAGCCTTGAGCCATGATTTCTGTTAGATTTGCTTTGTCAAAATTACACATTTCAAACGTGTAAGGATTGCTCGGAATAGGGTATAATATATTGGCCTGGACCTTAGGCATATTAGTACAATCTTTCGCAACAGGATATACAAAATATTATCAAACAAATTCTTGAAGTCAACTAAAAGTTTCTTTGGCAATTTGGCTTCATCTTTGCTGTGCGAACGAAGTTCTAAGAGCTCGTAAGTTCAATAACGCTAAAAAAGATATTTTGATGTGGAATTTAATTAAATTATATATTTAGACACACCTTGCAGTCACAACTTTCAAGGATAGCTAGCAAGAGCAACAGATTACGGAATATCATTTTGCAGAATAACGTTCTTTACTGTACTGTTCAGTGTTCTGTTTCTGTGCAGTCTTTTTATAGTAACTGGGTTACAAAGATTATCTATAGATAGTAGTACTATCACTATAATGATAGCCTTACAAGAGAAGCATTTGCACGTCAATGACATGTTCGATTATTAGAGACACGTAGGGTATAATGTGATGAGTTAAAATATATGTAGCAGGCAGAACGAGGCGTGTCAGATCCGATAAGGTATATATATGTATATGTATATTTGAGCCTAGTTGATTTAACCTTGTTCGCTTGTTCATCATCTGTTAGTCTGTCTGTCCGTTCTTCTCTAAATCCAACTGGAGCTTTTTTCGATGCATTTAAGCAATGGACAATATCGACAAATTTGAATACCAGTTGCAATTTATTTGGTATAAATACATATAAATATAAGCTTTTAATTCGGGTTATTAAAGTTCTAAATTGCTAAAGCCACGTTAGAATTAGTTTTAGGAGATGATAATTGTTCTCTACACTTATCTAGACAAATTTTTCAAATATTATTGTCATTCTCTTTGGTTTAATCAGAATAAAATATCGTTTTTTTGCTCTACTTGAATTTGTGATATATTTCCTTTATATTAGCTTTGTTTTTATGCTTACAGCATAGGTCAAATTCCAACTAACCTGACCAGAAAAACAAGCTTCAACCTTATAAAAGCCTTCGGCTAAAATTTCCGGTAGATTACCTTTGTCGAAATTACACATGTCGAATTTGTAGAGATCCTTTGGCCAGGGCCAAAATAAATCACCCTCAAGTCTGGGCAAATTAGAACAATCTTTCGAAATGGGATATATTATATCATCATAGACGTTCTTTATATCAATAAGTCGTCTCTCTGGTATCTCCATTGGTATTGGCCTATAATCGTTTTTGCCGCCGCTGTTACTGTACAAGATTTTCACCTCTATCTGAGATGTAATTTAATAATTGATATAATTATAGTTCATTGAAATAGTACGTTCTCTTGATTTCTTACCATAGTCGTATTGTCAATATCGTATTGCCAATCTGTGAAACCCGATATGCCAACAAGATAGCGACCCTTTCGCTCAATATAGAAATTCAGATTAAGTTTCGCCTCATCATCGCTGAATCCATATGCGTCTATCAATTCGTATGTCCACCGACGCTGAAGGAGTAATCCGGATTAACAGTTTGTTAAAATTTATTTTCCCTTTTGACATACCTTGCATTGACAGTCCTTAAGAACTAATAAAAAGAGCAGAAGCAGCAGCAACAGTTGTCTATGCAATTGCATTTTACAATTTCAAATAATTAAAATCATCACAGCCTTTTTATAGGACCTATTCTGATCAATTTATCTCAAATGTAATGTGATTTGTACATGCTAAAATGTGTTTTTAATTAGATAAATGGCATCAAATATGAACAGCAATTAACCAATTTACATTAAGCTATTGAAATTTTTATACATTATATATTTGGAAATGGGAATTTAGGGTATAATGTTTTTGTGAAAATATATGTAACTCTTACTTGTTAATATTGCCTTAAATAATATTTTTAGCAACCAATAGATTTTACCTTATCCCCATTTGTATAGTCTAGAAATGTATATAATTTTTTTTTTTTTTAATTCAAGAATTGAAATTTCTATATTCTTGCACAAAGTGAATCCTTTTGTGTCTAGCTTTTTGAAAGCCCAATGACGCTCAAGAAAAAGCCTGATAATTTAACGGATAAAATAAAGGTAGTCTAGATTAACAGCAGCTATAAGATTTTATAATGTATAATGATATAATATACCATAAATGCATGTATAATGTAATATAATATATAAAATTACATTACATTATATAAATATTATAAAAATATGTAACTGATTGTTTTCTTTAATCATGCGCAGTGTTTTTATAACATATATTCTGATAAGCTTATTTTAGCTTCAAATAATTAGTTTTCACACGACAAAAAAAGGGCTTTTGTTATCAATATATTAACTAGTCTATAATTTTATAAATTTATCATCATCTTTTTTGTGCATATTGGTTTATATTATATATAGATTCTGTAAGCTTGTTTGCTTAGTTTTAATGATAAACAGCAATACAAACAAATTATATTTTATAAATTCAATTAATTTTATTTTATTAACAATTTTATTAACAGCAGTACTTTAGTTCTATAATATTCTTATTAAAAAAAAAAAAAATAAAAAAATTATTAAAAATATAATAATAGTTACATATATCTCTGCTCTTCTATAAAATAAATTTCAAGTAAACACAATTCAATAATGCTGTTAATATAGTCATACTTTATTGGTGACTCATGTCAAGGAATGAACTTATATAAGCTTTGTTTTTACATGAGCAAGAATGGTCACACTCCAGTTAACCTTACCGTAAGAGGAGAACACATTCTTATATATACCGGTAGATATTACTTCTGGTAGATTTCCTTTGTCAAACTTACAGTTATTAAATGTGTACAACTTTTTGGGCCATGGTAATAATGAGTCGCCTTCAAAATAAGGCAAATTAGAACAATCTTTCATATTGATGTATATCAATTCGTCATATAAACGTTTGAATTCCGAAAAAGGTTTCTTTGGAACAGAAAAAGGTATGAGATGGTAGTCTTGGCCGTTGTTACTATGATAGAATGCCACCTCAAACTGCAATTATATATGTAAAATTTTAAATATGAAGTTCTATTCAATTAATATCCTACCTCAGTATCATTGTCCAGATCGTATTTCCAATCCACGGTGCCCGACAATCCAGCAAGGTCGCGACCCACCCGTTTCACAAAAAAATTCAGTTTTATTTTGCTTTCATCTGAACTTAATCCATAGACATCAAAGATTTCGTAGTTCCACAAACGCTATCCAAGTATTTTGATCATATGCATAACTCAAATCGTACTTGCGCTTTGTAGACATACCTTGCATTCGCTGATGTTAAGGACAGCCAAGAGTAGCATTAGTAGACATTTGGTTAAATTCATTTCAATATTAAAATAAAATTACGACTGATTAGTCGTTCGTTCATGCACAACTCTTTTATAGCATCTTGTACCTCTGCCATCACACGCGAACTACATGTTGAATAATTATACAGACGGATCAGTGCGTTGAAAACTATTATTATTACAATTATCGCTGCTATATACATATATAGCTAATGATTATAAATTAAACATTGTAATGCACCAATGAATTGGTGCAAAAAATATTTATTAATTAGGCGGCTCTTTAAGTGTTTTATTGCATACTTTCGTGGGCACACAATGTGCCGTTATTAATTGAAATGTACGTTGGTCCACATTTGCAGGTGGCTTAAACAAAAAAAAAAAAAAAAAAGGTAGAAAGCCAATTGACCTGCTGATTATGTCACACGGAAATTTAATCAAATGAAAGCTAGAGGCAATTATGCTTTAAATACAATTAATTAATCATGAAAACACAAACACAAACACACGCACACTCACACGCGCTCGCACACTCACGCACCCTCGCCGTTATTTATCCACATCAACTATGCTGTTATTTCATGCATACAGTAAAGTATTATTTTTGTTGTTGCTGTTGTCCTGGCTGGCTGGCTGATGTGGCCAGTGGGCTACTGCCGCAATATTAACATATCCTGCGTGTTTAAGTAACGCATAAAATTATATCCTGATTGAATTGACCAGCATCGAGTCTCGCCTGCGCACGTAAAATATGCGAATTCCAATAAAGTTGGCAACGATTTTTATACCCTATACCCATTAAGCGTGGGTGGAAACGGTATAGCTGAACTGATGCGTGAGCTGATGTTCATGTGGGGCATCCTGATGTAGGCAAATTTGAATTGAGATTTCTTTTTTATTGAATTTCAATTAATATAATTATAATCTTTCTCGATTGAAAGGGCAGAGAAGTCGAGCAGACTCTTTGATAGGGTTTTGGCCATACTCTCAGATCTATTGATGACATTACTTATTACAGAGCATCTTTTGGTCTAATACATTTGCTCGCAGCACAGTTCGCCAGCTTTTAGCTCTGTGCAGCGGACATTTGCTGGGCCGCGCAGAGCGCACCCGAAACTCTGTGCTTGCACCTCGTCTGTTGCCGCGTTAAAATGCGCGCCCACGCACATAAATCACGTGCGTGAATCTCTGCAGCTGTGTATGGCAACTGCATATGTATGTGTGTGTGTGTGTGTGTGTGCTTTGTATGGGTATTCCGGCAACTGTTGGTAAACGGAAAATCAGCAGACGCAGCTTCTGCCTCTGTCTGTATGTGTGTGTATTTATGTGTGTGTATGTGTGCTGTGTGCTGTGTATTAACGGCCTATCGGCTGCTGCATATCCGGCTGGACACCGGCTTCAGTTTTATTATTATTATTGTTGTTGCTGCTGTTGCTACTGCTGTTGTTGGCATTGCTGTCGCTGTCGCAGTTGCTGCTGTGCACACGTGTCAATGACAGCAGAGGACACATTTTCAGTGTCGTGTTTAATTAGACTGCCCCCAAGGTGCACAGCGAGCACCATTTGCACAGCTACCGTTATTCATGACACTTGGCCGGGCGTGGCATATTGTGCGCGCATAAACACTTGAATACACTACATTGAGTTATATGAAATAGAGCATGCTGTTTGATTTTTAACCTATAAGTATAATTGATATCGATATGTTAAGAGAATTCAATGCAAGTACTTGTAAGTCTTTTGTCGTTAACAATAGAATCGACCTTGACAAAAGTCAAATTATAGAAAGTTCAAGCTTAAATTATATGAATGCAACTTTTATTGAAATCTTTTCAAACAACTTTCATACATATGCCAGTCAAATGGATTTTTCTTTCGGGTCAAGGCATCAGCGTCTGAGCCAAAAATAACACCAGCCATAAGATGCTGAAGCAGGCCATTGACCGTGATTCGACCAAGATACGGGCTTAGGTCAGTTTGCCATTTATTTCTTGACCATCTTAAAGGCAAAGCTGGGGTAAAAGTTACTCATATTGAGTCAAAGTGAATTTTAACTAAATTATTTACTTTGCAAAAGCTTAAATGTTATTGCATTGCTTAAATGACAAACATATGTAAAGATTATGTATTTGAATCGGAAAGAGTTTTCAAAAATATAGGATAAATCAATTTAATTATTAATTATTATTGCCTTGCTAAAAAAAATATATAACTTATAAATTTGTTAGCTTCACAACTATTTCAGAAAGAGTATTTTGGCTTCTACGTGCCTTTTATACCCTAAAGTCTCTATAGCCTTTGTTGAAGAGCAGCTGACAGACAGTGGGTCGGCAGCTACATGAATATTTGATATGCGATATATGTGGCATACCAAAGTATATATATATATATATATATATATATGTATATATATAGTATAATAATATTGGTTAACGAGTGATTTCACAGCAATTAAGTGCTCTTTGTAGCTGTCAGGCAACTGCACTGCACAGCGCTGCACTTTTCGCCGTAGTTTTCCCACCTGTATGACTTTGATTTACCGTTGCGTGTGCTACCTTGCCTATTATTATTAAACTAACAAAATGTGCTAGCTTCAGTGGGCGTGGGCTATATGCCTTAATTATGAATTACATGGATGTAAGTGGCGTGATTTGTTTGGCCAACGCCTCGGGCATTGCACATACGTCGCGTGTGCCGATTGCCTTTAAACTGCACAATTTTGTATTTGAATTAACATTTTTGTTGTTTGTTTTTTCTAGCCATACAGCACTCAGTGGAGCTGCAATTTCTTATCATTTAAAACGCATAAGTGTCTGACAGGCCTAGCCGACGCTTATGACCGCTTAAAGCCTTGTCGAGTGGGCATAAAAATGTTTGCCATACTGGGAAACAGACGCATAACGTAATCCCAGAGTCAGGAGCGATGCTTGTGCCGCAATGCACAGAGCACATCGTTGACACACGCACACACACACACACACGCATACGCAGTTTCAATCTGCAGTTCCCAAGACTCTACCCAATACCCTCTATTCATATATGCCATATGCCATTCGAGAATGACTTGCCTCTGCCTCTGGCTCGGTCGCTGCTCTGTCATATGCGCAAATTAGTCGTTAGTCGACGTTTGGAACTGACGATGCGATGCGCGAGTTTAATGACTTTGGCGTTAGACGATGTTGTTGTTTTTGCTGCTGCTTGTTGTTGTTGTTGTTGTTGTTGTTGTTGTTGTCGTTGAGGTTGCTGATGAGGCGCACGATAATGGGCTATGATGGTCGCGTTCTTGTCAAAGTCAACGCAAAATGCCAACATCTAGCAACATGACAGCCAAAGAGAGCGAGAGAGAGAGAGAGAGAAATAGAGAGTGGGAGAAGCAGAGCAGGCGCATGTGGGATGTGGGCTGGTCTGTCGGGCAAAGGTCTGAGCATCGCCTGCAGCTGGGCAACCGGCAATATCATGCACTTCAATGCATCAGCACAGTTCCGGTTAAATTGATACCCTGCGCTTATTAAACGGCCATAGAAGTTGCTTCACTCTAAAGAACTTTAGAGTTTTAAGTGAGCCAAGACTCAAGTCTTTTGTAGTTTTCTCTCAAGTTTCATATGCAAAATTGCAAACTTGAATTTCTCATCACGTGACACGAGAGCCTTACTTTAATATATATTCATAGTTTTAGCTTCTAGAGAAGTGAACCCTAATATTCATTTGCCCAAGTGCTATCACCTACACTTATACTGCTTACGCAGTATCCTTCGAGTCGAAAACTTTTTCGAGTGCTTTGCTCTGCCTGCTTCACTTATTTGCCTATTTTGTCTGTCTGTTTACGTCTGGAAGCATAAATGTAGCATAATTAGCATGTCGCTATATTTTGCTCTCGCTCCTTTACCCTCTTGCACTGTCCCATTCTCTCTCTCTCTCTCTCTCTCTCTCTCTCTCTCGCTTTGCCGAGCAGCACTCACACGCACATGTCGACTCTTGCAGCTAGCTTTCGACATATTGTCAACGCTTATGCTTATGGGTTCCTTGACTCAACACGACCCAACTTTATATAATGTCTTTGGCTTTACAATTGCAGTCTAGGTAACAGTCGCACTCGCTGCAGCTTAAGTTCATTTAGTTTCACTTTGCTGTCTCTCTCTCTCTCTCTGTTCCTTTCACAATACGCAATCAGCTTTGCCTACTTTACACTGCTCACGATACATGCGCTTCCCTCTCTCTCTCTCTCTCTCTCTCTCTCGCTCTTTATCTTCGCTAAATTATGGCATGTTATTCGTCTTCTAATGAGCTTCTAATGTTTGTCTAAGCCTTGAAAGCAACAGCAGCCGCTGATGCAACTATGTTGCAGTCAGTATTTATATTTGAGCAGCAAGCATCATAATCTAATCTTTGACATCGTTTTGCTGCTGCCAGCAACTCTATTAACTTGGCTAATTGACACTTGTGAGTCGGCCATTAAATGCACGCTTCGCTACATCGCTATCAAAAATGCTTTGACTTTACTTTCTTTGGTCAAAAACTAAATCAAATCTTTGCTCATGTAATTGTTGCAGTTGTTGTTGTTGTTGTTGCAGTTGTTGTTGTTGTTGTTGCAGTTGTTGTTGTTGTTGTTGTTGTTGCAGTTGTTGTTGTTGTTGTTGTTGCTGCTGTTGCATTTACTGTATCTGGAACAACTTTGGAATTGCAGTTTCACTTTCTATGCAGCGACCAAGTTGCCGGCGCGACACTTGCTATGAAAGTGAATTTTTTTTACCGTTTGCTTGTTGTTATATACCCTGTATACATTGTAGCAGAGTGGGTGTAATAAAGCTAAGTCTGAGTCTGGTAGACATATCTAAGATTTCTTATCAGATATGTAAACAGAACTAAATATTTCCCTTGAAGAGCTTGGCTCTTATGCATTTGCTTATATATCTAGGAATTTGTATTTGCTATATCTATATTTCATATACATCTACCGCAGCATCGATCTCAATCATGAATCTATATTTGACCAGCTCTCAGCTGCCTAGTTCGAACAAATTTTAAGTCAAGCATACCCCACAACAATACTCTAAACATTTTTTCAATTGTAAATTTGTGTTTTCAGTTTTAAGATTTAGTTTTTTTTTTTTTTGCCTATGCTGGCAAGTTGAAGTGTCGTTAACCCAATTTGAAAGCATTTGGCCAAGCGCCATGCAAATGCAACTTTTGTGTCTAGCTTTTTGGCATTGTAGCACGGAGACAGGTGGCAACTTTTGCTTTCGCTGGCCAAAGCCAAAGCAGCAGCAGCAACAGCAGCAGCAATGCGTGCTTTGGCGCAAAACGAAACCAGTTCAAAAGTTTGTTAACAGTTAATCCGTGTCGAGCAAGCAATTGCTGCTGCTGCTGCTGCTGTTGATTTCATCTATTTTCGATCGATTGCAGCATAGCTGACTCAACCACAGATTGCAGTTATTGTTGTTGTGGCTGTTTGCTGTTCATAGTTGTCATTGCTGTTGTTGTTGCTGCTCTATCTAATGACGTTGTTCATATTGCCGCAATTAGCCAAGTGCCGGCTGCCTTAAGGCTTTGACTTATGACCCTCGTCTCGGCAATTAAGTTGGTAATTTTATCATGAACTTTTCATCTATCTTATGGTCAAGTGCAGCAGCAGCAGCAGCAGCAATAGCAGAGACAACACACAGACTGGCTCAGCCAGCATTTAGTTTAGCCTCAAAAATTTTGAACTTATGAACAATAATTGCTGCTCTGTGCCTGCCTGCAAGGGAGTGGCCCACACACTCTGACTTTAGCTTGAATATTTTGGCAATGGCTTTGGCTATGGCTGGTGTTTTCATTTCTTGGTTGCAAATTGTTTGCTGCAATTTGTCTTGGCTAAATATTTAAGTACCAAATATTATTATTGTTGGCATATTTTCGCCTACAAATAAAATGCCAAAAAATACGCATCATCAACAAATTGTTAAGCGGTTGTTGCCCTCTCTCTCTGTCTCTATGTATATATGTTTTCTTGTGGCAATTAAAATGCATCATACATGTCACATATGTCTAGACTTGGCCATAAATAATGTAAGCTAACAACAGCCTGGGTCTGGCCTCAGCCTCAGCCTCATCTTCGCTGCAATTTTATATTCAACATCAGCTTTAGCTCTGTTAGACATTGTTTTTTTTTTTTTTTGTTTTTCTTCTTCTCCTGCTGCCATTTGGGGAAAAGCTCTCTACGGCCACTTGAATTTTGAATCAGTTGCAAATTGCATGCGGTGGTCAAGCGGACGGCCTGAAAAGGCGGCTTCTGCTTGGCCCATTGGCAACGTTGCGATTCTATCGAGCACTCTCCATGCTGCACTTGGCCCAGTTCGACAACGGAACGAATCAAATGCGTTAAGAGTGCGTTTTGTTCATGTACAAATATTGGCAATATTGAACGAAATGAATACCCTGTAAAAAGTAATTGAGGGTAGATCCATTGTAGAGCGATATTGGGAGCGGATGAGTTTGATAAAATGTGCAATTAGGATACATATTATTATATATATTAGTCTTCTCTTTCTTTCTCAGTCTCATAAATTTCTTTCTAGCTCAAGATAAGTTCTCTCTCTCTCGCTCTTTCTCGCTTTCTCTCTTTCTCTTCCTCTACATTTTTCTTTGGATCAAATATATATTTATACTAAGTAAATTTCGATCTCCTCTATCTCTATCTCTTTATCTATCTATTGATCTTTCTCTCTATTTCATTCATTCCCATTCACACTCTGTCTCACTTTAACTGAGTTTTTCTTTTCCTCTCACTTATTCAACCTATTCCTCTTCCCATTGTTTCTCGTCACATACTCTCATGATCTTATCGATTGCAATCTATATATTTCGTACTTCTAGAGTAACTTCTCTTCTATTTGGAGCAATATCGTTTTATATATATTCATATTTAAATTTCAGCAGCAGGTGCACTATATGGGCATGGGGTGTTGGGCGTGGCACTTAAAGCGCTCGGCAATTTAAGCAAAAGTGTAAAATAAATTGGCAAATATTATGTGGGTATGAAAGCAAAATGAAATTGATATGCAGCTATTGCAGGCAGGGCAGGGCAGGCATGAAGGGTGTTTGGGTGCTTGGATGTTTGCTGGTTGGTTTTGCCTGCTTGGAGCCTTTTGTATGAAAGTTGATTTTTGAGTTGATTTTTGCCAATTTGTGCTAGCTGAGAATGTTGCAACATAATATTTAAATATGCTAAAAGTGCGCACAGCTAACGAGATGGCACACACTCACACACATACACACACACACACACACGCATGCAAATATATTTATACATTTGCTGCGGCAGCTTTAAGCGCCTGCCATTTCATATTCAGAATCAAGAGCCATTTTTAGTGGCTGGCAAATGGCAAAAAGTCACAACGATGTTTGCTTAAAACGTTAAGCACTCCCAATAAATTCTGTCTCAATCAATAAGGCAACAGCAGCATCAACAGCATCGGAATCAGCATCAGCGACAGGGCGACCAGGAGTCACAGCACGTATACGACAGATATATAGAGATGCACACACACACACACACACACACACACGTACACACACCATCTGCAACGCTCCGACTTTGACTCCAGTTGCCCCTGCTACTCTGCTATTCCGTTTGCCGTCTGCTGCTCTCACTCTGACGTTGGCGTTAGATAAATTCTTTCCAATGCACACGGGCAATGCGTATAGCAAATGGTGTGCCAAACTGACAGCCAATTCAATTGGTATAACAAGAGTGCGTTACATGCAGATGATGGACTTGCAGTTACGCTGTAAGTAGTGAATATGTTGACTTTCTTTACTGTGAAGTTGATAGAATGGTATAAAATTTCTATCTATGAAAATATATGCTTAAATTATAATCTATATGTATTAGATTGGTTAGATAGAGAGACGAATTCGATATGTTCTATATATATTTTATAATTTGAGATAGAGTATATATATAAATGATTTCCTAAGAAATTAATGCATAGCAAGATTTATGGAATATTTAAATGAATATTGAATGAATCATTCTATGTATTTTACCTTTTTTTACAATTAAGCCTTTCTATACTTTGCCTCTACAATAAATATCTATGTATAAAAATTGCATGCAGATATATCTATTTAATATCTCTCTGATCTCTTTTCCATTACATACATCATCAACAATTGTGATATGCCCATTCCTCCATCCATTCAGACTGCTTCACAGGGTATAACAAATACGAAATTTACACAAATATGCGCAGCGTCTTCAGCTCTACCTCCAACACCAGCTACTTTACTCCTCCAACCTCGCTGGCGCTCTCTCCCTCTTAGATAGATGCCGCCAGCTATTGGCCGTGGCTATGTCGGGCTGTCAAACGCGTATCTTATCTTCATTTGCCAAGCGAGCGAGCGAGCGAGCGAGCAGACGCATTGAACTCGAACTCGAACTATTCGTAAATATGTTTGCTGTTAGTTGCAAAGCGGGACTCGCATTCGCATTCGCTCTAGCAATCGCTTCAGCATTCGCACTAGCATCCGCGTCTGTATCGTTAGTTGAGTGTGGCTGTAGACGGGCATTCTTTCTATTAGCTTGTTGGCCAGTCGTCGGCCTTTGTAACTTGTCCGAAATCATTTGGGCTATTTAACTTTTAAGACTAATTAATTACGAAACGACGAAATGAGCACTGACTGAGCCGAAAGGCAGCTGCAGCGCACTGAGAGCAAAAAAAAGTAAAATAAATAAATAAAATGAAAAAATTCAACGCCATTCTGTAATTTTCCATTTTCTTTGCGCTTTCCGTTGTTCTTGTTGCTGCTGCTGTGACGGCTGTGGCGGCGACTGCTGCTGCTGCTGCTGCTGCTGCTGCTGCTGGTTTTTAATTACTTGGCCAAAGTCAAGTCAAGTGGCCGAAACCCTGACGTCTATGTCGATGTCGGCGATGTCTTGCGGTGCGGTTAAAAGTTAAGCCTGTCTGTCGCTTTTGCCCGGTTGCAAGTAGCCATCCAGCACCACCCGCCACACCACCTCACCGCCCCACCAGCCCACCCTTTTCAGTTCCAGTTCCGCCTGCTACATCTATTATCATGACCATCGCCTCGCATGTAATTGACGCTGTCGCCTTCTGTGTGAGAAATTCTACTCTGCTCCGCATCTTTTGCTTCAACCACGTCTTCCCTCGGCTACGTCATTTTTATTTGGCCTTCTGGGCGGGTCCATGACCTTTGGCTCAGAAACTGTGCGGCAGCTCATTAAAGTTTTAGGATGCGATGCTTTGTGAGTGATTTTTAAGTAGCCAGCGCGTGGAAATCGGTAGCGAAAAAATAACATTTATGTCTACTTGAGTGGCCCATAAACATTTTGTATGTGTTTTACTGAGTGTGTGTGAGGTTTATAGCCATTTTCCACTAAAAGTCAGATAGAGAGAGAGAGGGATAGAGAGAGAGAGAGAGAGAGAGAGATAACTGACAATCACAGCAACCTTCACACTGATTCGGTTTTCCATTGTCTTCTGCCAATCTTCATCAAGCGTTGAGTTCCACATTTTCGGCATTGATTAACGAACGGATGCGGCATAGAATTGTAAATCGAGGCAATGCTGCTAACTTATGCAACATGTGTCGTCAGGCTTAATGTGTAATGCACTAGAGATGGAAATCGTACAAGATTGCAAATGTATTTTCGATCAGCTTAAAGAGTTGTTTCAGTTTGTCTTTTTTCTTTCTTGTTTAGCCTTGGTTCTGTTTTTTTTTTTTTTTTTGCCGACATTGTGTGAAGCTGAAGTCGATCAGAATTCTATATCAATAAAATCTTAAATTGATTCTCTCTAACAAAATATTTTAATTAAATTTAAGTTCGATTAGTTTTGTAACTAACTTTGTCTATTTTACTACTACATTCTAGATTGCTGAAAAGATTTACTACTATTCTTATTCTTCATTTCTACTCGCATTTATTACTATTTTACAACTTTTTTAAATACTTCTATTTATTTTAGTAGTTTTCTGTTACTATTCTATTTTAATTTACTACTATATTCTACTTTGTTAAAATATTTTACTACTATTATTCTTTATCACTTCTACTACCTATACTATATTATGATAGTACTATACTACTATCTACTACTATTCTTCTACTTTTCTACTTCTGGTCTGCTACTTTTCACTACTACAACTATATATATATTTATTCCATATTGTTCAACTACGTTTTACCTCTAATCTGTTCTAGTTCTCTTCTGTTGGTAAAAGTATATTGTGTTTATGCAGATCCGGCTTTCAATTTCAAGCAACTATAACACTTTTGTTTGGCATCCCCCACATAACTGCACTTTCCTGTTTACCTGTTTTTATATATATATTATTTTGATATACAGACCATGTATATTTATTTTGTGATGATTGCTTGTGATTAATTTATTTGGCAGTTTGTTAATTAACAACGTCGACGCAGCGCAAACAACACGTCAATTGCCAGATTGAGAGATTGAGCCATTCAACTTGAACTCGGCTATTAGGCAAACGAAATTTTTGAGCTGTTGCTATCGTCTTGTTGTTGTTGTCGTTGTTATTGTTTTTGTTGTATTTCTCTTATCGCTGCTTGGCCAGCTGGAGCAGCTTACCAGCTTGCTGCATTCGCTTGGCCATCGCTCAATTAACAGTTGCAGGCCGCAGACGACAGGCGACAGACGACCGATTGGCGAGGCAATGCACGACGCCAACGCCAACGTAATTGCTCAGGCGACAGTAGCAGCAGCAGCAACAACAACAGCAGCAGCAGGAGCAGCAGCAGTACATCCACGTAAACTTGCCCAAAAGCTTAGCCTGCTGACCAGCACGGCTGCCTCCGCCCCCGTCATTAACTGCCTTCCACTCACCAAATTGCACAAAATGGCGGCGATTAGCGTTTAATCAATTTGGCAGTTGTTTTTGTTGCTGCTGCTTTTGTTGTTGCTTTATATTCTTGCGCGCAATCGTAAAACTGGCACAAGGTCTGGTTTCGTTGCGGTTGCGTGCGCGCCCGCATCTGCCAGATACAAATGCAACTACATCAGCAGATACAGCAGCTATACCTAAGACGTATGGCTGGCTCGCAAAGCGGATCAGCGGCTTTTTGCTGATATATATAAATATATATGTATGTACATGCATTTATGCGTTGGCAGACTCCGACTTGCGAGTTCATCAACTGCGAAACCTTGTCGCCAGCAGCAGCAACCGCAGCAAACGTGTTCCTCACGAAAGCTGTTAATACTGTTGGCAGTGACTCCCTGGCCAAGACATAGGACTAGAGCAGCAGCACAGTAGCTCGAGCCATATTAGCTGCTGCTGCTGCTCTATCGGTCAGTAGCTGCATCTTAAGCTTGATCTATATCTGGGCCTCGTTACAGTTTACTTTGATCGTGCGTAATTGAGCGTCTGCCACAGTTGCTGACAATTTCTGTTAATGCAGCTCCGCTCTCTCACTCACTCCATCTCTCTCTTTCTCTCTCTCACTCACTCACTCACTCTGTGTGCGCGTATATGACGTATTTTTATGACATTCATTGCCTGAACGTTTTCATTTTGTTTTCTCTTTCGCTTTATGTTTGCTTTTAATTATCAAATCATCACATGATCATTACCAAACTGACAAAATTGAAACGATGAAGCTGATGATGTAGCTGATGTGGTTGTTGTTATTGTTGCTGTTGTTGTTGTTGCTGTTGTTGTCTCGCATTTCCCTTTTTTTATTGGCCATTTGTTGTTGTTTAAAGCAATTAATTTTTACATTTCAATTTTGTTTTTATGTTGGTTTTTTTTGTTTTTCCATCGTACTCACACTTTGTTTATTTGTCCAACACTTTTCGACTTTGCATTAAAGCCAAATGCATTTGCAATTAAATGAAAATTAAATTGATATTTTTAAAGCCATCAAATTGACCAAATGTATTCATTAAAATATGAAATTCTTTTGTGTTTTCGTTTATGGCTGGCGTTAAAAATTTGAATAATGAGAAACTGAAATAGCAATTTGGATAATGTGAGAATGTCAAAGCAAGTATATGGGATATAGATGTGAGTTTGATTATAAACAAATATATATGTTTTTGTTTACATATTATTTATTAGTTGCTAATTATTTGCATGTTCTCTTATCTTTAATATTCAACTATTCTATACAATTTCTCTGTTTATCCAATATCTTAATATATGACTATCCGATTCAACTGCAACTAACTCACTTTTTCGAATGGCTATCGAGCCATTGTCTTGCCTTTAATTGACATGTACGTATAGATATTTATATAGTATAGTCATACATATCGTGCTTGCCTATTGTTTTTGCATTTTTGGCTGCCAACATTAATAGATTTTGCTTGCAATTTGTCTACGCTGAGATTAAAATTGTTTTCCTTTAGCCAATGCCAGCTCTGGCTAATAGACACAATCTCTGTTATGCACTAATCGAAATGCAGCCCTTTTACCCGACTATCGATGGAGCACAACGCTATAAATCAGAAAATAAAATGCTTCATTGTTATCGCAGCGAAATTTTCTTTGTTTTTTTTTTTTTTGTTCCAGCCAGAGTCGGAGCCTTTCACCTTTCAAATTCAATTAACTGCAAGCAAATGGCAAAGCCAATCACCCAAATTTGTAAAACGAATTGCAAAGCGTGGGATGCTCTTCCCGTTGTTGTTTTTTTTTTTTTTATAGTAGTTGATGTTGTTTTTATTATTACTTTTGTTGCTGTTGTTGTTGTGGATCCGCTGCTACACAAATATTTGCTATCAACATTTTTGTACGCTAATTTTCTTGGTAAATTTCGAGCTGACAGCACGCACGCAGCGCATAAAGAGTGAGTATAGATGAGCGAGCGAGAGGCTGAGAGGTATACCGGGGCTACGATAGACATTTCAAAATAAAAAACCAAATTGTTGCAGTTGAGCACACACACATAGAAACACACACACAAACACAGGCAGACAGGCAGAAGAAGCTAAAGCTGAAATTTCGTCACATATTTTTGCGTAAATTGCCGGAAAATCGCAAATCATGGGAGATAAACATCGAAAAAGTCAAGAAATGAACAGAAGAAGCCAACAGGCAGAGGGTCGAACCGAGCTGAAGATGGATGCTGAACCAAATATCGAACAATGTTAAGCAAACACTTAAGCACACACACACACACGCGCGTACACACAGCTATGCCGAGTTGTGCTTCCGCTTGCGCAAGAAATGAAGGCAAACCGAAAAAAAATGAGGAGAAAAAAAAATGCAGGGCGCAAAAAAAAAAAAAAATGGCAGATCAAACAGACAAAGCGTCTGGCGGTTGGCGGCTCAGTTCTGCGGTGTTGCCGCCTGTTGTCGAAGTCAATGATGCCAATAAGCGGTGCACGAGGTAACACGGGCCAGGGGCAGACATTGGATGTGGGTATGGCAAAGAAGTCGCCTCGAATTGCATGAATCGAATGCAGTGTAAAACGTTTTCGCTACGCTTGAATTGAATTGCCAAGGGGCTGCAACCAGGAGCCAGATCCACAGCAGCAGCAGACAGCAGCAGCAGCAGCAGCAGCAGTCGACGTCGCCATCATCGTCGTCGTCATCTTCATTTCCGCAACTTTGGCTGGCAAATCTCGGCGTCACAATTCGCTGACTTTTCAGCCCTCACTTACCAAGCTCTGCTGTCTCGGACTAATCTGTTGCGTGGCGTTTTCGATTCTTGTCAGAGCTGTCGGCACGTGGTAGCTGCCACTACTTGAGGCAACAAAGTTGCCTGTTGAAACAAAATTATAAGAAGTAATCATATATATATATATACTTTAATAATAGCCTAGAGATAGCTGTCTGTCAGAAATATGGCTGAACAAAGTAAAATGTTTTTTTTTTATATTTAAGGAATTTAATGGGAAAAGCTGTTGTAATATGTTTTATACATGGCATAGAAACACATTTAGCATATGCTTAAGAGACTTAAAGAGAGAAATATGATTGTACATATTGTGATATAGACGGAGAGAGACAAATATATATTATATATGTATATAGATATACTAAATAGTTGACATCTGCATTTAGTAAGGGAGATGCATTGGCTTATAGGAAGATAGATACAGAGAGGGAGCTAAATGGCGATGTAGATATGGTTGTATGATTTGATTAGTTATACAATTAAGACAGGTTAAGCAGTTCATAGCATTTTCTATAAGACAGAGCTAAAGAGTCAAGCATAAGAAACTGCCCAAGTGCTTTTAGCTATTTAGCTATCAAATTGAACTCTCAGCTTGAACTACTATAACTCGCAATATGCCTTAAACTCCGCACACCTGTATTGCAAACCCTCTACTCCGCCATTCTTAAATCAAATTCGCCTTAAAAAGCCAAATTGGCATCACTATGCTGAGTTTTCTTAGCGCTTGTCAGACATTTGCTCGAATCACGCCCTTTTTTTTCGCTGGACTCGGATCAAATTTTGATTTACTTGATTTTATTTGGTGTCGCCTCTGCACTAGTCTGATTTTATATAGTATATAGTATATATCTAATCAAATTTGCAAATTATTTGGTAAGCAGCTGGTGCTTTTTTTTTTGCTTCGTCTTTTTGGCTTTTCGTTTCGCTTCATGGACCACAGTGGGATTTTAATTCGTATTTAGACGCAGCTGCTAAGCAAAATCTTTGCTGTATCCAGTTGACGTTGCTGTTGTTGTTGTTGTTGTTGTTGTAGTTCGTTGCTTGTTGCTTGTTGCTGTTTTCCAGCTCACTTCACTTGAGTTGATCTTCTAAGCAAAGCAGTCGAGTCGCGCGGCCTCTCTTTGGTTTTGTTGGCCATAAAATTGAATTTAGTTTGATTGCATTTGATTGTAGCTTATCAGATCAACAACAACAACAACTACGATTTATGCATCGTTAACTTTTTAGCGCAATTGCACACACAGACGACATACATGCATATATAGAGACTGACAGTTGAAATGCCATGCATTTGCATAATGCGCTCGTTGCGTCTGCCAAAAGGGACTCGCTTTGAATTTAATTTAATTTTAATTAAGTTTTTGCCTAGACGCCATGCATCTTATGCTGCAGCACTCATGAACTGCCGACATAAGCCGCAGCGCAATGAGAAATATATTTCAAGACTTGACGCTAAGGCCTTGGGCGCTGCTGACTGCCTATTTGCCTGACTGTTGGCTGCCTGACTGTTGGCTGCCTGACTGTTGGCTGCCATTAGAAAAACTCTCACTTTGGTCTATTAATGATAATTCACACGGCAGCCTCAAGTGCTTTGTGGTGAAAATTATGCCGCGTTAATTGCACCTGTTTCAAGGCAAACGCAATTTGGCCTGCCTTTGCCCGCTGAGCCATTAAACTGGCTGCTGCATCCCATACCCCCACCCCCCTCCCGCCCATTTCCTACTCTATCAAGCCAAGTGCATCTTAAATCTCAATCTAAATCTCAATTTAATTTCAAGTCTGGCCATGACGTGCTGCGGCATTTTCTAATTGTTGAGTGTTTTACACAAGATTTGCACAGTTCGCTGCACAATTAAAAGCTGTCAAAATTTTCCAACTGCCACGCCCTTCGCACCCATTGTGTGTGTGTGTGGCTGTGTGTTTCTGGCCCATCAGCTTTTGAGATTTGAAATCTCCAAATGCCTTTTGATTGTCGCTGACTGCTCTCGGCAGCAATTTTAAAATCATTTTCACACACGAATGCATTTCGCATTTCACAATCCGAATTTCGCATATTTCAGCCGCCCCCGGAAATGTTTTTTGGAGCGCGGCCAGCCACTCACCCAAGCGATAATGAACCCGCCAATAGGCGTGAAATCAAGCAAACTTTGTTTATCTTTCCCTCAAAAAAAAAAAAAAGAAAAGTCAAAGAGAAATAATCGTTTGCGTGTGCAAAGATTAAAATGTGCAGCACAAAACGTGCGCAAAGCTGCGAAATATTTACAACAAATACAAAATAAATCAAAAATAAATAAATAATAAAAAATATATATTTATAAATTGATATTGTACACTCAACTTTAACGACTGCCTACACAGCAATAATAATGATATATTATTTTGTTATTTATTATTTCGTTACAGCTAAATGCACTGCGTTCATAGCAGCGAACCAAAAAATCTCTGAGGTAAGCAACAAATTGCAATATTCTCACGTAATACCCATGTTTTCCACTGCACAGCAGCATTATAGCGCCTTAGCAGCTAATTATATGTGATTATCGAAATAGTTTTATTTGATTACAATAACTAAATACAGTTGGAGGCGTTGGAGTAGCAGTTGGGAACTACAATTTAGTTATTTTTTGTATGATAAATAAAGTCCGACAAAATTAAATCTCGTGTAGTATAATATCAGATAACATAGGTTACTTTATTTTGAAAGAAATTTATTTTAAAATTGATTAATAATATTTATTATTGGCTTCAACATGAGCTTCAAGATTGATCAAATATCAGCTTGATGAACCTCAAAGTAAAAGCATATTTAGTTGAGCTCGCATCAACACAAATTCCATGGCCTAGTCTAGCTCGCAAAAAAAAAATATATAAATAATCTTTAAGAATTTTTTAATTACTCTGTATTAATCTAACAAATATTCTTGTTGCCAAACATATATTTCCTAATTTTTTTTAAATATTGTTTGCTCGTTTTTTCGCTGAGTGTACACTCAACATCATTTAAAGACTTCATTAAGAGCTGAGCACATCATATAGTAATTGTCTTTAAGTCGCACTGATGTCTGGGAAATAAAGACTTACTATACTAATAGTATAATAATAAAAAAAAATACACAAGTCATTAAGGCTTAATAGTTAGGCCAAAGTACTTTGGGGCACTCGAGTAGCGCGCATATTGATTTGGTCAGCTTTCACAGCTTCCTATTTTCGAGTGTTATCAAAGTTGACGCTGTGGTTAGCCATGAGCTACATAATAATTAACGTCGGGCATGAAGTTCATTGAGTTTGAGGTGCCAAAACGATGGCGTAGGCAGAGGGGAAGACTGTGGGAGGGGAGGGTGGCAAGTGTTGAGTGTCCGCCATAGACCGCAAGGCCAATCAAAGCGTCATTGAAACGGAAACGGAAACTGCAAGTCAAATGACATTCGGTCACAGGAAATGAAGCGCAGAAGTGGCCAAGAGACTGGCAAAGAGGCCACAAATTAGCGTGCAGCGTCACACTCAAAGAATTCAGCTGCAGTTGCTGCTGCTTCTTCACTTTTTGCCACGAATCTCTGATGAATTATTAAAAATGATCAAAGCCGAAAAAAAAAAGAAAAACAACAAATAATAGCCATGGCCCGGGACGAGGAACTGGGGCAAGTTTGTCAATGTCGTCGCCGCCGTTGCTGTTGTTGCAGTGGCTGCAGTTGCAGCTTGCGGCTTGAATGAGCGCTCAAATGAACACCGCAATGAATGTGCGCCGCATGACAAATACGTAAAGTTTCTTTTGAAATTAAGCAGCATTTGCTGCCAATTCTTAACTACATCAGCGGCAAACTTTGTCCTCATCCACGACGTTGTGTCTCGCACTCAACGAGTTTTTCAACGCTATACCCTATTGCGTGTAGGGTTATGAGTGGGTATATATAAAGGTACAGAAGGGCAGCTCCAATTAAATGAGGTGGAAGTAGAAGTAGAAGTAGAAGTAGAAGTAGAAGTAGAAGTAGAAACAGAAGTAGAAGTAGAAGTAGAAGTAGAAGTAGAAGTAGAAGTAGAAGTAGAAGTAGAAGTAGAAGTAGAAGTAGAAGTAGAAGTAGAAGTAGAAGTAGAAGTAGAAGTAGAAGTAGAAGTAGAAGTAGAAGTAGAAGTAGAAGTAGAAGTACCTTGGTATAGGGTATATTATAATCGCCCACACTCTCAACCTGAAGTACTTTTGTATTTCTTTTGGCTTCCCATTGCTAGCACTTTTTGCCAGCTCTCAGCTCTCAGCTCTCAGCTCTTAGCTGCTGCAGGTCCAGGCCAAGCCGAAGCGCTTGCTCATTTCAAACTTTTGACACAGAAACTAATTTTGGCAAGCGGGTGCTGCCAAGCGAGCAGCGCCTGGAACCATACTGCTGGCTCCTGTTCTCGAGCTGTTAGCTCCTGGTAGCTGGTGGCTGGTTGCTTTCTGGGTTTTTTGCCATCGTCTTCTGCTGTGCATTTAGTGGCTTTTCATTCTTTTGTTGATTGCAATATTTCATTGCCTTTGCGGTTCGTGTGTTGCATACTTTCCAGCGACGCTGAGGTTTGCCTTAATTAATTGCCCAGCCCGCTCTGCCGCTCAAACAGTACCAAAATGCGCAGCGATTGGCGCAGCTTTCCTTAGTCTTTCTCCACTTTCGCAACTCTGCCCTCCCACCTCAACAGCCTCCTGCCTCAATCGCCATTGTCGCCTGACGATTGCATTTTTCGCATGCCGCCTGCATTTTAAAGTGCTTCGCCATCGAATGGCACTTTAATTGCCATTTGATTTGATTTACGTCGCCTTGATGATGCCGCAACATCCCACCCATTCCCCATGCACTGTACAATTAACGCTTAGCCAGCTGCGAGAGGCGTGGCATGCCCGCTGGGCTGAGCCTTGACCCAACAAATCTAACCATGCGCGCGGCTCTCAAATCAGCATGTCAAAACTTTGCATATCAAATTCTCTGATTTACAGCATTTTGATGATGCGTTAAGTGAGTGGGCGAGTGCGTGTGTGAGTAAGTCTCTTGATGCCAGCCAATGAATTCCAATGCATTGGCTAATTGAAACAGACAGTTGAGCAACGAGTTCAAGGCCATAGAAAAGTTTGCAGAATTTCTGAAAGTATGCGTATCATACAAATGTATATATATATATATATATATATATATATATATATATATATATATATATATATATAACCAAGTCATACTCAGTTAAGGCAATAAAAGGTATTTAAAAACTCAAGCATAAAATGAAAAACAATAAAACTTATTTTCCTGTTTCGTTCGAGTAAAAGTTAAGCGCCGCATCTAAAAGTAAATGTTGAACTCTGAAAGCAACAAGCACACAAATTGATAAACATTTAAAATCCATATAAGCTACTTGTATTTTATATTATTTTCTCCGAAATGGCAACATTTGGATCAACTTTTTAATACCCTAAATATACTAAAGATGGGATAAGAAGTGGGGTATATTGAGGTAGTTGAATTTCAGCGAAGGCTGAATCTGCAGCAGCTAGGGAGTGTTGAGTGTATGAATTAAAAAATTCTTATCAATCAATTTATTTATCTAAAATATCTTAAGAGAAGTCAAAGAAAGCTTCGACTCTGTTAAATTGCGGGCAATTGAAAATAAATTCCGATTATATTCAGACAAAATAAATTTACTGGGTATATGTTAGTCGTTGGCAATTTATGAACAGTTTTCTTTCTTGCACTTTTCACCTATACAAATTCATTCGGAAATGTTTTAATTTTATTCAGCTCTCAACAAACTTTCAATCTGCAAGGCACACACACACACACACACACACACACACACACACACACACACACACACACAAAGCACACACGTACCATACGTAAGGCAAATGCAAACAATTTTCTTTGAAATTAAACCATTAAATGGGGCCAAAAGGCAAAGCCAAGAATATGAATATTCTGTTGATTCTGTTTTGCAATCATATTTTGACTTCAGTATGTGCCCGAAATGGCCGCCTCGTGTGAGGCGGCATGGCATGGAATAACAGTTTATGCATTAAAGTGCCCCAATCAAAGCGCCCAGCCACGCCCAGTCACGCCCAGCCATGTGCTGGCGAGCAAGCGAACGTGTCTTAAATGCAATTAATGAACATTTTATTGTGCTCTCGCAGAGCAGGGGGATATGGGGTTTTTAGCAGCGTCATCGAACGATGACCAAATGAGTGCAACAAAATTTTTCGCAAATTGCAACAATAAAAATAAGCAATTGAGATGCGCTTCTTTCAAAGTCAATTAACAATTTGCAAATACGCGATGGGTAAAAACTAGGAAATGGTAAATTAAATACTGCCTCGCATGGCAACAAATTTCGCCCAAGCCAAGTTAATAATGCAAATGGAAAATGGCTATGGAAATGCTAAATGTGAAATGCGAATTTCGCATGGCAACGGTAGCTGCATCCACACACACACACACACACACACCCACACACACACAGTGAAATGAAGCAATGGGCTAAAGAGCTGATTTCATTTCATTCGCAATTTAACTCTTGCGCTTATTTGTATGTCGAATGCAAACGCTTTTTGGAGTTTGCTCTACTTAAGGGTATTTTGATAATGATATGAAAGATGAATAGCATAAGTGAAGGTTAATGGGAAGGGAAGTTAGAAGAAGGGAAGTTGAGTTGCTTAAGCATTGCTTTCATTTGAGCTTTATAAATTGTTAGAGTCAGTTGACTTACGCAAATTCTTATAAGTGTATCATATTCCTGTACTTTTATGATTATTTATTATATTATTATTGAGTTTAGTTTATTCAAACTCAATGAAAACTTGTCTATTCAGCTTGCAATCTCTAGTCATATCATATGACTTCTATAGATATTCTCATCTCTTAAGCGACAACCAATTCTTTTTGAGGGTATTAAATTCTCGTCACTGTTGTACTTACATTTTTCCATCTTGTTTTTTATCTTTGCTCTACCCGCTCAAATTTCTGCAATTACCGTTGCAAGCAGGGCGCTCAGCAAGGGCGCGGGGGGCGTGCAAACAGCTGAGCAGAGCAGCAATTGCATTTTCAATATTTTCAGCAGGAGAAGCACCAGCAGCACTAGCAGCAATAGAGGCAGAGGCAACATCATCATTTTTTTTTTTTGTACGTTTTGTCCAGATTCTTGTGTACTACGTCTATAAATTTTTAACTACAAGCTCTTGAATGCAATTACTTTTCAATCTTTTTGCCCTTCACAGAGTCTCAGACGCAGACGTAGACATTGCGTGTGTGTGTGTGTGCTCATACACACACATATATATAAATTCATATATTTATATATGTATATATAGTTGAACGCGAAAATTGCTTATTTCAACAAGTTGAAGTTGCCCAAGTTTCGCCAGATTTAAAAAGGAAAAGTTTGCCATAATTTTGTCAGAGGTATATCACTGCGTGCAATTGCTTCTCTTTTTATTTCATTTTTTTCTTTCTCGCCGCTCGACTATTTATTTTCTGCGAAAAAGTAGGTTAAACTTTGTTTTATTTGATCTAGAAATTGACATGATTGTTTATGCAGAAAGCAGACAAAATAAAAAAAGAAGAAAATTGCAAGAAAAACAAAAGTAAATATGAAAAAAAAAAGATGAAAAACTTATGCGACACTTGCCATTCATCCTTATACTATTTATTCGCAGACAGTTTTCAAAGTTTATCTTTTGATTTAAGGCTCAGAGAGAACGGAAAACTAGCCGTGTCATTTCATGCTAAGAGCATGGGAAAAGTACATTAATCTAAGGGCTTACAGAGCTTAGCAGGAGCCAAGTTAAAAAAACTAAAACAAACTGAATCGAAATCTGTTGGAGGCCGAACATTTGGCAATAGTCGAGCAGCTTTAGCGATCATTAATGAAAAATGCGCTGGCAGCTGCTGCAAGCCAGCCAAAACGGACTAGAAACTAATCCTGGTTACCCTTTCGCCAGGACTGCATGCAACTGCTTGTCGAGAGTTGGGCCACAGCTGCTTGGGAAATCACCCAGTGGGATGCTCGCTGTGTCTGTCTAATCTTTTTATAGGGCAAACGATTTTTTTTCTTCTTTTTTGACTATTGTCGGCTGGCCGGGCGGATTAGCGATCGGATTAAGAATGAACATGTTTGCAAAATACAACAACTTTATGACGCGCAAGCAGATTAAGAATGAATCGTTTTTTATTGCGGCGCAAGTCAAAAGTGCAATAGCGGAACAGGTAAAGCGTGTGACCAGGTAAGAGTTGACCTAAAAAAGGACCTGAGCACAGGTAGTTCACACGGCTGGAAATGGTATAAAAAGTCGAGCAGTCGCTATAGCTGGCATCAAACGCAAAGCAAACTGTGTTGAGGCAACAACTGTCGGAGCAACAGGAGCAGCATACGATTCTATTAACAATATCTACATCGAGAGCAATCCCAAGCAACATGTTTCGCTATAAGCCACTTGTCAACGAGAGCAGCAGCAGCAGCAGCAGCAGCCGCCAGCAGGAGCAACAGCTCTACTATCCGCAGCAGCCCAGTGTTGGCTATCATCTGTACTTGTATCGGGAGCAGCTGGCCAGGAAGAATGTTGAGTATATGCGTCTATCGAAAGCCAAGTACTTCATTACCGAAACGCTGCTGGCCAAGACTGTGCGCAACCTGAAGTGCTGCAGCCTGGACGAACTGAAGACCGTGAACAATCAGATTGTGTTCAAGCATAAGCTACGTCATCAAATACATCGCTTGCGAAAGTTGCAAAAACTGGGCATTCGGAATGCCAATCCACAGATGGAGAGCACTGAGCTCTAAAGCAGCCAATCCAAGCAATTCTCTTAAGTTAGTTTTTAGTGGCGGGCACTGCATGAAATGTAAGACTCTTGAATAAGTTCTTAGCTTTTAAGTACTTGAAACTGTTAAATGAGCTTTTATTAAAGCTAAAAGTCATAGCTAATAGTTGTAAGCAATTAAAGAAACGATTCAATTTAAATGCACATCAATGTCTCATATATTTTTGGCTTAAATAAACCTGACATAGTTGACCGCCATGCAAAACCAATCGCACCACCCGCACCACTCTTTCTCGCCGCCCACTCACTCTCTCTCATTTGTCAATGCAAAAACCTCAAACCGAGTCTGAGGCCATTTGCGGTGGCAACTAATTGAGTTGCCCAACGTTTTGACATGTGTCAAATGAAAGTCGCACAACTGCCAAGAAATTTCAACTGAACTTGTGCAGCGTGCCAACCACCACCAGGCAAGCCACCAGGCAGCCCAACCACCTCACAACCTGACAGCCTATTTGCCACTTTATTTATGCATAAACTTGTGTGTTTTGTACTTTTGCAGCCAAACAGCAAACAGATTTGTATGTATGTTTGTATATATTATGCATATGTAAAGTGAGCGTGGTGCATAGCTAAAAATTTTTGCTGAAATTTTATTATTTTCTTAATTAAAATGCCATTTATAATTGTAGTATTTTAGCAAAAGAATATAATAAAAAAAAATATAAGTAAATTAAATTCTTAAATTCCATTTCGCATTTATTTCTCTTCCACTCTCTCTCTCTCTTTCTCTCTCTGTTTCTGTCTCTGTTTCTGTCTCTGTTTCGTACTTGCCTCTTTCACTCCTCAATTAACATATTAGCTATGGCTTAGGAGCATGGCTTGTGCAGACTTTGATTCCCACTCGAGTTATTCAGAAGAAAATTATTTTTCATTTTTTTATTGTAATTTGAATGCAGATAATGAATCAATGAGGCAAATGCCTGATAAGCGTGCTATTCTGAGCTCAATTTCTGTTCCATTTCTTTCAATGGGAAATGGCAAATCAGAGTATGATGGTTTTGTAACAAGATATGTAACAGCTGGAATAACGAGTGACAAAATCTTTGATGAGAAGCTTTAGTCTAGTATAGCAGAGTACAATTTATATAGTATTTACTAGGACTAGGAATTTTATATAAAATTCTGGTATATATATAAATATATAATTCCATTATCGATCACAATCGATAGATCCTTTTATCAGTATCACAAAGAACTTAGACAATCATTTTACTGTGGAGGCTTCTGTAATTATTAGATAGATTTCGTTTGTAAGCTCTCATACCATCTTACCCCCTCTCTCTCTCTCTCTCTCTCTCTCTTTCTAGTTATTCCGTAAGTAACAAAAGCTGATTAGCAAAAGTAGCAGCTCTCATTGGTAAAGCATAATTGACATTAACTAAGTATTTGCCAGGACTCAACTTCCGTGCGTCGCATGCGCAATTTTTTACAGAACAGTCTTATAGCCGTCGCCATCTTTCTCTCTCTCTCTCTCTTTCTCTCCCTTACTCACGCTTTTTAAGCAAGTCGAGTGTAGCCATATTTTTAATCCAGCCCAGTAATCGCAATCAAAAAATCATAATTTTTTTTTCTGATCCGAAATCAACATTAATAAAAATATGGAAAACTGAAATTGATGTGTTAAATCAATTTGGTAATTCGTAACTCAACATACAGATATGTATATATATATATATTTTTTTTTTTTTGTTATTTTTACACTGCAATTAAATTTTTTGGCAAAGTGCTTTACACTTAACTTAACACCCAACATAATTATTTACACTTGAATAATATTCATAAAATACCTGCACCGCCCACATGTGTGTGTGTGTGTGTGCATACGTGTGTTTGTGTGCATGTAAACATGCGGTATAATAAATGTATGTGGTGCGCATTATGTGAGGGCAGTAAGTCGATTTTATTATTGAAAATTGCCTGCGATGAACGGTGCAAAGGGCAAGTGCATGTATTTATAATGGATGTGCATACATATTTATATATTTATATATATACATGTGTGTGTGTTGACTGCTTAATTGTCAATTCACTCGCACACACGCACACGCACAGCTGCCAGCAATTACTGCAATTTGCAAAACACTCAAAAGTATGCTATGAAAAATGTTGCACACATTAAATTTTCCACACAATCAATTTCTTGACATGCACAAACACACACACACACACACAACGTCTAGCATAGGCGCTGAAGGACATATGTTAATTTCTACAAAATATATTTATTTATGCAACTGCAGACACACACACACACACACACACACACACACACACACACACACAGAGAGAGCTTAATCGCTTAAACTTCCTGCTGTCAATTATGATGCATATGAAGTGCTGTTTGTGTCCCAAGTTTTTTCAAGGGTAAGCAATCGCATTTGCAATATAAAGCAGATGCTTCTCACATTGTGCTGGCATACACTCGAACATTATTCGGCTCTGCTCGGTCAAAGATGTTTTGCATAACACTTAAAATCGATTTGAGTTTGCTTTCGAATGGGATTTTGGCTTGATTTCCGTTTTTTATTGACATGTGAAATGTGACTTGGAGCTCGTTCGATTGACAATTGAACATGGGTTTTATATATATTATATATTTTAATTAGATTTTACTAGAAATATATTATTTATTATATATTTTATCAACATTCTCATTTTCTTTTATATTTTGTCAAGATATTTTTCGGCTATATATATTTTGTATAACAAATATAAATATTTTCAATATATGATTTAGATTATTTTCATTACAAGTTACCTTAGCTTGCTTAAATCATCAAATATTTGGCTCACTATGCTTAATATCTTTTGGCTTTTGCAACTTGCAGTTTAAGACCTGCTTTGATCATCAATCAGTTTGTCTTTCACATGCTAAGCATAGTTTTTCTAGCCTGGCATAGTTTTCAATTTGCTGAGTCGTAAACTGAAAGCGACAGCTGCGCCTTGGTCGTCGAGTCGATTAGTGCGCTTCATTATGAACATCATTTTCATTATGTTTATTATGAGAAGCTACGCCCCCTTACCACCGTCCCGCCCCGCCCACTGTTACTGGCTTCTACTAACACTTTGTGTGGTTTGTTGGTCGACGTCCTTGCCGAGCGGTTTCAAGTTAATGCAATAAATAAAATTTCAACTGCACCGCCGGGCCTGTTTAGCCGCATGAAAAGCGACAGTAAGCCCAGCCTGCATAAGAAGTTGCCTGTTTATCTTAGACCGGGCCTGCCTTTTGTTTGCCTGCCCTGTCCTGGACTCTGTCGCTTTGCCCATCCCACCCAACAGTCTCTGACCCGTTTCTATGGCTACCGACCTGGCTGTTTTCTTTTAACAAAAAATTAAAAAAAAAAAAAAAAGAAAAAGGAAAACAGAGCATGGTAAACTTGTGGGTGGCGCCTGGTTGGTTAGCGCAGTTGCTTGGCTTGGCTGGGCTCGCCTTGCCTTGGCTTGCCTTGCCTTGGCTTGGCCTGGCTAGGCTTGCCTTGGCCGGCTGCTCTAATGAGTTTACAAAAAGTTTTGCTTTAACAAATGCGAGGGTGGCCAGCCAGCTGCTGGCTTGCCCAGCATGTTATACAAATTGCAGGACCCCGGCAAAACTGTCATCAACGTGTCCGAACCGTGTGCAGAAGCTGAGACTTAGCCTGGGCAAGAGGCGATGCTGTCATCTATTTGTTTAACCCATGCCCATTTGTGGGTAAAGTCGCATTGTACCTGTTTACCATGCAACTAGACGACGACTGACTCCGGCGACTATATAGCAAAACTTTTTCGACATTTATGTGCAGCCAGAATATGCATTTTAATTAGTTTAGCAAAGTTGTTGCCTTTCTCTGCCCAGACTTGGCCCCATTTCTTGCCTCCGTGTCAGCGTCTGGTTAATTACACAAATTTAATGGCTGCTCTAGCAAATGTTGCTGCTGTTACTGTGGCTGTTGCTGTTGCTCTTTCTTCTATTGCTGCTGCATTTGTCACTGCACTTTAATGTGTGTTGTGTGCTGCAAAGTTTTGCATGCCTACGAGCAGCAGCCGCAAAACTTGTTAACATTTCACAAAGCAGCAAATTCAATTAGTTGCATGTAGACAACTATGAACAACTACAAAATGCCTGCCACTGACTGCCCAATACACTGCAGCAACTAGTTGCTTAGGGACTCGGGTGTATGTAGAGCTGAATTGAATTGCTGGCTGTGCCTATTGAAATTTCAATTTGATATGTATGTAAAGAGTTGGGTGGGAGTAGAGTTCGTGTAGGTGGGCAACTTGGTAATCTGTCTGTTAAATTTATTTATTTACTCTAGAGCTTAAGAGTCTATTCAATTTGCAACTAAATTTGAAGCTGAAGCTGTAATTTGTAAGTCGATTGACGCTGAGGTAGATATATATATATATATATATATCTATATGCCTATAAATATCTCTTCTCTTATATATAATGCAACATAAATGAGTAAGCTACTCTAAGTGGGAGATATGTATAAGCTCATATAACAGAGATCCTGAAGGTCTGAGACTCTATAATGAAATCTTAGGCGAAGCCAGTTCTTTATAGCTGATGCTTGCAAGAGTCTGCAATACATTATTATAAATGTTAATAGAGTTGATGATGTTATATAATAAATATAAATACATATTTCTAGCCTTGATCTTAGTCTTAGTATGGGACAAGATCCAATTTCTAACATCAGCTATGTCGCAGGACAGTCGCTGATGTCGCTGATAAATGGCTATACATAGTCTTCAGAGTAAAATCGAAGAAAAGAGACATAATAACTTGACAAGAAAAGTCGCTCAGAACTACAACAATTTCTCACACCTGATATACCCTACTAAACAATGCATAACATAACAAAGCCTTTCTCTCTCTCTCTCTCTCTACTTCACATTCGCACATTCTTCTACCCTATCTCTCTCACGCGACCATTAGGGCGCGTTCACTTGCACTGCCTGCACTGCAGTCTCTCTCTCTCTCTCTCTCTCTCTCTCTCTCTCTCTCTCTCTCTCTCTCTCTCTCTCACTGTCCCTCCCACTCTCTCTGTCCCTCCTTCTCTCTGCTAGCTCTGCTGTCTTCAGCTTGCATTCATTTAACTAAATTACTTAAAGTTGCTGCAGGAGCTACAACAACTGCTGAGCAGTAACTGTTTCTAGCTGCTGCTAGCTGTGATAAATCTTTGTCGTCCCGGCTTTAGCAATTTACTTAACAATTTTCGTCTAAGCGTATAAATTAATATGTCCAAGCATAAATCTGTTGACTGTTTGTGGGCGCAGCTGCAGACACTTGATGCAACAGCAGCCCTAACGACAGACACAAAAAGTGGCAACAACAAAAGCTTATTAGAATTTTCAATAAATTAATTTCAATATAAATAAAGTGCAGTTGGCCCTCTGCCAGTCTCACTTTCTCTCTCTCTCTCTCTCTCTCACTCACTCTCTCTCTTGTGTCACTCTGTCAATCTGCCAGCTTGGACGGCAGTTCATCTTCATCTTCATTTTCTGTTTCAGTTTCAGTTTCAGATGTGCCCCAGTTCTCTGTCCTTTCATGTTGCACACGTCAGCGTGCGCCGCTCGCTTTAAGCAGCTGCTGCACATTTCACTCAACGCTTTGCACATGGCATTATGCAGCTCCACCCCCTCTCCATACGCCATCTCGACTTACTTAGCCTGAGCCGTGTTTAGCTGCTTGCGAATTGGGCGCCCCAAAGCGGCGATTATGTCGTCTACTTGCTACATGCTCTATGCCACACGCAACCCCGCCTCCATCGCTCAACTGTCTGTTACCTGCTACATATATTCGACGCTGCACGCTGCACGCTGCTGCTGCTGCTCTCATTGCTCAGCCAATTTTTCTTGCTGAATAAATTAAGATGCTCTGCAAAGCAGCTATATTAAATTGTTAATTCTTATACCCTGTAAGCTGTATGAAAGGGTAAAAGGTGGTGCTCTTCAGCTATGGCTAATTTAAGTTACAGAAAATAAATATTAAGAGAGCAGAGCTGTTGATCTAAAGGTCGCTCTGAGTGATATATATTTATATCAGCGCTCGCCAATATCTAATAGCATTTATATTTATAAATGTCTACAAATCGGTCTCTCTATTTTACACACACTTTGGAAAAAAACTCAGAGAGAAATCGACTGCGTCGGTTCTGTAACGTTCGCGATCGTCCCGAAACTTATGCTCAGAGCTAT
This sequence comes from Drosophila borborema, assembly GCA_030914335.1. Classification (NCBI taxonomy): domain Eukaryota; kingdom Metazoa; phylum Arthropoda; class Insecta; order Diptera; family Drosophilidae; genus Drosophila; species Drosophila borborema. The sequence goes on from JAUESP010000310.1 coordinate 4,039,302, forward strand.
CGCCGAACGTTTGATTGAGTTTGACGAAGCAAAAAGTCTTTTGTGTATGTATTGATGTTCATGCGGAGATTGTGTTCGCTGAGCACATAATTAGCATACATAAGTGTGAGTGTGAGGATGTATATGTGAAAGCGAAGACCGTTTACATATAATACATGAGAATTTGCATGACTTCGTATCGCAGCCCAAACGAATTTCGGGAAATGAGCGCCACACGTATAGCTCTATACAAAGCGCTCAACCGAAAATCAAAACGAATAGAACCGAAGGCTGTTCGTCAGAGTGAGAGTGACTGTGTGTAGTTTTTACAGTTGATCTCATGAACAGAGTTCTCCATGTTAAATATATGTAGATAAATGCATACAGCTATTCAAAAACTTCAAACAGTTAATATAAGATAATAATTGAAATTTATTAAGCTATATAGACTGTCAGCTTGTATGTGATGACTACTGAATACTGCTATATCTACTACCTTCTATATATCTTGCATATATACGTCAATCTTTTCATAACCCTCTCACAATTCATACAGAGCATTTGTCTGTCTATCAGCTTTATCTCGTACAAGTTTGTGCTTGCTTTACAGCTGTTGCCACTGCTGCTTATTCACAGTGCGTATACTTGATGTGTCTTTAGTTACCTAAGCGATGGTGCTCCTGCTGCTGCCGCTGCTGCTCCTCCTGCTGCTGCTGCTGTTGCTGCCGTTGCCATTGGTTAGCCTTGATCTGCGAGTCGCCAGCAACTCAACTCAGCTTTGTTCTATCTGCCACTGACTCGCTCTTCGCTCTACAGTCGCTGCTGTACTTAGTTGTTAACTCATTAGGTTTCCGCTGATTTTTAAGCCGCTTATTGTATGAGCTCTGCAGCGCCAACCGCAACAGCTTAGCCTAGCCAGCTGCATCTTCTACACTCGGTGTGTGTGCATGTGTGAGAGAGAACTCTAATTGCATTTTAAATGGTTCAAGCATGTTTCTAGCTGGTCTTGAGCTCTGTTAATTGACAAATGATTCGTTCAACTTTAACCTGAAGCTCACTCAATTAGCTGTGACTGCGACAACTGGAATGCTTCGGTTGGCATTTGTTTTTAGCCACTGTGGCATTGCGTTAACTACTTTTTTATATGACCATCAATCTGTGGCCAAGTTTTGTGGGTGGCACCGGCAATAGCAACAGCAACTGCAACAACAACAACAAAAATCGAGAACTTTTGTGCGCGAAGTCAAGTTGAAAATATATTGGAAAATGCAGTAGTAGTTTTTCCGAGCTTGCCCGAAAGTTTTCTTATTTTTTTTTCCTGTGTACCCCGATGCGCGACTGGCTTTGGCTTTGCCTTTGCCTTTGCCTAAACTGACGTAAATTTATAATGACAAATTGCATTTGGCACGGAGGAAAAAAATTGTGAACTCTATGGCCAAAAGGAAATGGAAAATGGCGAAGATGGAGCACTGCAGCCAATTGAGCGTGAAAAATTATGATGCACCACGACAGAGAGAAAGAGAGAGAGAGAGAGAGAGAGAGAGATAGAGAGTCGACGAGAGAAAAACAGCTTTCAACTTGGTTGAAAGACAATCACGGCGCTTAATTATGGGCTGAGTGTCAAGTGAGAATTGTGGTAAATCCGCTTAAATTCAAATTAAGCCCTGATGCAAATGTATTGTACAACGACTAATTGACCAGATTGAGAGACAGAGAGAGAGAGAGGGTAAGGGATTATAGCTATGCATGTAAGCATGTGGGATATGTGTAAGTGATTCAACAAGCTTAAACACAATTAGTGGGCAAGTAAAACTAAATAGTTGCTACAGCTACAACTGCAATTAGTGTAATTACATGCAGTTCATCAGAGTATTAGAAGCAAATCTAAGAGATTCAATTCACAATGGCAGATATTTAACTACTGCATCATAATAATGCAATGTAGTCTGCCAACCCATCGACAATCCTGGCCACAAGCCAGCTGAACAGAGCTGTAGCAAACTTGGCCAGCACCTCAAAATAACCTGGTTTCAAATTTCACTCAAAACATTTTGATGCTTATGTAGCGTGTAGTGTTAGTGTATAGGGTATAGCAGTTGGCACAGGCAGTTTGTAACAGATTTCATTTGAAAGGTTGAAAGTAAGTGACTTGAGATAAGATAAGGGAGAAGAGATGATTCATATAAATGTAAATAATTAAATATTATGTAACTCAAAAGCTTTTCTAACTCTAAAACCTTTGTTAAAAGTATTTTCTAAATGGCTTCCCCAATCACATCTCTCTCTTTGACTTGACAAAATTCCTGACTGCTTGGCTTTAGCAAAAGCAAAACCTTTTCAAGTATCAGCTTAGCATATATCGTATGACATTCGTAGGAACAAGCATTCCTTGGAGTAATCGTATGCAGCTGCAAGAGCATTTTCTGTTCGCCTTTTGAAACTTAAGTATTCTATTTTTTTTTTTTATTGTTATTGCGTTTGGGCCGCCAACGGCGCTGGGTCATGGCAACATTTTGCCCAAATGGGCGTCACGCGATAAAGCAAAAAATGACACGTTTTTAATTTTACTTCACACCTACACAACAAGAGCAACAACAGCAACAGCAACAACTTGACAACAGCAACAACTGAGCAACAACAAGGAGAGGCAGCCATGTAATCAAAACTGCAACAGAGCAACAGTCACAACAACAACTGGCAACTGGCAACAATGCCGTGGGTGCCAACTATAAGAACGCAATGTGGAAGGCGAGCAAGAGAAAAATTAGATTTATCACGAGTGGTTGCCGGAAAAATTGTCAACATTTATCAACATTTTTCAGCGCGCGGCGACGTGTTTGGCCAGCAATGCAGCAATAGCAACAGCAACAGCAGCAGCAGCACCTCAAGAAAAAGAACAACAACAACAACAGCAACAGCAACAATTGTAACGGTAACTATGCTAAAGTATGCCAGCGTCTGGTTCAAGGGAACAGAACAGAACACATAGCGCCAGTGTCCGGTCCAAGTAGCACCCGGAGATGAAGACTGAGACGGAGATGGCGACGGTTGCGTTTGATTAATATCCAAAACCATGAAGCAGGCCAACAGCAGGAAGTTGAGCTGGTCACCAGGAGCAACAGCAACTTGAACTGTAAGCTGCTTGCAAAGATTTTGTGGGCAGGCGGCTGATTGTGAAAAGTGGTCACGATGACGACCAAAAATTCACTCGCGAAAAATGAAAACAAAGTTCAACGGAACAGAAGCAACAGCAACAGCAATAGCAGCAACAACAACAGCATCACCGACAACAGCCGCAGAAATGCGTACAGTCGAGTTGTCCAAAAATGGTCGCGTTTGCCCTATAGCCTCACATCAACCCCCACCATCAGCATCATCTCTCCCTCATCTACTTCGTGGTTGCGCTTCTGTCGTCCAGTGAAAGCAGCTTCAAAAGGAACTTTTACAACTTGACAGGATGCGCAGGGTGGGGCTAGGTGAGATGAGTGTGGTTTATATGCTTTTGACTGCTTTATTTGATTTCCAACAGAAGACTCTCTGACAAAAGGGGGGCGTGACAGTTTGCTGGCCGCCGGGGGAGTTGGATTCGTCTGTGAAAATTGTAAAAAATTACTTAGGATTTTGTGGGGCACTTCATGTCTATTTAGGGGTCGAAATTGAGTTCTCAACTTGATTGGATACAACAATAAGCGCAGCTACAACAGCAACAACAAGGCCGCAATTAATATTAGGACAAGCGAGTGCTTCGAAGAGCAACAAGTAGAGATATTTAGTTGATTAGGGATGTGCGAACAAATACGACGCAAAATGTATTGGGGGAATGCTGGAGATGTTATGGTGTTCCTGATAAATTGGCAAACATTTTTCAATTCTGGGCAGTTGCTTGACTTTTTGAGACTGAACGCAACATGAGCATATGCTACAAGTAACCTTATAGTGTTTATAGTTGAATTCACCCATTGCAATTCATGAATTGAGTTATTAAGATACCAACACTTATTACATTTCCCTCTGAGAGCACAAGAAAGAAAGAACAAATGAGGAAAGATTAAGAAAAACACGACCGTTCGCCTCTGCTTGCAATTTCTTAGTGTTAGTATTCTGTGAATCTGTAATATAAATAGAGATCAGCATACAAGTTCTCTCCCTCTCTCTCTCTCTCTTTTATAAATTCATATTTCACTCAAATACAAATGCCGCTCTTTGATTGATCTTCTTGATAATTAACTCAAAGGCTTTAGCACGCATGTGAATGCCTTAATAGAAATTCTATAAAAATTGCGTGATACATGAGCTAACTTTTATATCATTAACAAGTATGGCAAGACTGATTGCTCATATTTTATGATAGCAATAGAACACTTCTACTCATGCAGAAGAGTTACAGAGTATTAAGAGTTGCCTTTAAGAATAGTTAAATGCTTCATAATGAAATGATGAGTAATAAATAATTTATAAACATTACAAATATATTTCATTTCTTAAGATATGCATTCACAGTCCATTAGACATGTAAAAGTCTCTTAAATATGAGCTTTACAGAAAGCAATCACAAATGGCCTCTGTTCCTGAAATGAAGTCTGAAATATCCAGACTTATCTTTAGACTAACTGCCATTCTCGATGATGACTTGATGTGGTAAATATTTTGCTAAATTCTTTTGAAATACTTTCCAGTTAAAAGCTATTAGTATAAATATATATTGTATATATATACATTAAGGTCTTTCTATATTTATAGCCTCTGAGCCCTTGTTAATCTCAGCTATTTGTCAACAGTGTAAGCAGCCGGGTCGTCTCATTAAATTACTCAAAATATTAATGCAGCTGCTTCCAGGCTGACAAACACCAGGCCGCTTACAAACTCAGGCTTCTACTGCGGGCCGAACGGGCTCCACATATAATCGCATTTTAAACTTTTTCAATAATAAACTTTTCTAAACGGATTTCCCGCTGGACGTTGCGCTTTAATAATTTTCTGTCATATCCTTTGCAGGCGGGCAAGCAGCAACAGTTGATAGCCACGAACCCAAACCGAGAGATAGCCAGCGAGACAGAGAGAGTGATAGGCAAAGAGAGAGCGAGCAAGACAAACTACATCAAAGCCATTAATTCAAATTGAGGATTATGAGCGCAACAGCAACAGCAACAGCAGCAACAGCAACAACTAGCAAAAGGTGAAGTTGCACAAACTCTGCTTAAACTCTGCCCAAAACTGAAAGTTATCCAACTAACTCTTTGATATCTCTTCCCGTTATCGTTGCAGCCCACGCCAATGTATGACAAATCAAAGAAAACTTGGAGTCAGCGGCTCAAAATCAGCAGCGACAATAAAAACGCTTCTCTAGCCACAGCCGGCGGCATGCAGACCCTACAAATGCTGCACATGCAGCAGCAGCAGCAGCAACAGCAACAACAGCAGCAGTTGCAACATCAACAACAGCAGCAGCTGCAATACCATCATCAACAGCAGCAGCAGCAGCAGCATCATCCCCATCATCATTTGGCATATCAGTTGCCACCGCCGCCTGCTGCTCCACCGCCTGGCTATGAGTTCTTGCCCAGCGCATTGTCGCGTTCCATGAAGTATGCAGAGCCCTGGATCTATGGCACGGTGCGTGGCATACCCGCTCGCCCCTCCTACAGCTACGGACATCCGCATGCAGCGGCTATCTTTGCGACGGATGGCGAGCCCGGCGCCGCAACGACGACATTGGCCGTTGTGATCTGTTCGTGCGCTGAGTATCTGAATGGCACGAAACGTGATGTGAAGAAGGCGAGTGTGTGCAAGAAGTGCAAAGGTTCACGCCTGCCCCTGGCCACCATCAGTGGTGGCGGCACCGTGCGTCTGCCAGCAGCAGCTGCTGTCGTTCGGCGTCCGATGGCGGCGACAATGCGCGTGGTTAGCGCCACGAAAAAATCACGTCCTACGATTCTGGATCCACAAAAAGATCCCTATGACCTGATGCGACGCACACGGCTGCTATCGCCGGAGCCCAGCGCAGCCGAGTCAAGCGCCAAGGAAGGCAAGTCACGTAGCCGCGAAACAACTGCCACAGCGACAGCCGCTGCCTCTGCCAATGGCAAGGCAACAGCAACTGCCACGAGCATGCAGCGCGGACGCGCCAGAACGCGAGCACAGCTGCCCATAGCTCGCACGTCGAAGAGCACGCCCACGACTACGCCAGATCCAGCCGATTGCTGGCTGGAGGAGGATAGCGAGGCATTGCTGCAGAGCAGCGGGCTGCTCAGCAAGCGGCAGGCAGCCAGCAATTCGCGTCGCTCCATTTTGCGCTGCAATGTGAATCCCTACGAACTGATCTCAGTCGAAAGCCAAGCCAAGACCAAAAACAATGATGACTTTGATGTGGCCGATGCGCAGCTGCATGAGGATGAGCACGAGCAGCATCGCCAGCAGCAGCAGCAGCAGCAGAAACAACAGAAGCAGGAGAAGCAGCAACAGCAGCAGCAGCAGCAGCAACCGCGCAGCAAGTTCTACAACAATAATGTGGCGGCAATTGCTGGCCAGCGCATTAGCTTGGGCGAGAAGCCAAACGATGCTGCCGACCCTAGTGATGGCTATGAACGCATTATAATTGCCACAGAGTCGACGCCACCCGCAGCTGCAACAGTTGCCAGCAATCCAAAGCGTCCACCGCGCAACAAGAAGCCAGAGGATGCGCTTAACCTCACTCTCAGCGATGCACCGCCAGCAGCTGTTGCTGTTCCAGTTGCCGTTGCCGTTGCTGCTGTTGCCGCTGACGATGAGGCTAGCAGCTCGGAGGCTTATACCGTGCTCACTGTGACGCCTACTTTGCCCGGCATCAAGTCCATACTGAAGCGGCCGACCACATTGGAGCTGAATGTTCCTTTGCTGTCGTCTGACACCAGCTTGACGCCTGCAACGGCGCCTGTGCTGACGCCCGCGGGCAAGTCACAGTTCTATATACCAACGCCAACAACACCGGCAACAGCGGGCGGAGCTGCAACAGCAACAGCAACTGCTACGCCCACGCCCACGCCCACGTCTGCGTCGAGTACACGCAAAAAAGTGCAATTTATGGTTGAGGATAAAATCATAGCCACGACTACGGATGCTGCAGCAGCCACGACGACAACTGATGACAGCGAAAATTCCGTTGTTGTTGCTTCTGATGATGAGACAACAGCAATAGCAACAGCAGCAACAACAGCAAACTATGAGTACTACAATCGCAAGCGCAACGCAGCCACACAGCAGGCGACAGCACATCGGCAAGAGCAACAGAAACTGCAGCAGCAGCAGCAGCAGCAGCAGCAGCAGCAGCAGCAACAACAACAAGAGCTAAAGCAGCAACTGACATTGTCAGCGCTTGAATCTGACATTGATGATGAGTATAACTTTACAGCTTCCGCTGAGCCAACAACAGCAACAACGCTGGCCACGCATATTACGCCAGATAGTTTGCATTATGAAGATGTGCTGCCGCCTGTGCATCAAATATTTGACAATAGTTGCAGCAGCAGCAGCAGCAGCAGCAGCAGCAACAGCAGCCACAGCAGCAGCCAGCCGACTAATGTTTGCCAAGTAGCTGAAATTTTGCCAAACTCAACAACTGCTGCTGCAGCTCCTGCTGGCTCCAAATTATTATTGTCGGCGTCAAGTCCGAGCCATGCTGGGTCAACAACAACAACAACAACAGCAACAGCAGCAGCAGCAACAGCAACAGGAACAGCAACAACATCACCGCATGTCACTGCAAATGTTGTTAGCGCTTTAACAGCGGGTAAGTACAGAGACAACAGCAGCGATATACACTGCTGTTGCAGCTACTCTTACATATATACTACGCCCGCCCCCGCCCCCTTTTACAGCCCTCTTAGCCATGCCCCAGTCACCCCCACATTGGCCTTGTCAGGCAACGCGGCAACTTTTGCCTTTTGTTAGCTTTTAATTATGAGCAAAAATTTTGCGCGCTGCATCTAAAAGAATGCAATGTGAGCAATTTCTTGTATACACTGTCAGAGCGAGCATATCTACTATGTATAGAATGAAAGTTCTTTTGAGTAAGCTCAATTAATAGAATATACTACTATATAACTATAAAATGCTTGGCTTGTAATGAAGTTGAAAAAATGATGCTTACTCAGTTGATAAAAGAATGATTTATTCAAGATTTATTTAGTTGAGTTATTTTCACGAATGAATCGTTCTTTTGACTAGTTTAGCTATTCATGAATGATTCGTTCTATTAAAGTAGTTTATTAAAAGCAGCTGATTTGCTGCATTGCTGATCACTACTATTCCATTCGTTCTGAAACTGCTGAACTAATTCAATTTTAATTGAACTAATGATGAAGTTTGCAGTCAAAAACAAAACTTTCTGTATAAAGAGTCGTTCTTTCACCTAAGATTTCACTTACATAAAATAAGCTCTCATTTTTCATTCCTACTTAGTAACTGAGCTAAGCGACTCCGAGTGTCCTTTCGCTTGTCTCTTTTGCTGCTCGTGTCATTCTTTGCGCTCGCATTCGTCTATCGTGTGTCCACACTTTGCCGCAGTGTTTGCTTTTGACTAAAAACGTTGCAATTGTTTGTTAATTGCTCATCAGCATGCGCTAGTGCTCTCTCATTTTACTTGTGTCTCCCTCTCCATCTCTCTCTCTCTCTCTCTCTGTGCTTTCCTTTGCAGCGTTTGGCGGAAATTACGTATACGCCAAGTAATCCTCGACTGAATGCATTAAACAAATTTATAATAACTATGAAATAGTTAAGCAAACAATTGCAACACCAAAACTGTCATGCACACATACTGCCGCATACAGTAACACACACATATATGTATATAAATATATATACTCGGTCTAACACACACGGCATCAAGGCAATTGAATTGGCGACGTTTGAATGGAAGCCCTTGTTGGCGTTGACATTGGCGCACCTGCTGCAAGTTCAGCGGGTTAACACTATAATCAAGCGCAGAGCCACAGTTGGTAACTATAAAGGACTCCCCCCAAACACACACACACACACAGTCATGCACACACATGCTGAGCAGCGAGCAGCTGGCAAAGTCAACTTGACGTTTGCACCCACAAATGGCAAACCGACTACGCGACAACTCCCCCAACTATGTAGATATATATATACATATATACGTATATACTTACAGCATATAGACTGTTGAAGAGTGGACGTAGCTAGCACGCCCAGCACATGTTCAACTTCAACTTCATTCAAAGCAAATTAACAGAAGACACAAAAAGTTTTTATTCAATTAAATTTTGACTGCGGCAAATGTCGAACATTGCAAAAAACTGACTTGAACTGCGCGTATTGAGTGGGGGCAACACTGTTCAACAAGTTCATAAATAATAGAGAAATTAACCAACTACGTTTACTTGAAATTAAGGGGAGTTGGGAGAGGCAGAGGTAGAGGTAGAGGTAATGAAAGCAAGAGTGAGAGATTGAGTGAGAAATGGAATTTTATGCTCTTGACTACATTTCATAAAGTATTTTAAGTTTTGAGTTGAGGTAGTAGAGCTGAGACTTATGTTAGAAGAATGTTTTAAAAAAAAAAATAAATATCACTACCTCAGAGACAGTTCAGTTCAATTTACTCTCATTTAACTCCAAATAGCATCTCAGTTAGTCACATATATCCTAAATCACAATAAACTGCCTCTCTAACACACTCCAAGGCTCAGCAACTACTTTGACTGCCCCTCACTCAAATTTCAGTGCCTTTCACTCACTCACTCTCCCTTTCCATGGCTAAGAGAGTATTAAGCAGTCGGCTGCACTTGAAGGCATTTTAGTGGCGCAGTTGTTGTAACTTTAGTGTGTGTCTGTATTGTGTTGCACAGTGTGTTAGATGATGCTGCCTGGCTGGCATGCCTAATGCTCTGCTATTTCAGCAATGCGGACTACAAAGACAATGTCAACGCACAAACTGAGGCGAACTGAGACGCTGCCTATGAGCAGCCACAAATGCGATGGTCGCGAGTCGCGACAATAGCGATGATGATAATGACGATGTTGATGTTGATGAGGATGATAATGATTATGGTTGCCTATTACCTGCAACATGGCAAGCACTTTATTCTATGGCATATATGTATGTACCTACGCCTTCACAGTGTCTTCTGCATATATGTGAAAGCCGTAGCGCCCACGTGTCTCTGCCAGACAATTACAAAGTTGCTCCTTTGGCTGGCTGTTGGCTGCAATTTGTTGCATTGTTTGTCGCCTCCCTTTTTGGGCTAGAGGGAAGTAAGTGCTGGGGCTGGGGTGTCGCGTTCTGCGCCTTGGCCAAGAGTTAAGCACTTGGAACTTTTCAAACTATTTTTGATTTGATTTTTGAAATGAGTGCGCTTACAGTCAGCCAGCCACGCTGTGCAGCTGCAGCTCCTTCTCCTGCTGTCTACTCTCTTCCAGCTGAGTTGATTTATAGCGCACGTGTTGCATTTTGCCTGGCTGCGAATCAAAGTGAAAGGCATTAAAGTGATACGAGTCGAGGTCTGTCCCGTTCGCCCGGTGAAATTTGCATTTTTCTGTGTCACACGAATTCGCCAACGCGATTGCTCCCATCATATTTAATGTGCTCGCTAGCCCCACAGCCCCACAGCGTGTCCCGAGCATTATTAATATTTCATATTTGTCTTTGATAAGCAGCAAATGTGGCAGCAGCGACCAGGGGCATCCATCCACCACTCTCATTTGAATAAGCCTGCAAATTGAAATCATAGAAACGACCAACAAAACTCCAAGTAAGTGTAGGAGTGACTGACTAACAGATAGCCTGTGGGCAGTCGCTAGCTGCACCTTGGTATCTAACTAACTTTCACTATATCTGTAGTATAGAAAGGTGAAGTATAGAAAGGTGAAAGAATATATGAGTAGGAACTGTAAAGAAACTGGACTACGTTGATTAAAAATAAATATACTTTTCATATGCATTTTGCCTCAGAAGTTAAAACTTTCTTATAGGCAGAAGGTTAAAAGAATAAATAAGAACATGGCTTGATAATGTAGATTTGTTATTTAGAGATTAATTGGGCTTAAAATGGTAAATGCTAAATGCTCGATAGAGCAGGCTATTAGTCCTATATAACTTTAATTAAAGTTGATTGCATTTTTTTTTTTTTGCTGAGGAAAACCTAAGCAGCTGACTATAAGTAAATGACAGAATAATATATACCCTTTACATAAGACCTTAAGTTAGATATAGGCTCTTAGTTCGGCAGGCGTAGAGAATTTTGAATCAAAGCTTGAAGATCCCTGCTGTACTCCGATTGTCGCTGTAAAGACCGACGTCTCTTAGCTAAAATTCTTATGAAATGGAAATATTCTTGGCATAGATCTAAAGTGTTGCTCTTAGGCCCACCCGCTGTCTACTTGATGGCGCCAAGAGTTCCATGTAAATATCTTATATAGCGTACTTCTGTCTTTTACATCCACTTAACACATTTTACAGGGTAATACAAAATATACCACTCATCTGTATTACCTTAGTTTTTCTTTTGTCTAACTTTAAAACAACAAATTTATTCTGCATTACTTATCAAACGTTTAATTTCTAGCATAAAGTATGAGCTAACATTTTGTTGGCTTTTAACAAAATTAACTTTATAAATAATTTATGAGACTTAGAAATAAATTTGTATTTTATTTTATTTTATACATTTCTAAATACTATAAACCATTTAAACCATTAAACTTTTACTGAACTAAACTATATATAGATTTTAAATTGAAAAAAATAAATATATATTGGATTTCCAACGGGTCAATTTTAAATTTAAATTTTCGCCAGCCGTAATAAATGATTGAAAAAATTGCGCATTTCGCAGCATTTCGGTCCGCCCCCAACGGCTTTTCCACGTTGCAAATTGCGTTGCTAATATTTCTTGTTTGCTCTCAAATGCTATTTTTTTTTTATCTCTCTCTCCCTCTCACTCTTTGCTTTACTTTCATTTACTTTCATGCTCGATTCTCATTTTCATTTCCATTTTTATTTTCGTTTGCGTTTAATGGGATTCGCTTTAAATTTCAACGCTCGTCAAATGAAGTGTGAATGAAAAATAAGAGGCGTGCCAGACACCCCCCAAAAATCCTCAACTAAAGAGATTTTTAATATGCGCACCGCAAATGTAATTTAAAATGCCAAAAACAGCTAAAAATTGGACTTGGTTCAGTGTCATATCCCCTTGCCTTAGCTAATGCAGGCCATACTCCCCACACCCCATCCCATCCCTCAGACCATTCTGTTCTGTTCCGTTTATCCAAAGGGCGCAACAAAGTTACACTTTGCATTTTACATTCAGCATTCAACATTTTTATGGTTATTTCTCGCTTACGCTCATAACGGAAGTGGAGCCTCATGTCTTCATGTACTTTGCATATTTACACTAATAGAAAATGTGGTTGCCAATTGAAAAAAAAAGAGAGCAAAACAGCAAGAAATGCGAGCAATGACGAGACGATGCTCTGCTTTGCGAATGGAAAGGAAAGCGAGCGAGCGAAGCAAATGGAAGAAGTGAGAAACTGAGAAACTTTCTGATCTCGAAAAAATATTTAATGATATTTATTGTAGTTTTGCGCTAAGAAATCTCACTGTACTTAGACGATAAATCATACAGGTAACAGGGATCAGCGATACAGTCCTAGTGATTCGTTGTGTCTTAGACTAGTCTTAGTTCGGAACTAAGTCTTTGATCTTCTATATCCTATTCTAGCTGAGTCTTAAATTGAGCTGAGCTGAGCTAAATTTAAGATTAGTTGAGTGTCATTCTAGTAAACCTCAACAGTGCGTTCTGAATTGATTTATATTTATCTATCAAAAGCTTCTAATCAAAATTAAATTAAATTATTATTTTTACTTTGATTATTATTATTGACTTTTTTTTAAAACTATCTGCAGCTATCGAACTAAGCATTTCTAATAGCTAATATCTATTATACATATACCTAACAGCAGTAGCATCGAACAAGCTCGTACTCACAGAGCTAAAGCCACAACTACCATATATGCTCTTTTGCGTCTCCTGAGCAGTGTATAAGAAGGCGCATGCAAAACTTTGTCATGTCCTTGTTGCTGCTATTGTTGCTGTTGCTGTTGCTGTTGCTGCTGTTGCTTCTGTTTTATGTGCTGCAATAAAAACTGTCGCAGGCGACAGGCCAAGGGCCAGTTTTTACGACTGCGCTGTCGGCGTAGCTGCTGCTGCTGCTGCGGCTGCTACTGTTGCTGCTAGCTTTGGGGCTAGTTGTCCAATTGCTGCGACAACATTTGCATATGTATGTGTTTGTATGCCCTGCGCCCATTCCTCAAACTTAATATATCCTGTTTCCTGATTTTCATGACGTACTTTGGATTGCCCAGCAGCAAACTCCTGCTAGTGCTCCTGCTGCTGCTGCTGCTGCTGCTGCTACTCCTGTTGACGTGGCTCAAGCTGCCACAGTTTCTAGGTTTTTCGTCTGTCTCTTGCTGACTCTCTGGCTCTGTATCTACTTAGCCTGGCTGTATGGTAGCAGTGCTGCAGTTTTATGTTTGTGTGCCATTTTCTGTATTTAAGTGCAATTCTATGCAAGAATTTCTGCCTCTGCCGACATGCATATTTGTGTTAAAGCCATTGCCACACCCCCCACTAGATGCTGCTCCTGCTGCTGTTGCTGCTGCTGCAAGTTAATGCCATAAAATGTTCGTTTTACTCGACTAATGCATACAAATGTCTGATGCGCATTTTGAATTACAAAAAAATAAAAAAAGGAAAAACATTGAACGAGTCGTGTCTTCATTTCTTATAAAACATTCATCGCCATTCAACTTGGCATTCAAAAATCCTAAACCATCGAAATACCTCTGCACAAAATATGTATATATATATAGGAAAAAGTGAATTAAATCTTGGCATTATGTGCCCAGGCCCACAGAGAGTAAACCACAGCAAAATATAGAAACAAATAAGCAAATCCCTCTTTAGACATTTAACTCAAGTGAAGGCTGCTTCCTCTTCCGCTGCTTCAGCTCTCTGTTTTGCCTTTGGAGAGCTGCAACTCTTGACTCGAGTCGTTGCAATTTATGGAAAACATATGCAGCAACGTGCACAATTAGCAGCAGTGGGTGAATTGTGGTAGCTAGGGGGCGTGGCAGCGGCCATTTTGTGCCGCACTTGAAACATGCCAAAGCCAAACTAATTTTCTAGGTGTTCAACCTCGACTGCTGCTACTCCTTTCACTGTTGCTTCCATTTCATAATGTTTCAATGTACGAGTGCATCTTGAAAGTGTTTTATGCTTGAATAGCAGCTAAAAGATGTTGCCAAAATTGAGCGTAGCCTATTTGGTAACTCAAAGTTCTTTTTCAAGCAGCTGCACTTTTCGACTTTCCCAAGTATAGGCAGCATGTTAATCAACTGTGGATGAGCGTATGTATGTTGGAGAACTTTAGAGTATTTCAGATACGCATTCTCACAGCATAACGAAGTGTAATCAAGTTTTCTATTTGAGCATGGGCATGAGCTACATTGTATTGAGCATTAGACAGCATATTTGGCCATTGAAGACAACTGCTTTCGATTGCTATTTATATTTCCTTGCTGTGTGGAGTCTGCTATCGATTTAGTTGGAAAATAAATTAAGTTTGCTCACGTGAAGAGAAGGAGAAATAACCACACAAAGTTCTCAAATGAAGCAAAGAGATGAAAATGCAAGCGGACAGCAGAAGACAAATGCACTGGCATTAAGGATGCGCCGCCGCCTGCTGCCAGCTGGCTGGCACTGAGTGCGGCGTTAAAAATATACGAATGTCACTCTCAATTTCTCGCAGTGCATGTCAATGATGGCACAAACTTGGCTCCACCAACTTGGCTGCACAAGTAAAAGAAAAAAAAGAACAAATTCTATCAATAAAGCAGTCGATGTCGATGGCCGCAACTTGCTATCTCGCTCTCTCTCTCTCTCTCTCTGGCACTAGCTTGGTCAAAAGGTAGCAAAATATTTGGCATAATATTAAAAGTGAAAGACAGTTCTATGCTTTCTCTCTCCCTCTCTCTCTCTCTGTCTTTTTCTCCTGTCAACAAAAAAAAAAAAAATAAATAAAGAAGAGCGGTCAATGGGCCAGTTACAATTTTGTGATTGCTATAACAATTTTTTATGCGCTTTGTTGCTGTTGTCGCATGCAAAAGTTGCCTTTGTTTTGCAACATTTGTGATGGGCAAATGAAATTTGCTGCATCTCTTGAGGATTTTTGGCGACAAAGCCAGTAAATCGAAAACCACAACGTTGTCTTCATCGTTGTTGATGCTGCTGCTGCTGAAACAGCTGCTGCTGCTGCTATTTCTGCTTCCTTTTGCTTGGTTTATGTATGAGCTGACAACAGCAACAGCAACAAAAAAAAAAAAAAAAAACAACTGCAACATTCCTAATGCCACTTGTAATGAAAGCAACCGTAAGTGTAACAAGTGGCAGAGTGTTTGACGAATATATACCCTATAGAGGGAGTTAGTTGCCATTAGAGTCTCTATAGCAAAATATGAAAGGATATGATTCTGAAGTTGTATATGTAATATGTTTTAGATTAGTTGCAGACAACTTATGAATTAATCGTTTTTAGTTTATTTCAATATTTATTGAGCAACTGAAATGAAAAGAGTAGAATGAATGTTGAAAAGAGTAGAGAACAAATCTAGATATGGAACTCTAGGTCTATACCTAGAGAAGGAATATTGATATGGAACTCTAGATCTATACCAGTTCCATAGTTCCATATCAGGCTTCTTACATCACACTCATTCCATTCATTCAAAGTGCTTACAGGGTATATTAGGCAAAGACTACTTGAGCTTTGGGCCAGAGAATCGACAGCACGATTGTTGTAATGAAACGTAACGAAACAAATCAAAGCATGCGCCACGTGAGTGGCCGAACATGTTCATCTTGATGTGGTCAGAGCAAAGGGCGCACAGCAGTGGAGCACTGGACAGCAGCAGTCGTAGTAGTCATAGCAGTGGCCCAGGGATTGTGTCTGGGCTGGGCAAAAGAAATTATAAAACACATGTTCGCCTCGGCACTGACTACGACTGCAATATTTGTTGAAGTGTATAAAATGCTTGCATATTACTTCTCTTCGAATGTCGTTTCTTTGTTGTGGTTGTTTTTTTTTTTTTTTTTTTCTGTTTTTGCTGGCTGACTCTGATTGGGTAACTGTGTCTCGGTGCAGCTGCGAACGTGTTGGGGTTTTGCCACTGCCTGAGGTCACAGGAAGTGACCCGAAGAAGACAGCAAAGATACAGCAAATGCTGTGTGAATAACTTTGCTGCCAGTAGAAAGTTATTACTGAGCATGGCTTACAGTTTATTGCATACATCAGCAAATAGTAAGTGTTGAGAATCAGTCAATCAATAGTGATTGATAAGCAGATAGCTGTAAAGTAAGAGAATATCTTAGTCTTTAGGTTTAATTAAACAGAGCTCACAATTCAGTTTGTCAAGCAATTTTGTTCTGCTTAGCTTAACAATCAAATCTGCTGTGAATCAATCAATAGCAAAAGTTTAGCTTTAAAGCAAGACAATATCTTAGTTAAAAAGAACAAATATTCTATGCTTAGGCCATTAATCAATTTAATTTACATTCGTACATCAGCTTTAACTCTAAAGATAGACAACTTTGGCATCTTAGCAGCTCTGCTGTCAATCAATCAATCGTCTTTAACAACTAACTTTGTGCAGCAATGACAAATCCTTTCCCATGATTGTTCTTTTTCTTTATACTCAAAATTTGTCCAACTGTGAATATATAGAGAATATTCCATGCCATTCGCAGTTGCGTATGGCCTGTGCTGGCTGTCTGCTTCTGTCAGTCACTCAGTCACTCAGTCAGACTGTGCGTCAATCAGAGCTGCGCTCGCTGACAACTGTATGGCTGTGCTGTGCGTAACGTCAGTCACCCACCACATGAGCTCGCCTCAGCCGCAGCGTTGCACACATTAAAATCTGCTGTTGCCCCTGTTGCAGTTACAGCTGCCGTAGCCGTTCGTTGTTCGTGTTGGCCAAGCACACTGCATAGTCAAATATTTATTTGAATACAAACATATGTATATCTTGACTTTGTTGCCTTTTTACTTTTGGGCTCGCTCTTTCAACGGCTTTGGCAATCGTGACAGTTCGCGGCAACTTGTGATGAAGAGATAAAGCAGTTGATATTAATATGAATATTGTTTCGAAGCTAAATTTACGCTGAAAATTGATTTTATAAATAATATATGGAAATTATTGGGAGTACCTAAAGTAAATCTCTAGCAAATATAACATTTTAATATAAATCTAAATTTTCCCAGCTTTTCTTCATTCAAATCTCATAAATAAATGTATTTGCTTGAACAGTATTTGCATATTTTCATTTAACATTTAATATATAGTCTTTAGGTATATTAAGTATATAATAAATTTTAAATTAATATATGAGATTTGATATAATTTGACTAAATGTATAGCTTAATTAATTTAACTTCTGTATCATTCACATTAAGCGACCCTCTAAGCTTTGTTCTCTGGCTTGCAGGGCATTATTAAAAGTGACAAGAGCAACAAACTGCTGCGATTTATGGCATTTATGTACGCTGCAGTAATACATATACATACACATATATATACATACATATATATATATACAAGTATATATGTATACAGATTTTTTCATGTTGCATACAAAGCGGCGTCTGTTGCTGTCAATTTTTCACAGCAGCACGTCAAATTTTTGGCGCTACGAAGCTTGCGCTATGGACGTCAATTGATGGCGCATTGTGCTGAAAAATCAATTAGCTGCACTTTGAAATGTTACGTGAGCAGCAGCTACTGCTCACACACACACACGCACACCCGCACACACACACACACACATACAGTGAACTAGCCCCTGTGGAACCATTATAAACTGTTGCTTGCCCGCATTCGAAAATATCTTCGGCAAGTAATATTAAAATTCCGCAGGAGCCGCAACAAATAAATGAAAATCAGCGACGCGATTGCGTAAATATATTTATATATATATACCTATATTATATATAGTAAATCGGCTCAGTCAATGCATGAACGCCCTGTAGAGGAGAGAGTGAGAGTGAGAGTGGTAGGGAGGAACTTTGGCATACCAAACAAAAAATCAGTTTTGACATGATTTCGTTTTTTGGTTTTTGTGCCGCGCAAAATAGCCGTGACGTCGACAAGTGCGCTTGACAGCACTCCGTC